>CM076570.1:1618203565-1618803565 GCA_034641835.2 Pinus albicaulis | reverse complement strand
CATTAAAATCTCAGCTTCTGAACCTTCATAGAAACAAATTTAGAGGGAAAATTCCACAATCACCTATTTAAAATAGCGAAATCCCTGCATAAGGAGGATTTGAGGATCACAATTAATATAAATGCTTAGGTTGAGAGGGGCTTCAACAAGTGAACATGGAAGGGATTTTAGGAACTTAAAAATTATTAATTATTGAATTTTCAATTACCCATGCCGCAACCCCATGTGGTTTTAGCTCACTAACTTGGGTTACAAAATTCAAACATGAATATCTCTCAAACCATGAAGAATTACGTGGCTTTCCATATATCAACAGAAACATATTGACAAGTAGAAAACATAAAAAACATTCTTGACCCAGAATATAGTAATTTGGTAGGTCAAAATTCCTATGCAATATTGGGGTAGCCCCTGGTGCTACTTGGGTTGACATCAATGACAATTGTTGATCAACAATCTCCCCCTTTGGCATTGATGGCTACACAAGTACTCCCCCTGCAATCATGACACCTTTTCCTATAACATTCTCTCCCCCTTTGACATCAATGGCAAAGGGTAACTTCCCATGGCACACAACCATCCTGTGGACATGTACACACTTCCAATCCCCCTTTATATTATGAATAAGGAAAACCTAATGAGAACTTGGGAGAATCCAAAGCTTTTCGTGAAGATATTCCAATGCTTCACGAGTACTCTTACGATCATCAACGCTTCCTACCCAATATGCATATGTAAATGTAGTATCCCAAAATGGGGATGTAATAATACATGAACACAAAATTGGAAATAGCAGTGAAAAATCAACACATGTAATGTAAGAAGATTATATAGCCATCACATTAAGATCAGAAAATAAAAATGTATACAAGTCCTTGAGGAAATGGTCACTCAAGATAGGCAAGAACAACCTCAAGAGAACATGTACATGAAATATAAAGATCACTGCTACACAAATGATGCCCAAGGCTATGACAACATAGTTTTATGAAGTATAACTTATGCTGGGAAGTTTCAATACACAAATATGAAAATATAGGGCTCATAAAATTATGGGAGTGAATATCTAGACTCCCAAACACAATTTCAAGGCAATATGGAAAGGATTTCCTGAAATATGAAAAAAGTGTAAAATGTCGGAATGTAGTCCTAGGACTGAATAGCAGTTGCAACTCAATAACTGGATGGAAATGGCTAAAAATGCTGCAAAATATGAATAAAACCTCCTCCAATGTATCTTCCAAGTAAAAGGCTGATCCTAACATTGAAGATCTCACCCTCCAAACAAACATTGCAACCCCTCACTACAAATGGTCACAGAAATAACACAATCACTTAGGGATACTATGCTGTAGGTGATGGAAAATGTGTTGGAAAAGTTCCAAGATCTAAAATAAGCTCCAAAACATTCCTCACTAATCTCCCAAAGGAATGGAAGCTTCCTCCTTTGAAAAAACAAGCTCCAGAAGTGGTGTTCTCAACCCTCCACTGCAACACCCTGCAACACAATCCAGCTCTAAACAGAAACTGTGCTGTAGCTGAAGGAAGTATTTTGGCATCAAGCCTGAATGTGGAGAATTGAAGTACAAGCTCCCTCTATAGGCCTCTCCAAAGGAGAAGGAATTCCTAAATAGGAATTCCTTGTGCTAAGCAACACAAGAATCTCAACTAAACAATTCAAGAAAGCACAATAGTCATGCAGACCACAAATCCAATAATCAATAACATGTCTCTTATGGCTGCCTTGCCCTCCTTATATACAAATGGAAGCCTTCTCACCTTGGGTCCCACTCATTAGGGTTTCCTCCACCAAGTAATCTTCCTCCCACCATCACTGCGTTGTCTCCATAGATGATCTCCACCTCTTATTCCAATGATGTTGACTTGGTCAAACTTGACCTTGTCTACATGTATTTTCCCATGTTCACACATGAGGGTATCATATCTAGCTATTATTGTGATCCCTTTTCACATCATGAGGGATTTTATTCCTATTTTTAATATGCATGGGCCTCCTTACCCATATATTCAATTGCTAGGTGACAAAAGCAAAAATCAATATTCCAATTAGCTGCATGCTAATTTTGGAATATTACAGTCCTCCCCTTCCAAATGTTTCTTGTCCTCAAGAACTGCAAGGATAGAACTAAGAAGTCTCCCCTCCTCCTCCTGTAGCATCCACATATGATAAACTCATCCAATAAATAAGATGTTGTCTCATCAATAAATCTCCATATTGCCCCTCCCAAGCATGCAAGATAGCTAAATAGCTATCATCATGAAGAAGAAAAACACTTAAGGAAGCAATAAGGTGTTGTTTAGAGGTCCCTTTGAGAAATGGGATCTGAAATGTATTGAGAACTATCATTCCCATGTGGATCCTCCATTCCCAAGAAATCATCCATACAAAATGAGTTACCTCCTAACATGGCAACTCCTGAAAATTCTCCTCCACCTTTGGCTCCTGCAATGTAGGTGGGTTGAAAATCTGATCATGGTAGACAAAATAGCCTACCCCACGCTGTCCTTCTCTCCACTTATGATAAGTGTAGAGTAGCTTCTGATCTTGGGCTATAATAATGTTGCCTTCAAGTGGCAAGAAGAAGAGTGGGTCTCCAAAGATCTTCCCCCCAACGTTGTGAATCATGCTGGCCCAAGCCATCCCATAAATGATGAATAGGAAATCACCACCATATGGCATCCAAATGAAAGGAATACTGAAGGTTTCATGTGGTGTTCGAAGGTACCAAAAATTTCCCAAGTGGTCACAATGCAGTTTTCCTAACTGCTATTGCACAACAGGACATGGAAACTCATAGAAAAGTTTATCCCAATGATTTATGAGAGGCATAGCCCAAGTGATCCAATCAATCCCATGGCCCACCTAATTAAGAAGAAAGTGTTTACTGTGGTGGCCATATCACCTCCCATGCTCCCCTTGGAACATGTAATGCAACAAGTGTGGGAAATATCCTTCCCCAAGGACACATCCAACCAATGTGTCTCTCTCCCAATAATGTTCCCAATAATGATAAAGACAACATCAGAAAATGGAATCATGATTAGAATCATGCTAGCTACCATATGTAATAATGGAGAAGGAAAATGGTACCTCAAATGCAACTATCGCAATTTTATTCTCAACTGCATCAGAAAATGGCATAATGTGTGGCCTCCCAAACACTTTCTTGTTGCCCCAATATCCTCATAAGTTTGGAGAAAGTGAAAGGTGTATGGTGCAAAGTGAGCATTCCCTGCATAAAATATATTCTCCCCAAATTCCTCTAGGGAGTGACCATCAATACTGCTCATGGAATCAAGTAAACCATGAAGTCTAGAAGAAGGAATGCTCCCTCTTTGAGCAATATCCTGCACATATATGGTTAAGGAATGTGTTAGGTAAACATGACTTGGGGTAGAGTCAATGTTGACTAGGGTAAATAGTAGTGGTTTTGGGGAACATGGTTTTGTGCACCCATGGTTTTGGCGCATGGTATTACATTTAATGGAGCCTATAAGAGGCTGGGAATACTTCATTGTAATGTAGGCCTAGAGGTGAGCGGTGAAGGCTCACTTGGCTGGATTGGCCAGGGTTGTGGCCAATGGTTAATGAAATTTCATTGGTTGGGTTTTTCTTTGGAGTTTGGGGTTTTCCCGGATAAACATATGTGTTTATGTTTATGTGCTTTGTTGCTGGGTTTTTTATGTGTATTATTCTCTTGATAAATATTTTATTTCTGTGGTAAATTCTTAACAAATGGTATCGAAGCCAAGGGTTTTATTGGCCTGGTGAATGGAAAAATAAATGCAGAAATTAATGAACCCTCCTTCTAGTGTATTAAAGGCCGATTTTGATAGAATACCGGTGTGGATGGCCGTTAAGGAGATTAGAAAATTTTTCTCAGAAGGCTATGAAAACCACCGATGTGAAGATGTTGGATGAAGACGCTGGATGTTGTGCGAAATTTGTGATTATGTGTTTTGTTCTAAATTTTTCATTATTCCTCATGGACTACTGTTGAAAATGGTGGTTGTGGATCGTATTAAAGAGCTAATTGAAATCATATATGGTATGGATCTGGATCTCGAGTTCTTCTCAGTCTATGGAAGGTGAATGTCTCTCATGGTGAGTGTAGCAAGCATTGGAGAAATGGGGATAACGAGCAATGGAGTTGAGTGGGCCATGACAAAGACATCATATTGAAGCTTTATGCTCAGGCGGGGCACAACAAAGTGGCGGTGTTGTAAAAACCTGGTGAACAGGACAAGGCACCGGATGATCATTGGACTAAATGATCTGCTAGTCAAAGGTGCAGAGGATAACTGTGGTGATAGTGAACGAGAGTCAGATTGGAGTTGTTTGTCAAAGCATAGGAGTGGGTGTCAAATCATAGGTATGGCAATAAAACTTAAAGGCAACGCGGCAAGCGCAAGGGCACCAAGAATAAGGGCAAGTCTCCTCTATCTGCAACCCGTGACTCCCCAAACACGCTGAAATCCCATGAATTTGACATCCAGGTAGGGCTGACGTGAAGAAGACTCTGGAGACATATGCACGAAGATAGAAACTGGGGCTTTTTTCATTCTCAGCGGGAGAGGGATGGTCTGCAACGTCCCCCTGCGAAATCCAGTGGCTCAAGCGAGAGTGGCCACGTATGCAGGACCATTGCAATTTATATCAATCAGGAGCTGCCGAACGTCCAGCCTATGCAGCTTCAGCCCCGTGGTTTGTTCCAATCATCAGATCCGACAGAAGCCCAAAAAAAAACAGACCAATATGATGTCAGAGATCCACTCACTTTTGGCAAATGGCATAGGAGTTTTGGCAACTGCGTGGTATTAGGGCTAGTGTCCAAGCTAAAGCTAGATGTGTTTGTGCTGCGAAAGGGCGGTGAATATAAGTGCGCAGATTTGCATGGCGGGCTCTCCGTGAGAGTAATCTTCTCATTGCATTGAGCGAGCAAAGTCATGGTACAATCATGGCTTCTAGAAAGATGATTACCATCATGCTTATCATGCTTTGAAAGTAAGAACTAAGAAGGAATGACCTTTGTACCTATGAAAGTGTTGCAAACATTAATGACTATAGTAGATTTCAGTAAGAGATGTATGTATGTGGATTAATTAAATTGATGAACCATATATCTGAAGAGAATTCCTAGAGGACTGGTGGTTACAGAGGCTAGTGACCCATGTAATCCGGTAGATGGGTTCTTTTTATATGGACATTGTTTTCATATGTATAACTATGATGTCCTCTCCAAAGAGGACATCATGAATGTAGAGAATGGTCATATAAAGAATAGCAACATTGAAATAAAAACAAAAAAAAACACAAAAAAATATTATAATGAAATTAATTTTTACATGTCTCACTTAGCAGGTTTGGCTGGATTTAGTCAATAATCCCCAAGTCAAGTTTAAGGGGGGAATTGTTAGGTAAACATGACTCAGGGTAGAGTCAATGTTGACTAGGGTAAATAGTAGTGGTTTTGGGGCACATGGTTTTGTGCACCCATGGTTTTGGCCCATGGCATTACATGTAATGGAGCCTATAAGAGGCTAGGAATACTTCATTGTAATGTAGGTCTGGAGGTGAGCGGTGAAGGCTCACTTGGCTGGATTGGCCAGGGTTGTGGCCAATGGTTAATGAAATTTCATTGGTTGGGTTTTTCTTTGGAGTTTGGGGTTTTCCCGGATAAACATCTGTGTTTATGTTTATGTGCTTTGTTGCTGGGGTTTTTATGTGTATTATTCTCTCGATAAATATTTTATTTCTGTGGTAAATTCTTAACAGAATGCACATATAAATCATTTTTCAACCAAAAAGTATCCTTACCATATGTTTTGCTCAAGAAAATGGAGTGGCTCATAGATGAATCCTCTTTTATTCTTAAAGAGAAAAGAGGTGGCTATGATAACTCTCCCAAAGAGTTATGTATCTCCTCCAACTCCACATAATCCATGCATCTCCTCAAATGCTGATATATCTCCTCCTCAAAGCCTTCCCAAATGTACCCCTCCATGATGGTGTGGTATGCTCTCATAGAATAAGTGTGACAGAAAACGAAATCTTCATGAGCTACTTGTAGTAACTTCTTCTTGAGCTTGGAAGCTCTAGATAAGAAGATCCTACCATGATAGTATATGACCCCATCTCTGACTGAATATCCCTCCTCATGCAACTAGTCATCCAATATCATATAAGTGAAAAGATACTTGGAATAATCCACCAACAATTGGGATTTCCAATATGGATCTATCCTCCATAGTGACAGTGCTGATGATATATCACAAAGAACATCTGTCATATGGTTTTCATCCTCTTTGGCATCCCCCATGTCAAAGATGCAAGTTGGAAGGCTGCTATCCCTCCCATGTTGCTCCTACCACAATGAATAATCTGAAATGAGAGTGGGTAATGATGATGTTGGGATAATGCCTCCCTCTTCCTTGAGTCTACCCAAGACTCTCAACACTGTATCAAGATTTCCCAAGCTTTTCACCCCTCTAAAATCAATGAGTGGTGCCTCAAAATGTGAAGCATCCCTCATCATCTGTTGATCTGGTGGTCTCCCTAGTGAAATGCCTCCATGCAATGAGGCATCCAGATCAAGAGAAAACTACATATATGAATGGACAGCCTTGTCCCTGCCCTCACTACACAAGCTAGTCTGCCTCTCTTGTGCATCAAACCTCTAAAATAGATAGGGATGTGTGCTCCTCATCATATGATGTTGGTCATCCTCCCTACCTCCTCCTTATATCTGCATGGTTTCACAATCTGTCAAGAAAGGCACATGCTGATCATGGGTTGTGCCTTGATCTCCACATATGAAATCCTGGGGAATTTCTTGCAATGATACAATAATCACTTTTTTTGGAGAAAGTGCTCCCTCTTCCTCTTCATGAGGTGCTAGGTAAGCTCTAGACATGACAGGGATGTTGCCCCCAACCTTCTCTTCCTCTTCAATATTAATGGGCAACCTCCCAATAACTGAATCCTCTTTTGAAAAAGGAATCTCCATGCTCTCTTGTCCAAGACAATGAGACAGAGGTCTTGCCTCTAGCAAGGGTTTATGCAAGATATCAACCTCCTCAATATTTTTCTGAATTGGAGTTGAGTTTATAGTTTCCTCCATCAAATTTTTTGTTTGTTTTGGTTTTTTTGGTTCCACCATAGATGTTTCATAAGGTTTTCCATCAAATATTTCCACTACCCTCTTAGTGAAATTTGCATAAGAAGAAGTATTTGCATTTCTTAATGAAAAAGACTCAAATATCCACCAAGCATATGCCTTACCTATAAAATGCAGCGCTGCAACTTTGATGGCTTGATCTTAAAAAATTTGGTGCTGCTACAAATAGGTGTCGAGTTCCTCCACCCAAGCTCTAGCTGAACAAGTAGATGAACCATCAAAATTAGATAGAAAAAATCTACTCATATCATGCTTCTTCCTTCTCTCCACATTGATCTTGCAAAACTCTCGGAAAGTGATATGATCTCTAAAATTCTTAGTTTGAGATTCATATTCTTGTAGTAAATCACTAAGAGTTTCCCTCTTAGGCATTCCTTCTTCTTCTATCTACCTCATAGCAAATATTGGAATATGACTGTGCTGTGCATCATAGGGTGTGGCTGCATGCTCACACTCATCATATGAAAATCTAGAGTTTGCTTTAGATTCAAACTCTCTTGGAGATTCTCTACACATCTCCCTCCTCATCTGCTTAAGATCTCCATGAATGCTCTACAAAGTTTGAGAAAGAAACTTTGAAAGCCTCTCCTCCTTCCTTCCTCCAAATGATGGAGTCCTTTTTTTTCTTTTATGTTCATTTCTTATTTTTCTTGTCTTCTTGATAGCATAATGGCTAAGATCCATAGGCTGAGCCAAGATTATGTTTTGATACCACTGTAGTATCCCAAAATGGGGATGCATTAATACATGAACACAAAACTGGAAATAGGAGTGATAAATAAACACATGTAATGTAAAAAGATCATATAGCCATTACATTAAGATCATAATAGAAAAATTTATACAATTCCTTGAGGAAATGGTCACTCAAGATAGGCAAGAACAACCTCAAGAGAACATGTACATGAAATATAAAGATCACTCCTACACAAATGATTCCCAAGGCTATGACAATGCAGTTTTATTAAGTATAAATATTGTTGGGAAGTGTCAATACACAAATATGAAAATATAGGGATCATACAATGATGGGAGTGAAGATATAGACTCCCAAACACAATTTCAAGGCAATCTGGAAAGGATTTCCTGAAATATGAAAAAAGCGCAAAATGTCAGAATGCAATCCTAGGACTCAATAGCAGCAGCTGAACATGCTTCACAAGATGAATAAAACCTCCTCCAATGGATCTTCCAACTGAAAGGTTGATCCTAACACTGAAGATCTCACCCTCCAAACAAACACTGCAACCCCTCACTACAAATGGTCACGGAAATAACACAGTCACTGAGGGATACTGCGCTGTAGGTGATGGAAAATGTGTTGTCCAAGTGTCAAGATCTTAAATAATCTTCAGAACCTTCCTCAATAATCTCCTAAAGGAATGGAAGCTTCATCCTCTGAAAAACAAGCTCTGGAAGTGGTGTTCTCAACCCTCCACTGCAACCCTGCAACACAACCCAGCTCTAAACAGAAACTGCATTGTAGCTGAAGGAGGTAGCTTGGCCTAAAGCCTGAATGTGGAGAAATGAAGTACAAGCTCCCTCAAGAGGCCTCTCAAGAAAGGAGAAGGAATTCCTAAATAGGAATGCCTTGTGCTAAGCAGCGCAACAATCTCAACTAAACAGTTGAAGAAAGCACAATAGTCATGTAGACCACAAATCCAATAACCAATAACATGTCTTGCTATGGCTGCCTTGCCCTCCTTATATAAAAATGGAAACCTTCTCACCTTGGCTCCCACTCATTAGGGTTTTCTCCACCAAGGAATATTCCTCCCACCATCGCTGCAATGTCTCCATAGATGATCTCCACCTCTTATTCCAACGTTGTTGACTTGGTCAAACATGACCTTGTCTACATGTATTTGCCCCTGTTCACACATGAGGGTGTAAAATCTAGCTATTATTGTGATCCCTTTTCACATCATGAGGGATTTTATTCCTATCTTTAATATGCATGAGTCTCCTTACCCATTTATTCAACTGCTAGGTGACAAAAGAAAAAATCAATATTCCAATTAGCTACATGCTAATTTTTTAATATTACAGTAAAGGCTTGAATAATGAGATTGTTACCCTTGGGATACCACAAGACATATTCTGTTGTTCCCTTTAGATATTGAAGAATTATTTTGATGACAATAATATGTGATTCTTTTGGTGTTGCTTGGAATCTTGCTACTTGTCTAACTACTTGCATAACATCTGGACGAGAGGCTCTTACATATAGAAGACTATCAATCATAGATCTGTACAGCCTTTGATCCACATCCTTAGATGAGTCGTCTATACTCAATTTGTCACTTTTACCATCAAAGTAAAGATGGATTTGCAATCCTCCATTTTGAATTTCTTGAGCATTTCTTTGACGTACTTGGCTTGACATATAAATATTCCTTTCTCTTGCTGAGATATTTCAAGCCCTAAGAAGTATGTTAGCTCACAAAGTAAAGACATCTCAAACTCACTTTGCATCTTTGTAGCAAAGTTCTTACTTAGTCGATCAACATTGCTACCCAATATTATATCATCATCTTTAGCTAGTAAATTTGCTTTAGTTGCTTCATCCAGAACATATATGTTGTTTGGATCTTGACTTGTTGTAGCCATAATTTCACCATACCTGCCTTTCCTGATTTTACGTTTTGTGGAGTTGAATAGTATTGTGTGCCTTGATCACAAATTTGTCCAACACAGAGTATATTGTGATTCATGTTTTCAACCAATAGAAAATTCTTAGCTAGAGCATCTTTGCTTCCAAGAGTGACGGTACCTGATCCTATAAAATTTGAAGATCCATCATTTCCAAAGGACACGGTTCCATCCTTCTTCTCTTTCAGAGATAAAAATTTCTTTCTATCTCTAGTCATATGCGTTGAGCAACCATTATCAACATACCACACATCTTTGTCTTTTTGAGCCTTGAGAGCGAGAGCACAATTATCAGTCTTCTTCTTCCATGTTGGTTCATTGTATGGCTTCGAAGATTTTTCTGGAGGATTTTCAAGTCTGTAGTCTCTGGCTATGTGTCCAAAGTTCTGACATTTTTAACATTCAATTTTATTTCTTAAATGTTAAAATCTATTGATGTTACATTGAGCCCTGGGAGGTTCATATTTGAAGTATCTTCTGGAATTGTATTAGTTCCTAGGGTACATGCGACATTCTATAGCTTTATGACCAAATTTTCCACATGAATAACAATAGACATGAAAAATATGTTGGTACCTGGATGGAAATCTTCGTCAAGGTATCATCTTCCAAGGATGTTATTGCGAATCTTTTCTAATGAAGTCTACATGCATGTTAGATCTCATAGGTTCATTGTATTTTGTTGTAGAAGATCTTGCTTCTTATTCTTTGTAACCGAGGCCAATTCTGTCATTGTAAGATCGTTGATTGTTGATGAGTTCTTCCAATGCCCTTGAGATATTGGCATAGTTTTGGATTCCTTCATCACATCCTTACGCAACAAGACTACTTCAGCTTCTAATTCTTCCCTTTCTTGGTTTCTTTCTTCCAACTTCTTTTGAAGTGACTCTTCAATGCATTTGTGTTCTTCAACTTCAATTTTGAGAGGTTTAACTTGTTCTTCAAGAGTATTGGAATGGATCTTCTCAGCCTTGAGCTCTTTTATAAGCTTGATTGCTTCCTTAGAAAGTTATTCTATGGTCAACCCCTCTTCTTCGTTGTTTGATACCTCTTGTTTATTGTGCTTGGCCATAAATAATACTCTCTCATTGGCTTATTCGTTGTCATTGTCTTCATTGGATGATGAGCTATCTTCTTTAGAGAGAAAGTTCCTTTTGAATCCTTGCTTTTTGAATTTATTAAAGCCTTTCTTTCCTTTTTTGTTTCCATCACTTCTGTTTGGACATTTTTATGCGAAATGACCAACCTCACCCCAATCGGAACATATCAATGGAAGTTTACCTATCAATTTTCCCTTACCAATTTTTCATTTTCTCGTTAATTAAGCATGTTCTTCATCTGAAAGACCTTCTTCATCATCTCCCTTTTATTCACACTTGAAAGTGCATGTCTTTTCAATTGAAGGTTGTTTGTCTTATTGGTTTTCTTAGATGAAAAAAACGCAATTTATAGATGTGATGTACCCTCTTCTTCATCAAGTCTCATTTCATATGCTATCAGAATTCCATGTAATTCCTGTTTGTTAAGTTTTTCCAGATTTTCAATGTACTCTAAGACGGATACCTTTGAGTTGAATCTCCCTGGCAACATTCTAAGAATCTTTCATATAATAGTCTTCTCGTCAAACGACTCTCTCAATACTTCCATAGTATTGGTTATTTCATCAACGTATTGGAAGTATGCAACAATGTTGCAATATTCTTTCATTGTAAGTCACTAAAATTTTTCTCTATAGATTTAAAGCTTTACTTCTTTGACATTTGAGTCACTTGCGTATATATTCTCAAGCTTGTCCCACACATTTCTGGCAGTTTACAACCCAACACTTTATGATAAGTAGATTCAATAAGTCCACTAATAATAATATTATTTGATTTTGCATAATTTACCAAATTCTTCTTACCTTGTTCATTTGCGGTTGATGTAAATCCATTTTGAACAATGTCCCATACTTCGTAACCTTTCACCAAGAGATGGCCCTCCATTCTTCTTTTCCAGAGTGCATAATTATTTTCATTGAACAGAGGTACACCATTCTTGGTATTCTCCATGACCTCCTTCGAGTTATTAAACTGCTATTGAAGGAACCAAGTTCCGATACCAATTGTTGGAAATATTAATAGGGGTGGTGAACCGATATTCCTTTCAATTAGAGCATTAGTTAATCTTCAATTATTATCAGTGTTTGTACAATGATAGCAGTAAACAAAAGGAGCACAAATGCACATAGTTTTTAAGGTGGAAACCCGCTCTGGGACAAAAACCACCTAATGATTTTCTAATAATTCTTTAATATTCAACTCCAATTGAAAATAAAGCTCCAACATTCTAGAATCTAGAAAAGCATTATTCTCTAGCTCCCACTGGATGGACGCTCCAATGCCTAAGATTCTTCATTAGTCAACTAAACGGATGCCCCAACACCCAATTAGCTACAATTCACCCTAGCAGCACCCTACCACCCTAGGGATTTCACAGGCTTGAACCTATTGGTGACTTCATGCACCTGCCTAACACCACCCTACCACCCTATAAAAGAATACAAGAAGAATGGTCTCCCGTACCAGGGAAAATGGTCCACTTTACAATGATATAGAATGATGTAGTAGAATAAGACACACTAGACCATAACCCCAACTATGACACAAACACCTAATGATGATCCTAGACCTCCCGAAACTTCCTCTTCAACTCTTGGTAGATAGAAAGTAGTACAAATTTTACAATAATGTATTTACAATGACCTAGTACAATGATACCTTTACAATGACTGTATGCAGTGCTGCCCACTTGAAGACTTCATGTGGTGAGCTTCTTATTGTTGTTCTACACCTTGGTTGCTACTATTGTCATGCTACCCTATGCTACACCTTTCTTTTCTTTTCTGCGCTAGAAAGTCTGGCCCTTTGCAGCCCTTGACAACACATGATCTAGCTTTTTCTTGCCTTCTAGGAGCTTGATATTGAATCTGGTGTATCTTTGTTATTTCAGATCCTGAATATGTGATTTTTGTCCCTGTAGTATTCCTCTGAGTCTTATTTCCAATGCCACATGTCTGACCCAATTTTGATTCTTCAAGGGAAAGTTATGCCCAATCTCTTACGATGCCCTAATTACGGATGGTTTCAGTAGAGTGAACTTGTACGACATGCCATGTGTCACTGTTTCTTCCTTATGTTACACCATTTTTTTGGTCATCTAACCCATTATCATTAGATGAACCCAAGTACACCATGTAAGACCAATTTTACCCTAAGTAAAATTTCTTTCACCATGTAAAATAACATTTGTCTATATTTCCTGGTCATATTTAACCCAAAACAAGGAAATTAAATAAATAAATCATTATTTATTTAATTTCTTCCTAGGAATAAGTTATTCAAATAATTATTTAAATAATATTCCTAGTTAAATTTGACTAAATCATTTTCAAATAATTAAATAAATCATTATTTATTTAATTATATTCCCACCATATCCCTAAAATAATAAATAAATCATTTATTTATTTATTGTTTATAAATAAAGGAATTGACCCAAATCAAAAGACCTTTTCCCTCCAACAAATATAATAAAATATTCCTAAAGGGTGATTCTAGAATTTGATTAATAATATTTTATTCATGCACTGAGTTCTAGAAAACCCTAATATTTTGTTATAAATAGAAGGGTTTTCCCCATTCATTAGTCACCTCCATTGCATTAGATCACTCTGGATCTACTCTTGGTCACCATTTTCCGTTTTTGCTTTGTGAGCTCCCATTGAGTTCTATGTTTGTTTGGGTTTTCTACACCAATAAGAGAGAGGAATTTTAGATCTGAAACACTGAGGAATTTCAAGAACCCATCCCATTGAGGAGAATCGGAAAACACCTTTCTTGTTTTCCTCTCAGGTGCCCCATTTTTTAATATAATATAAAATTCTTTTAAATAAATTGTTCTTGTCTTGTCTATTGGACGCATGGAGCCATATGGTATTTTATCTACTTAATATCTTTTGTGCTTAGATCTGGATTTGTGCAGCACTATTTGGATCACCTCATTGCAGACTTAAAGATATTTTGCAGCCATAATAAATGTTAGGGCTATTTGTTATGCGTATCTAAAGTGATCTTTTATGACGAAAGATTCATACTAACAATTGGCGACTCCACACGAGTTTTCTTTTGCGACCACTGTCGTTTTATATATTCCTGCATATCCAGCTGTTTCAGACCCTAGGGTTTCTCTTCCATTTTCTATTTTTCCTATTTTTATGGTGATTTCCACCTCTAAAACCCTCAAACAGTCAAATTTTTAACTTCCGTGTGTTTCAGGCCTTCTTGCGCAGGTGACAGACATCAGCCCCAGCTGAGACGACAAATTTTTCTGAAATCTGCTGCCGAGAGAGCCGGATCTGTAGGTCGCACTTATCGGCCCAAAAAGTGTGACCTGGCCTTGAGGTCACACTTTTCTACCCCAAATCTGCGAGCTGGACTACAAACAGGTCAGAACCTGCGACCTGCACCTTTTTCTGCAATTTTCCAGCACTTTTTCTGGGTTTGTCTGAAGCTTCTGTCAGGGTTTTCTAGCCTCTGTCTTCACCGGTTTAGACTTGTTTCTAATCTGTTTCACTCAACTAAGTGGGAATTTTTCCCCTTAGGGCTCTAGTACCCTCCACGTTTTTTGGGATATTTTTTGCTGTTTTAGAAGTCTGAATTTCCAGGGTTTTAGCCCTTTTTCTTCCAGATCTGATACCTCAGTTTCAGATCCCTTTAGATCGGCTCTTCCCCCTTTCAAATAACCTCACATAGTTTTGTTTGGGTTCATTTCTAGGGCCGCCTCCTTGTCCCTTCTTTGTTTAGCTGATCTCCTCCTTTTTAGCAGCAACCTTGCCTCTACCTCTTTGCTGTTCTTTGCACCTCTTTTCAGCAGATTTCTCCTTTAGATCCCCGTCCCTCCCGACCTTAGATCTATTGGCCTCTTTTCAGCGTGCTTTGCTTAGTTTTCTCCCTCTTATAGACTAGTTTTGAGAGACCCACCTTCTTGGGTTAGATTGATGCATTGTTAGCTGTTAATTTTATGTTTTTTTTAGTCTTATTTACCGCAGATTTATTTTCAGTTACGCAGCACACTTTTTCTTTTACTCTTAAAACGTCTGGGTTTAAACAATTAAAATTAATGCATGCCACACACTGACCCTAAGTGAAGAAGAGCCTGGTTAACACCGCCTGGAAAAGCCTTTAAAATCAATTGACACTGCACCTCTCTGCCCTTTTTTTGACATTGATATCACTTGATTTTACCCCTCCCTGCCCCTGTTGGTTTTCTTCTTCCCATCATCATTTCACCTCCAAGGCATTTGTCCCAGAGACTTCTTGGCCTTCACCCTCAGTTTCCGGTTGGTCGAATTCCTCCTTCCCTTTGTCATCGATTAAGTCCTCCCCCGAGTCCGCACTCCGACTCTTCTTCTGATTGTTCAGGTTCTCCCCCTACTCCTGGTTCTCCCCCTGTTACTTTCACCATGTCTACTTCAGGGCCTACTACCAGCAGCAACCCCAGTTCTACTGCTGGGTCTGTTTCTAGTGGAACCACTACGGGACCTACCTCGACTGCCCCTTTGCTTCCTTATATGGCCGGCCTCAGTCTCCCCAACTTCAATTAGCTGATTAACGATCCTATCCGCCACGATGTTAGTTGGCCTGCTATGCCAACCAATCTCCCCTCCGAAATTCCCAAGTTCGAAGGCCTTGCTAGTGAAGATCCTTCTAACCATATTTGATCTTTCCACATGTGGTGTTCCTCCAATTCCATCACCGATGACTCCATCCGTCTTCGATTGTTCCAACGCACGCTTACCGACGAAGCTTCTAAATGGTATGTTGATCAAGAAACCTCTTCCCATACCACCTTTGCGACCATTGCCCAAGCCTTTTTATCTTATTTCTAGCTCCCTCTCCGATACGACACTGGTACTGAACTCTTAACTTCTTTTCATCAATCCTCTTCGAGTCGCCTTTCCGCTCATGTCCAGGAATGGCGACAAAGACGGAGCCTATGTCGCGCCCCCCCCTTTGAAGATCGGGTTTACATGGACTGGTTCCTTTGCTCTCTCTTACCTCCCATTGGCAAATATGTCGCATCCCATTTTCCCCAAACCGAAGAAGCCACCCTCCAAATAGCCTTGAAATATGACCTTATCTATGCCCAATCTGGTTATGTTTATACCGTCCTTCCTGACCTCCCCAAGCCTGGTGGCCCTAATGCGTCAGTGGCATCTCACTCTGTTGACGGTATCATTGGAGCCCTGTCACATACCTCTGCCCAACCTCTTTCAGGCTATGGTTTCCCTCCAGGAGGGGCCAGCCCCTTCGGCACTTTTTCCCCTCTAGGTAGCATGTATCCAAGATACAACATGCCTCCTCCTTTTTCCCACCCTCCTGCTTACCTCAATGCTGCCCATCCTACCCCTTATCTGTATCCACAACCTGGTGTCCCAGCTCCTCTAGCATTTGGACCTCCCACTCCTTTGCCTTCTCCACCCCCGCAACCACACTTACTACCCCCTCTAGGGCAAGTATTTTCACAACAAGGGGCAACTAATTTTCTTCCTTCTCAAAGAAAAAGAAAAGGCAATCAATCCGCTTTTGGTAATCATGGATCCAATCCTTCCAGTATTGACTCTACCACTAGCAACCAGCCACAGGGCTCTTAGCCCAAGCCGGACATGCTACCTTGCACCAATAAGCCCTGTTCGTGTTGCGGTGTTTATGTTCACTACACTCACGATTGTCCGTTATTACCACAAATGCGGAAAATGTGGGAGTCTCAAGCCACCATGCGGGGACAACACTCCTCACCTACTGTCCCTCCCACCCCAGCTACTTCTCAACCCGCCATGTTTACTGATCCTTTCCCTCAATAAGGATTCGTGGCCACTCAACCACCTCATGCCCCGGTAACCACTCAACCTTCCCCTTCTAGTTCCTATGATTACCAAATTCTCATGATGGCCTCTGACACACCTCTCACCATCGACCTCAACCTTCAAACTCGGTACCGTCAGTATTCCACACCTCCCATTCCATCTGTCTCTGAGTCTCCATCTTCAGGTCCTACCGAGCCTCTATCGACACCCAATGGTCCCTTGCAACTCCCTCCGCCCAAAGCTGAGGTTCATCCCAAGACTCCTAAGGGACCATTACGTTGAAATGCTGCCTCTGGTCAGGCTGGCCATTCATACAGCATAGTAGATGATCTGGCACAATCTCCTACTGCCATTTCAACACTGGAACTCCTCCAGTTGCATCCTTCTCAAAAGAAGGCTCTACTATCTGCCATGGGTGCTATAGATCCTGCTGATGACCAATTGATTGTTTTCGACGCCCGTCAGTCCGACCATCCCCCTCTTCCTCCTTCGGTTGCTTTCCAAATCCCAGTCAAAATTCGGAATGCCAATGTCGCCTGGTGTATTATTGATGAGTTGGCATCTACCTGTGTAATGTCTGCTTTGGTTTGGAAACAACTTGGATCCCCTGAGCTGGCCCCTTCCACAATCATCCTTCGTGCGTGGGATGGCCATGCCTCCCAGCCCATTGGCCTATTCCGTAATTGTCCTATCATGCTTGCAGGCAAGACTGTTTGTGTCGACGTTGAAGTTATCGACACCCCTCTTGACTACAACATTCTCTTGGGGCATAGTTACACCTATGCCATGTCTTTCGTCCCATCCGCAGTCCACCGCAAGATGTTCTTTCCTCATAATGGCAAGATTGTCACCATTGACTAATTGACCTACCATGAACCAAAATCTCAGACCTCCCCTGAGTCCACCATATCTACTATCACCAATAAACCCACTATTGATTCTTTGATCAGTGTTTCCCCTAGCGTCTACAAAGACTCCTCTTTACTTGGAACTTTTCCTGGTCCTCCCCCTCCTTCTGTCTCTGACCCCATCTTAGTGAATGTTTGCATGATGAAATCGTCTCAGGCTGGCCTCCCACAACCTGCTCCGGCTAGTCAGCAACCTCAATCTCGCCCATCGCATCCTGCTCCTAGCCCTTCGCTTCAGTCGACCGAACCTTTTTCGCTTGGACCTTCCCATCCACCTCACACTCAGGAACCTCCCTACCCTCTTGAGTCGGTTCCCTCAGCTCTTCACCATATGGGAGCCGTCCCTCCTGGTCATTACCTTGCCAGTCAGATACCTTTCCTTGGTCCCCCCCCTCGGGGCGTCTATTCGATCCCCGTCATGGCCACCCTTTCCCTCCCTAATTTAACCTTGGGAATTCCAGTATGGTATCTTACTCCTCCAGCCGAGACCCCACCAGGCCACCCCAAACCATACATAGCTGTGACACCAGTGCAACTGATTCCCTTCGCTCCTTCCACCACTACAGTGCCCCTAGCCCCTCTGCAGGACTCTCCCCATGCTGCGATAACTACAAGAAAGAAAATAAAAACTTGAAAGTGAGCATCCAAAGACAAGGCCACCGCACCTGACCCTACCCCTCCCCCACCTGCCAAGCCTTGTGCCTTGTGTGATGGTATCGGTCATCCCACCCATACTTGTCCTGAGTTGCCCCGTATCCAACCCATGGTTAAAGTCATGTTCCTTGAATCTACGATCCCTAAAACCTCTATTTCTTCCTCATCCGTAGCAAAGAACCCAAAGACTCTTCACACCAACAAACCCTGTGCTCTGTGTGGTGTCCATGGCCATTACTCTCACAATTTTCCTCACCTCACGCATTACCGAGCCTCTTTATAGGTCATTCGCGAGTACGAAGTTGAACAAAATCAATCCGCCTCTCCCATCCTTGCTCAATATGCGTCAGGTCTACTTGAGGATCCCCCTGCTACCATTGACATTCCTCCCCCTGATGTTGAAATGTAGGAACCTGCTGCTCCCCTCCTATACCTATCATCATCCGCACGACCCTCGGAGTACATTCCCTCTGAATCCACTCCATCTGTTCTACTTGATCCTCATTCAGACACATTCTCGGGCTCTTCATGTTTTGACCATCTTTTTACCTGTTCTTCTGTCATTCCCTGTGATGACCCATATATATGCCTCTCTTCCCATACTGATGATTAGGAAGCTTTGCAGCGTCATATGGTCTCCTTGACCCTTCCATTTCCCCCCATAATCACAATCATACCATCCGTATCTTTGATTTTCTTCGCAGCCTGAGTTCCCACTCTTCATCCCATAGTTCTCATTCATCTCCCTCTCATCGATATATGAGTCCTAGACTTCCTACCCGGACTTCTCCCTCCCATAGCCGTCAGTGGATGTCTATGTTGGGTATTTGTTATATTATTTCCATGACTAAGCACGCACAGGGGGGCGATAGCCCCCCCTTTGTATTGGGCGCAACAGGGGGGGCGGTAGCCCCCCCTGTCGGGGTTCGGGGCAGCGCCCCGGCGAAATTTTTTTGGTCCTTAATTTCCGGTGGGTAGTCCGCGTCCATGGTTTTGTGCATGCTTTTGCACATGGTTTTGGGGTACGATGGTTTTCGGCCCCTGGTATTTTTGTAGATCCGGTGAAGGGAACTATGGTTATGTTCTAATCTAGGGTTTATGGATTGGGGTTTATGTATGCTTCGGCATGTATATATATGTGTTGTAACACTAAAAGGAATATAATGAAAAAATCAAGCTGGTCATCCTGATTTGGGATCTAGGGGATAATCTTTGTGTTTATCTGTTTTATGTTTTATGCTCTCGCTATTGTTTATTTTCTGTTATAAGATTCGTGTGTAGATAATTTATGTTCAGGGTTAAAACCTACATTTGGTATCGGAGCTATTTCAGCTTCAAGGGGACGCCTTTGCTGCTGAAGGTTTTTTAGTTCGGGCCTGAGGTAGACCCTGTTCAGTGGGAGATCTACGAGATCGATTCTTGCGGTGAGAGAAGATGGCGAGCAGCGGAAAGATAGAGATCAAGAAATTTAATGGTCAGAGTTTTGAGTTGTGGAAGCTCAAGATGGAGGATCTGCTAGTGGATAAAGATCAATGGATCACGGTAGATCTAGGTACTAAGCCAACAGGAATGTCAGATGAATACTGGAAGAAACTGGATCGGAAGGCTAAAAGCACAATACGGTTGTGTGTCTTAGATTCAGTATTGTTGAATGTATCTGGGGAAGCTACGGCGAAGACCTTGTGGGAAAAGCTAGGGACTTTGTACCAATCCAAGTCTCTGGTGAATAAGTTGTTCTTGTGGAAAAAGTTGTATAACCTGAGGATGAAGGATGGAGACTCGGTGACAGAGCATCTGAATGCCTTCAACACTGTGGTAAGTCAGCTGTCATCTGTTGATATTAAAATCTCAGATGAAGATAAGTGCATCAGTTTGTTGTGCTCTCTACCAGACTCTTGGGAAAGTCTGGTTATTGCAATAGGTAGCAATACAACTACCTTTAATTTTGATGACATTGTCTCAGCCTTACTGTCGGAGGAAATGAGATGGAGAAATATGGAGGGTCATAATGGAGATGCCTTATCTGTACGAGGAAGGTCCCAAAACAGAAACAAGAATAAGGTTTCGAGTGGGAGATCCAAATCTAGAGGGAGATCTAAATCTCCTGGAAAGTTTGTAAAGGTGTGATGGAAATGTAGAAAGGAAGGGCACTACAAAAATGACTGTAGATCTAAAGCTCCTGAGAAAGGAAAGGGATCTGATGATGCTCCTTCTGCAGAGGAAAAAACCACCTCGGATGAAGGTGGGGATGTGTATTTGGCTTCTTCTTCAAATACACATGTAGATCATGATTCATGGTTGATTGACTCAGGTGCATCCTTTCACTTCACTCCCCATAGGGAGTGGTTCTGTGAGTATGAAAAATATGACGGTGATGTCTTCCTAGGGGATGATAGGAAGGCTAGAATCGTCGGACGTGGAAAGGTCAAGCTGAAGCTGCAAGGTGGAAGGATTAGAACACTTCCTGGTGTTCTGCATATTCCTGCATTGGCTAGAAATCTGATTTCTGTAAGCAAGATGGATGATGCAGGTGTAAAAACAGTGTTCGAGAAAGATGCCTGCAAGATGGTTCGGGGAGCACTAGTATTAATGCGAGGAGTTCGGACTGGAACTCTGTACAAGCTACAAGGTAGCACTGTTATTGATGGGTGTAACAGTTATGTGGTTCCTGAAAGTGGAGCGGAAAGCCTAGTTGTCTCTGGAGAAAAGACCATGCTATGGCATCAAAGGCTTGGACATATTGGAGAGAAGGGCCTTCGGATACTACATAGAAATGGTATGGTAGAAGGTATGTCTAATTGCTCTCTGGATTTCTATTTCTGTGAACATTGTGTATATGGGAAGCAGAATCGGGTGAGTTTTCCTTCTGGTGCTAAGAGGGCGAACAATATATTAGAACTTGTGCACAATGATGTGTTTGGACCTGTGTCAGTTCCATCACTGGGAAAGTCTGTGTACTATGTTTCATTCATAGATGACTTCTCAAGGAATACATGGATATATTTCTTGAGGAATAAATCTAAAGTCTTTGACAAATTTAAAGAATTTAAGGCTCTGGTGGAAAACCAGACAGAGAAGAAGATAAAGGCGCTGAGGACAGATAATGGTGGGGAGTTCTGCAAGAATGAATTTGAAGAGTTCTGTAAGAAGTGTGGTATAGCACGACAAAAGACTACTCCATACACACCTCAGCAAAATGGAGTTGCAGAAAGAATGAATAGAACACTGATGGAAAAGGCAAGAAGCATGCTCAGTGGTACCGGGTTAGGACAAGAATTCTGGGCAGAGGAAGTGGAGACTGCATGTTACTTAGTTAATATATCACCTTCATCAACGTTGGAGGATAAGACCCCACATGAGGTATGGATTAGTAAGAAACCCTCTCTTTCACATCTAAGGGTATTTGGATGTGATGCATATGTACATGTTCCAAAGGATAAAAGGACCAAGTTGGATAATAAATCTGAAAGGTGCATCTTTATTGGGTATAAGGATGGTTTAAAGGGTTACAAGCTTTGGAACCCAGAAACAAGGAAGGTTGTGTACAACCGAGATGTGGTGTTTAGAGAAGTGAAAGATATTGTTAAACATGAATTCCTACCAAAGAAACCTGAGAAGATAGAGTTTGAGCTAAAGGAGGATGAATCAGACTCTACAATAGAAGAAGACTTAGAAGATGAAGAGCCACAAACTCCAACTTTGAGAAGATCAGTTCGGGAAAGAAGGCAACCAGAAAGGTATAGTCCATCTGCTTTCTGTTCAGGTTTTGCCTTAACTATAACTGATGATGAACCTAGAACTGTCAGGGAGGCAGTAGATTCAGAGGATGGAAAACTCTGGAAGGAGGCCATGGCTGATGAAATGGCATCCTTGCACAAAAACGATGCATGGGATCTGGTGGAGTTGCCGGCCGGAAGGAAGCCCATTGGGAGAAAATGGGTGTTTAAGAAGAAGATGAATGTAGAAGGCAAGGTGGAGAAATACAAAGCTCGGTTGGTAGCGAAAGGTTATTCCCAGGTGCCGGGAATTGATTTTGGTGATATTTTTTCTCTTGTTGCCAAAGTCACTTCTATTAGATTACTTTTATCTGTTGCTGCTGCATTTGATTTTGAGATAGAACAGATGGATGTGAAGACAACATTTCTTCACGGGGATCTAGAAGAGGAGATCTACATGAAGCAACCTGAAGGTTTTATGGTGAAGGGTAAGAAAGAACTGGTATGTAGGTTGAAGAAGTCTCTGTATGGGTTAAAACAGTCACCAAGGATGTGGTATCAGAAATTTGATACCTATATACGGGGACTTGGCTTCACCAGAAGCAAGGAGGATCACCGTGTTTATTTTAAATTAATTGGTGATCGTGTTATTTATTTGGTCTTGTATGTGGATGATATGTTGTTGATTGGAAATGACAAAGAAATTATACAAGATTTGAAGACCCAACTATTCTCCAAATTCGACATGAAGGATCTTGGTGCTGCAAACTATATTTTGGGCATGGAAATTAAGAGATATCGGGCAAAGAGGAAGCTCTGGTTAAACCAGAGGAAGTATGTCGAGACTATATTGCAAAGGTTCAATATGCAGGATAGTAAACCGGTGAAGGTTCCTATTCCTGTAGGTGTAAAGCTGTCTGCTGAACAGTGTCCCAAGACACAAGAAGAAGAGGAGTATATGTCCCGTGTTCCATATGCAAGTGCAATGGGTAGCTTGATGTATGCAATGGTCTGTACTAGACCAGACATTGCACATGCAGTGGGAGTATTGAGCAGGTTTATGTCAAACCCAGGGAAGGAGCATTGGACAGCAGTGAAGCGGGTTTTCAGATATTTACGTGGCACTAGTGATTATGGCTTGTGCTACCAGGGAAGACCAGAATTGGAAAGAATGTTGGACATTCATGGTTTTTTTGATGCAGACTGGGCTGGAGATCTGGACCAAAGAAGATCTATAAGTGGGTATGTGTTTAGCCTATTTGGAGGTGCAGTCAGTTGGATGAGTAAAAGACAGTCTGTAGTGGCGCTTTCAACTACAGAGGCAGAATACATAGCAGCCACTCATGCAAGCAAGGAAGCAGTTTGGTTGCAGAGATTGTGTTCAAGTATGGGGTTGGTACAGGAAGCTATAAGGATAGACTGTGATAGCCAAAGTGCAATTTTCTTGGCTAAGAACCCTGCTTATCATTCAAAGACAAAGCACATTGATGTTCAATATTACTTTGTTAGAGATATGGTTGAGGCTAAAAGGGTGTTGCTGGTAAAGGTGGACACTTTGAAGAATGTTGCAGATGCATTAACAAAGTCTGTGAGCACTCAGAAGTTCTCTTGGTGTAGAGAAACAATGGGTGTTGAAGAATTGGGCCAATGACTAAGCTCTCTTGTGACCCCCAGTGGAAAGAAAACAACAAGTGGGAGAATGTTGTGTATGTGTTATATTATTTCCATGACAAAGCACGCGCGAGGGGGTAAGAGGGGGGGCGATAGCCCCCATTTTGCGCTGGGCGCAACGGGGGGGTCACAGGGTCCTTAATTTCTGGTGGGTAGTCCACGTCCATGGTTTTGTGCATGGTTTTACACATGGTTTTGGGGAACGATGGTTTTCGGCCCCTAGTATTTTTGTAGATCCGGTCAAGGGAACTACGGTTATGTTCTAATCTAGGGTTTATGGATTGGGGTTTATGTATGCTTCGGCATGTATATATATGTGTTGTAACACTAAAAGGAATATAATGAAAAATCAAGCTGGTCGTCCCGATTTGGGATCCAGGGGATAATCTCTGTGTTTATCTGTTTTATGTTTTATGCTCTCGCTATTGTTTATTTTCTGTTATAAGATTCATGTGTAGATAATTTCTGTTCAGGGTTAAAACCTACAGTCTATCCTATACTCACACTGCCATCCTTTTTCTCATCCCTCCCATTTCTTGTCTTGTGACACTATTACATCGGCCCTCTCCTCCACCCATTATCTTGGCTATGCCAATGGGGCAAGTCGCTATTCCCGGAATCTCGCTTCGGTAGCATGGGCCATCTTTACCCCCTTGCATACCCTGGTTCTTCCAAATGGGATCTGCATTGGTAATGCCACCAATAATCAGGCCGAATACGATGCAGTACGTGGTCTCTTAGCCGATGCCCTCTCTCATCACATCCTCCATCTGCATGTTCATTTAGATTCCCTTCTTCTTGTCTTACAACTTAATGGTGTCTATCATGTGCATAACCCTATCCTGTTTAGACAATATTTACGAGTGAAACTTTGGATACATGAATTTAGATTCATTACTTTCAACCATATCCCTCGACGTCAAAATCACTACATAGATCAAATCGCAAATCATGTTCTAGACTGGCATTTATCACACACAAGACAATAACATTTCACATCATCAACAAAATGTACAAAAATCATATATATCATATACCATGTGTTTTTAGAGTCCATCTGCTCTGAAACATATGACATGCCCAAAGCATGGTATAAAAAAAAAAAAAAACTACAAAAATGCAGGGCACCACTTGCCCCTACATAAACACTGGGGGGCACCACCTGCCCTACATCTAATAACTCTTTGGAGGATCCCGAGCCAATGGCTCTGCTCCCGCAGCTCGTAGAACATGCACAGTCTGATCGGCCATCACCATGCATCGCATGATCCCTCGCCATTCTGAGGGTAGCCCAATACATAACTCTATGTACTGGTCATCTAAATCCTTCCAACCATGCTCCGACACACCGATCAGCAGCCCCTCACATCTACGACGGATGTCCTCCAACAGAGCATCCATATCCTTGTTCTGTGTTGTCCTTGATCCACATGCACCTGTAGCTCCTACTCCTGCCGATCGTCCCATATATCTGGCCGTTTTTACCGGAGCTATATCTGCATTCCAAAAAATATAAATATTAGTACCATGAATACTAGTCACAAACTCTAAAATGCACATAACAGATTAGTTATTTGTCACTTACCATCGGGCCCCCACACTCGACCAGGCAGAAGCAGCAAGTCCAAATCTCCCCAATAACTCATCCCACTATAGGGATAGTCGTCTATGTATAATGGCATCTGATCCCAATGGGCGAGGAACTCTGATCGGAACACCCATCTGACTGCCCCTCCCCCTCCTCTACACAATAATCGTCCCCACCGATGCATCCGGGGCTCTCTCGGACCTCCATTCGGTAACTGTATGCGAGGTCACAAGGTCGGGATCTTCTCAAAGAAGAAAGAGCACAAAACCATCCCATAGGCACAATCATGATTCACTTGCCGCTTGCATAGCAATAGCTGTCGTTTCACCGATAACAACATCATCTGGGCCCACCCATAGTAGGCCCCCCCCAACACACTCTCTACAATCATCATCTGCCCTCCAGTGATGTGATGGAATGCCTGGCTGCCCAAGATCCACAACACTGCAACGGCCACTGCCCAGGTCTCCAACCTCTCTAGATACCCAATGGATATCCGAGTCCCTTTGACTCGGAAACTTGGTCGACAACGTCGCTCAACAAAATCCATAATGTTACGCCCCCATGGTAACACTGGCTGCGTATTTCCCACCATCCCTAATGGTGGGAGACCAGTCAGGAAATACAGATCCTAGACTGTCAGCTCGATCCTGTGCCCCTGCACTATAAACGCCTCATGATCTGGATCCCAATAACTGATAATCCGGGCCAACAAGGGCTCTCCAGCCCTCATCAAAGGGTTCTCCAAAAATTTCAAAACCCCATACCTAGCTAGTGCATGACGGACACCTTGATCCGCTTGGATTTTTGTCTGTAATGTACCTAAGTCTCTCTCTCTCCACTTGATCCGTATCTCTGCCATATCTGCACAAACCCATCATTTTTGTTAGTCTACAGATCAACACAATTGCATTAACTTACACCAAAACTAAATCTCAGCCCATAACAGCACTGAAACTTCCCACATCTAATAGGTTTCACCTTTTAGGCAAATCATGGGCCAGGTCGCACTTTTCAGGCCAAAACCTGCGTCCTAGGTCGCAGCTTTTGCCCCAAAAAGTGCGACCCGATCGTAATTATGAAGTAGGGGCAGTTACTGAGATTTAAAACCCTAATCTGAAATTTGAATCCATCAAAAACAAAGAGTAGGATTAGACCTCTTACCTGCAACTGATGGATCACGATTCCAATGGTCAATTTGTCCGCTACGATCGCCGCAAGATTTAGGGCCTTCTCTCCTCTCCACATTCACCACAACTACACAAGCAAATGAATGATTTTGGAGGGAAAACACCTTATTAGAAGAAAACCCATGTTTTTTTCTTTCGCCTGCTGCGACCAAACTGTAGCCCCATTTGACACACCGTCCACACCATTGGCAAGCTCTCACCGAGCACTCAAATGGGTATCTGTCAGTTTTCCATGTTTGATACTTCACCAGGACACATTTTTTCCATGAAGGGTCTATTCACCTCTTCTCAAAATCGAATTTCTTCACTTACGACACTTGTACTTGGGGCACCACTTTGCCTCCTTACTCATCTTCGATCGTGTTGATTTTCATCATGAGCTACCCTATTGTACTCATGCTTTTATGGTCCCCCATTGGACCCTTACTATGAGGCAGCACCATCGAGTCACCCTTGTTTAGAGCATCTGAGTCGAGTCATCATCACATTCATGGAGTCCATTCTGAGTCCCTTTGTACCCCAATATAGTCCTCCATCCTTTCTTGCTTGGTCCCTCTCTCGTGTCGCACATTATGGCCTTCAGTACCCTTGTCCCTTATCCCTCCTGATATTGTGTCAGTCGCTGCCAAGCCAGTCATTCCCTTTATGCTCTAACAAGGGAAGTCGTCCAACCGCTCTTCCATATCCATCATTCTATCATCATCATTAGTGTCTATTTGTTCGTCGCTCTACTATTTTCCCTCGTGCCTTAGTTGGGGTTCCCTTATTGCCTCACCTATGGCGTACCTACTTCTGTCGACATCAGCTCATTTACTCCAGAAGCCAGGTCTAGGGAGCAGTATACCTTGGTTCAAGCTCTTCTCAGAATGATCATGATCTATACACTTGATGGTCCAGTGATGCAACAGCAGCTATTGGTGATTCTCGGGCGTGTGTGATATGTCTCAACCCTCATGAGGGGGTGGCCCTGCAGGTAGCCCCCCACATGCCCGGATGACTTCTACATTTCCGCCTTTGATGCAGCTCCTCTCATTTGATGATATCGGCCTCAACCACTTGCAACACCTCTTCGATTTGCATGTATCAGTCAGATTTTGCGAGCCCTTCCCCATGTGTAGGGGGCATTTGGGTGTATTTGTATCTCATGTACTAAAATATTCTTGTATAAGTCCTAAAGGTTATTCCAGGCATCGCATGTATGTGGGATTCATCATTTTATTTATCTGGCTCATGTTTAGGCCAGCACATGCTTCATTATTGCGTTCCGTGGTTTTCCGGACGCCTTATTCTTTGTACTATTGTATCGGCGGGCATAGGTATGCCTCCCCCGCCGCCTTTCACACTGGTACCACTTCATCACCTTGAGACTTGTTGCACCTGTAAGTCTCATCTCCTCCGGGTCTAGTCCTTTAGCACATTAGACTACCTTAAATTTCTCTCTCCCACTTCCCTCTTGATGCCTAGTGATTGAGTTCTTACAACGTACTTCGGTCATAAGATTTGCTCCTAACACTCGTACGTTGGGGGGCAATCTGTTACACCATTTTTTTGGTCATCTAACCCATTATCATTAGATGAACCCAAGTACACCATGTAAGACCAATTTTACCCTAAGTAAAATTGCTTTCACCATGTAAAATAACATTTGTCTATATTTCCTGGTCATATTTAACCCAAAACAAGGAAATTAATTAATTAAATCATTATTTATTTAATTATATTCCCACCATCTCCCTAAAATAATAAATAAATCATTTATTTATTTATTGTTTATAAATAAAGGAATTGACCCAAGTCAAAAGACCTTTTCCCTCCAAAAAATATAATAAAATATTCCTAAAAGGTAGTCCTAGAACTTGATTAATAATATTTTATTCATGCAACAAGTTCTAGATAACCCTAATATTTTGTTATAAATAGGAGGGTTTTCCCCATTCATTAGTCACCTCCATTTCATTAGATCACTCTGGATCTGCTCTTGGTCACCATTTTCCATTTTTGCTTTGTGAGCTCCCATTGAGCCTATGTTTGTCTGGGTTTTCTACACCAATAAGAGAGAGGAATTTTAGATCTGAAACACTGAGGACTTTCAAGAACCCATCCCATTGAGGAGAACTGGAAAACACCTTTCTTATTTTCCTCTCAGGTGCCCCATTTTTTAATATAATATAAAATTCTTTTAAATACATTGTTCTTGTCTTGTCTATTGGATGCATGGAGCCATATTGTATTTTATTTGCTTAATGTCTTTTGTGCTTAGATCTGGATTTGTGCAACACTATTTGGATCACCTCATTACATACTTAAAGATATTTTGCAGCCATAATCGATGTTAGGGCTATTTTTATGCGTAGCTAAAGTGATCTTTTACGATGAAAGATTCATACTAACACCTTAGGCTCTGAAATCGAGACAATGAAAAATAAATCCCATGCAATATCTATCAATTTTTATGGAATTCCAATCTGATACTCAGAGAGAGAGTTATGAAAATGTTCCCAAGGTCACTTGTTTGAGATGAGTTTCAAGAGCCTTCAAAAACACTGACTTCCACAGATCATACCTCCGAAAATATTACACACCTTGATCTAAAAATTTTATAGGAGCATCCTCTAGATTTTGAATTCGTGTCATAAATTTTTCCGCTTCTGAACCTTTGTAGAAAACAAGTTAGAGCGAAAATTCCACGAGGACCTATTTGAGATAGCGAAATCCCTACATAAGGAGGATATGAGGATCACAATTTATATAAATGCTTAGGTTGAGAGGGGCTTCAACAAGTGAAAATGGGAGAGATTTTAGGAGCTTAAAAATTATTAATTATTTAATTTTCAGTGACCCATGCCACAACCCCATGGGGTTTTAGTCCACTAACTAGGGTTACAAACTTCAAACATGAATATATCTCAAACCATGAAGAATTACGTGGCATGCCATATATCAACAGAAACATCTCGACAAGTAGAAACCATCAAAAGAATCCTTGACCTAGAATATAGTAATTTGGTAGGTCAAAATTTTCGATAGGTTAAATTCCATGCAATATTGGAGGTGACCTTGGTCTTTGCTTGGGTTGAATTCAATGACAACCATTGGTCAACATTTTCCTCACAGACTGCGTTATTTTATTGACTGTAGTGGAGGGTTTAGTGCCCCATTTGGTGAGTTGGCTTTCTAGTGCAGGGAGCGGTCCTTAGTCCAAGGAATATATTGGAGGATTTTCCATCTATTTTTACACCAGTTCAGCCTCCTCCTTCTAGATATTTAGTTGTATATATTATTAAGCCGTAGGGCTGTAGTTCACCTTTTTTGTATTTTGTGTATTTCTGGAAACCCTTTCTGGGTTGTCTTGGAAATGTGCTTGGGAGCTTAGATCTCTATTCCCGGAAATTTTTGAGCCAAAAATCAAGAGATCTATATTATTTTATTTCCCAGCAGTAGTTATACTCACTGGGACTGCGTTGTACTGGTTCTCCAACATTTTTTATAGCAGTAACATCTCATGATTGAGGGTGTTTGTTCATTGGAGGCTTGTTTGCCTTGATTGTTTGATTTGTACCTCGGGATATTGTACTTATTTGCTGCTGATATGCATAATAATATGGCTCCTTCATTGTATCATATTTGATGTGTTGATATTCATTCCTATTTCTAGTTTTATGTTCAATATTGATGCTTTTCCTATTTTTGAATATTATAACCTTAGAAGGTAGGATTGAACCCCTTCCTTTGAATGGACACAATGTCAAGTTCTTATTCATTTAGAAATTTGAGATCGACTTACCCCTTCTTTGTACCGTAGCTTTTTCCCTTTCCTTTTTATGTGTGTGTGTGTTATTTTTATTTTCCCTGTTGAATAGACGATTCACCCTGGACAAATCTATTTGGGAGATTCACTTGAATCTGAAACCTTAAGGGTTGACGTAGCCTCTACACCGATGGGAAAGTTTTTCTTTGTTGTATTCTTGCACCTGATTATCCCTTATATCCCGAATAAATATGAGTCTTGAAATCCATTTTAGTGGGAACTTTGGTCATCCATTGCATCCTATCTCTAAAATATAAAGCCCAAGATTTTTCCTTGGATATGTATTCTGAACGAATTGCTTGATTTAGATAGCTCAAAAAAGGGGAAAGAACAAACATGGATGGGAAAGAACATATTTCAGGAAAAAAATAAAGTATTTAAAAAATGAGAAACACCCTCTCCTAGAAGTAAAATAAGTTGAGATCCCTCATTAGGGGAATTTTGAGGTCTAAAATGGGCCTCCTAAGGAAATTATAAAATAATAGTGGAAAAAATCAAATAAGATTTGATGACATCATCAAATTTTAGAGGGAAAAATGAAAAAACTACTTTTCAACTCATATTAACCTTTCCTAATTGCCTACGGAGTAATTTTTTGTTGGATGCGAAATTTAATTCCTCATCCAAGGAGTACCCATGTTGCATACTTTTGATGGGTCCTACTACACGAAAAATGAGAAATACATAAAAAAACGTAATTGTAATCACGTTTTTTTTATGTATTTCTCATTTTTCGTGTAGTAGGACCCATCAAAAGTATGCAACATGGGTACTCCTTGGATGAGGAATTAAATTTTGCATCCAACGAGTACTCCCAATCGAAATTTGAGTAAAAATTGTGGGAGATAAGTTGAAAATATGAGTTGAAAAAGTAGTTTTATTATTTTATTATTTTTTAATATTTTTACCCTTTTATTTAAAAAATGGTAAATCATCCCCCATGGTTGACATCATCATCTTCCCAACTTCCCATCCCTACACTGGCAGAGTGCTTTGTGGATTTCTCCCTGGCCATGGACATGTCAGAGGTTCTTGACCCTCAGCACCTCTCTGCCCTTATCTCTCTTCGAATTCCTGAAACCTGGCCATGCCCTTCTCGTTCGAGGTCCAGGAAGAGGATGCAAAAATAAACTCTTTCCCCCTCTCTCCCTTAGCTATCTTGGAAAATGGTGCCTTTGCCCGTCAAACCCATGGAGGATGCTTCAAACAATAGAGGTAGCAGTAGTTCCGGAGATGGGGGCAAAGCAAAAGCAACGAGTGCTCATTCCATGTCCATGCCTGAGCTAGATCCTCAGCTCTCCAAAGCAGAGGAAAACCCCTCTGATTATGGCTGCTACATAGAGGAAGAGTAGCCACCTCAGTAAATTCAGGTTGCAAAGGACTAGAACGCCTATCACCATGGTTCCTTCTTTTCTATATTTTGCCAGCTTAATTATATTTTCTATGCTTGGTTACATTTTGTACAACAAACTTAGCTACTTGTTTCTACTGTTTAATGCTAGTTTCCCCTTAAGGGGCAACTCCTATTATGCTCTGTGCACTGGTTTATGGGTTGGTTACCTCCCAATCGGCAACCCCATTTTTGTATTTTTGAATTCTCTTTCCCACCAGAATTGGCTAACTTAGCAATTCCAGATAGGAAATTAAATTGTATCTCTGTACTTATGTACCATATAATATAATCTAGACTTATTTAGAAAAAAATATTATAAACCACTTTTATTAAGTTATTTTCAATTAAAATCCATGAGAATAATTAAATAAATCATTATTTACTTAATTTTCTGTAGGAATAATTATTAAGTCGTTGTTTCATAATTTTTCGTTATCACATTTGGCTAAATCACATAGGAATAATTAAATAAATCATAATTTATTTATTTTTCCTTAACGCCATCCTTGGAATAGATATTAAATCATGATTTAATAATTATTTCATTCATACCTTTCTTATTATTCATGAAATAATTAATGAATTATTTTGTTTGTTAATTATTCCTAAATAAAGATATTTAACCGTTTTAAATGTCTTTTCCCTCTCCAAAAATATAATAATGTATTCCAAGCGGTTAGATATATATTTCGGTCAATAATATTTTAATACTCTCCATTTTCAAGATGAACCCAATACTTTACTATAAAGAAGAGGGTTTTTCATTCATTTCTCACTATGATCATTATCATTGTCACCATTATCATCTCATTCCTTTTGAGCTCCCTTTTCTTGAGTTCTACATTGTTTGGGTTTTGACATATTTGAAAGAGGAAGATCTGAATACTAAAGTGACAAAGAGATCAAACGACCCATCCCACTTAGGGGGACTTATGATCCTTTGTAAATCGCCTTCACCTCGCGTCATTAATAAATATTGTTATTTCAAATCTTTTCTATGATTGGGTTATTACATCAGATTTATTCCTACACTCTGTGCTTTTAGATTTTCATACATCTATTTTTGTGTAGGATTTTCTCACATATTTGTTGTAGATCTAAAGGATAAGCAACCGAAATTGTTGTTAGGGATTTTAGTCACTCTTGCTTAACTGAGATATCCTTGGTACACCTTCCATGAAATTTCATACTAACAAATGACAATTCCACTGGTGTAATAATTTTGTTTCTTAGGTGACTTTTGCTTTAGAAATTTCAGGATTTTCTACAACTATTTTTAGCTTATTTTTCCTATTTATTGATTTCTCTCCATGATTCTGTCAAATTTCTGATTACTGGTATTTTTATGGTGCTTTCCACAGGTCACAGGTACGAGCCAAACTAGAGACGACAACATCTAGTGAGATTTGACGACCAAAGGTCGCAGGGAGAGAGGCACACTTTTCAACCCCAAAATTGCGCTTTGAGCTCCAGAACACACTTTTTGGCCAAAAAACAAAAGTTTCATCACTTTCAAGGTCACTACATGTGTTTTGAAAAAAAGCATAATTTTTTCAGGGTTTTTTCCAGCACTCCGAGAGTGTTGTCTGTGTACTGGGTCAGAGTTGTTTCACTTCTGTTTCAATCATACTTAGGCCTGGACACCCTTATTTTTTTCTCTTTAAGAAAGAAAAACCCCCCTAGTGTTTGTTGTAATCTTCCACCTTTTTAGGAAGAGATTTGTTGAGTGAGGAGTCTAGGGTTGTCAACACTTTTAACTACTAGTTTATTGGGCTAATCCACTTTATTTCAGTACTTTTAGATAGGGTCTTTGGCCATTATAACTCCTTTTTTATTTTTCTCTCGCCTTCGACCTAGGATCCCCCTGAGTATCCTTGGTTTGTTGAGCTTCTTTCCTATCCTGTGTAGCAACTCTCAACTTTTTTTCGTTGTTTGTTTGCACCATTTTCAACAACATAGAGCCTAAAATCCAAATCCCATTGACAATAGATCTTGTTGGCCCTTTTTCTGTGTTTTGAGTAGCTTGTTTTCCTTTTTGTGTCTAGTTGTTTGAAATCCTTCTTTGGGTGGGGTTTGTGCTTGATTTGATGTTTAATTTTCTATCATATTTAAGTATTATTTACAATACTTTAGCCTTCTATTTCAACATCATATGGAATAAAAAAATATGCTCAATTTACTCATCCACTAAAAAACATTTTATCATAAACATACACACGCTAATTGAACGTGATCTTGGTGAACACTTCTAATCCAAGACTTCAAAAAACAAACTTAATAATATAACACACATATATTAAGCCCATTTGGGTATCATGGCCAAAAAATATGTGTAGTTAGGTGTAGGATTAGTGGGATAAGCTTCCAATAACACCCATCAATCATTTACATTGAGACATAGAAGTTTAGTTTGTAGGGAGCTTAAACTCCTTCACCATCCCACGATCAAAGCCGAAGTGTGTCAAAAATATGATTCAAAGGGGGTTAGGTTAGGTCATCCTGCGAGTGGTTCTCCTCAGGGCTACCCAACCCGTGGCAGGGAATTTTGTGCATTGAAATATCACCAAGAAGCTGAAGACTCAACCACCCTTGTTGGATGAAGATATCCATAATGACCAATATTGGGAAAACACCATATAGAATTGTTGTGGGAAGTAGTTAGTTCTCTACCCAACCTTTCTCTGGACAGATCTGCCTATGGGGATTAGTGTCCGTTAAGTAAGAATTTATTTGGAATTCCATGTAAAAAAATAGATTAGGGATTATTTGAGGAATTATATCACCTTTAGGATACAAATAATTTTATTTGATAGGATGATTTTTCTTGTATTAAAGTAGAATCATTATATAGTTAGTTAACACTTGGCACCGATACACTAGTTTTTTTCTTTCTTTTTGTTACTCTAGTTTTTCCTATCATCCTCTAGTAATTTAGTGTTGTCTTTGCCTTGATATCATTGTACCACCAAGGCATTGGTTATGGAGAATTCTAGGTCTTCATCCTCAATTCTTGTTAGGATGTATTACTCCTTCCCATTAGATGCAAGCTCATTCTCCCAGTCCTCCATCTAGTCCTTCTTACTCTGAGTCTACTAATTCCTTTGATTCCATGTATTCTCACCCTCATATCACCACCATGCCAGGAACCAATGTAAGTGTGGGAAGTCAAGGTGGTAACTTGGCTCCTACTCCGGGTATACCACAAGTATAACCTCAACTAGTACAGTCATTCCTACTTTATTTATACCCTTCATGACTAGTTTGAATATCCCATATTTTAATTAGCTTATCAATGATCCTCTTCTCTATAATACAACATAGCCTGATATGCCTACTAAACTTCCTTCATACAATCCCAAGTTTGAAGGAAATCCTCAGTAAGATCCCAGTAATCATGTTTGATCATTTCACATGTGCTTCTCCTTAAATTCCATTACTGATGACTCCATCCATCTTTGGTTATTCCAACGAATGCTTACTGGAGCCCCTGCTAAGTGCTATTTTAACCAAACACATGCCACTCATTTGTCTATTGTGTCTCTCTCCAAATATTTCTTATCATATTTCCAGTTACCTCTCTGTTACGACACTGAGATTGAACCCTTGAATTAATTCCATCAAACTTGTACCACCCGCCTCTCTGACCATGTCCAAGAATGGTGGAGAAAGAGGAGCATGTTATTCCAACATAGGCTTACTAGAGCTCTTGCCAAATGGTATGTCGACCAAAACCATGCCACCAATTCGACCTTTTTGACTCTCAACAAATACTTCTCATCATATTTCTAGTTATCTCTCTGTTACCACACCAAGACAAAACTCTTGACTTCATTCCATCAAACTTCTGCCACCCACCTCTCTAACCATGTCCAAGAATGATGCAGAAGGATGAGAATGTGTACAACTCCTATATTTGAAGGCTTTATTTGTATGGATTGGCTTCTTAGATCATTGTTTCCCCCATAGGTAAATATGTTGTGTCACATGTTCCTGAGACAGAGGAAGATCCTCTCCAAATATCTTCAAAATATGACATGGTTTATGCTCTATCAGGTCATGTTTATACTTTTATCCCCGATCTACCTCCTCTCGATGTTGCTAATGCACTGGGGGAATCTCATGCTGCTGACAATATCATTGGATCTCTTTCACACCCATATTCACAACCATATTCTCTACCTCAGATGAGTTATGGTCAAACCTAGGGGAGACCAATAACTCCTAGAATTATTCCCCTCCACCAGGGAACCCTTATCCAGGTAAAATCACATCATATGAATTTCCCCAACCGCATCAGTAGATGTGAGATTCAATTATTGCTCAACCTGTTTATCCAAATTTTGTCTCTCCTGCATATGTTCCTATGCACCTCCTTTCACTCTATCCCCTCCGGCACCAGTGCCTTAGCCTCCCATGCCTCCTCAAACTCTTCATAGTAGCCACATTGTCCTTGAGGTCAAGTGCATGCTCAACAAAGCATGGCCAGTCCCCCCAAAACCAAGAAGAAGAATAAGGGGAAAGGTAATAGGAATCAACAATCCCAAGGTAATGAGAGAAAGTAGGGTTCTTCACCTAATCCAACTTGGGGAAATCATCCTAACCCCTTAATCCAACAATAGGGAGGCTAGCCCAAGTAGAACAAGGTTGTTTGTAATGAATAAGCCTTGTGCATGTTGCAACATATATGGCCATTATACTAATGATTTTCATGTTTTACCTCAGATGCATTAATTGTGGGAAGCCCAAGCATCTGCCTCTAGAGGAAAACAACCCATTTCTCTACTTCCTTTAGCCCATGATTCATCTCAGCTGACCTTTCTTACCAACCCATCTTCTCACCAATGATACATAGCTAACAAACCTATACAAGCTCAAGAAACTCCTCAACCTCCACAATATAGTCCCAACGATTATTAGATTCTCATGGTTAATTCTGGTGAGGTCAACACAGAGCATGTCAATCTTTAGACTCATTCATGCCAGAATGACAAGGCACCCACTAAGTCTGTGAGTGAGTCCCAACCGAGAGTTTCCAATGAGTCAATTCTGTCATCGAATGGTACCTTATAGATCCCTTATCCTAAGGTAGAGGTTCACCAAGATCCCCAAAGGACCATTAATACGTCGTAATGATTATGTAATGAAAGTCGCCCATACATATAGCATAGTAGATGACTTGGCACCATCTACTACTGCCATGTAAATGTTGTAAGTTCTCCAACTGTGGCAATCCCAATGGAAATCTCTAATCAATTCCCTGGGCATTGTGGATCCTTTAGATTATCGGGTGATTGTCTTTGACATTGACCAATCAAAACATCCACCACTTCATTCGTATGTTTCTTTTCAAATAAGAGTATCAATAAGAAACAACCTTGTTTAATGGTGTATCATTGATGAATGTGCCTCCACCTATGTGATGGATGCTAGTGTTTGGAAACAACTTGATTCACCTGACCTCTCCCCATCCACCATCACTTTCCATGAATGGGACGGTCATCCATCTCAACTGCTTGGCTTACTTCACAATTTTCCTATCACTGTTTCCAAAAAGAGTGTCTCTATTGATATAGAATTCATCGATGCCCCATTTGATTACAACATCCTTCTAAGTCATAGTTACACCTATGCCATGTCATTTGTCGCATCTACGATTTTTTGAAAGATGTGCTTTTCCCACAAAGGAAAGATCATCATAGTCGATCAACTAACATACTAAGATCCTAACACATAGATTTTTTCGTAGTCCATGATTTCATCCATGACTGCAATACCATTGTCACATCCCTCACTAGCATCTCACCAAGCATCTACAAATATTCTTCTTTGCTTGGTGCCTACTATCGTCCACCACCTATCCCTTCTGAGTTGAGATTGTCTAGTTTTTTCATTCTACAAGAATCACATGCTGCTCACAAGCAGTTTGGTACACCCATCTGACAACCAATGACTTCCCAACTGACTATCCCCAAATCAAACCATCATAAATGTATAATTCCTAAAGGACCACCTACTTCTGTTGGTGTCTCTAATAGTCCATACCATCCAGGAGAAGTTGCGCTAGGACACTACCCTTTGGGTTAGCTACCTTTCTTACTCCCCCCATGAAGAATTTTGTCTATACCTATCATGGCTACGTTGATTTTACCCAACATTACTCTGGGGATCCTACTGTGGTACATTGATCCCCCCACAAATGCTCCACTTGGTCAACTTAAACATTACACATATTTTACCCTAGTGGAACCTATTGTACCTTCTCCACATTTTTCTTCAGTTCCACAAAAACCTCAGCAAGCACCTACAGCTATTGTGAAAGCATCTATAAAGGGGGCGAAATCCCAAAAAAAAGGAACTAAATACAATGCACCCCAAACAATGCCAACTCCTCCTAAGCTTCTAAAGTCAACACCTTCATGGTATTTGTGTGACGCTGTTGGGAATTCCACCAATAACTGTCCTGAAATATCTCATCTCAAGGAGGTGGGCACCGATACATTTCCTAACTCTGACATCTCAAAGGTCTATTTTACCTTAGGTGAGTTGGCCAAGAAAAAAATTATGCATGAATCACCCTTGTGCTTTGTGCGATAACTTTGGCCATTATTTCCCTCATTGTCCTCATCTCGAAGATGTTCACGATAAAAATCATGAAATTTTTGAAATAGAGGTCACTCGTAACGAATCCACCACTTCTTTACCCATGGATTCTAGAATCATTATAGAGATAGAACAGGAACGACACATTGTGATCCCTCCTTATTTCGAGATGATGGATACCATTGCTCCTATTCTCTACCCATCGTCGGCCATGAGATACTCAGCTGGAGACTCTTTTTGAGTTATCCATACTGATTCGATTGAACATTTTTTGTTGGATACTGCAGTATAAAAATTGGTACATATTCCATCTACTATTAATTTGTCCCCTCTTTTCGTTAATGCACATGTGAACCTTGTCTCTCGTGATGATGATTTAGGTAGTTCCTCCACATCAAGTGGTCACTCCTCCTCCCATATGTCCATCTATCATTGAGATGAAAAAATCATGCAAGTGATGACACCCCTCATTATCCATCAGAAGATATGCACCATTGTGTATATTTCCTTTGACAACAAACCCATGATCAATTTGTTATGGATTCCACATCTCTGAGACCCTAGAAATTCTCCCCTCATATTAATTGTGATGCTCAACAACGTACTCGACATCAAGCGCCTTGCTACCTCATCATCAGTGGTGATCTATATTGCCCTAAACTTTGAATGAAACCAAAAATATGTCCTCCATCATTCAAAGTGAAAATATATGTCCTAGATCATCAGCTCAATCCTATGGCCCTGTACCACAAAATCCTCTTGATTTGGGTCACAGTAGCTCACTATCTCTCATCAATGGGTTCTCCAAGAACATAAGAACCCCATAATGAGCCAAAACCCCTCTGAGTGTCAGATTCTCCCAAATCTCGACATGAAGAGTCTCTAAATATCGTTCATGCCATGACACCTTCAGCTCTGGAATACCTGCAAAATACCATAGTATTTTGTTAATTCATATTTAAAGGCATACATACAAAGTCCTCATCTTCAACTTTCCATAGGCCTCCCATACCAATTTTCCTCCTTGCCCAAAACCAATTTTTTTCCATCAAAACAAAGTTGAACACATATTTTGGCCCTAATTCTGCATTTCAAAAGGCATACCAAACCCCAAAAAATGTGTTATGATCATGAGGAATGGTAGGGGACTCCCACAACTTGCTGAGGCTCTAATATGAAAATATAAACCACTAAAAATGACGAGTAAGGTTAGACCACCTACTCGCAGATCCCGATTCTCATGGTTGGTTTTTCTGCTATGATCATCACAACATTTAGGGCCTTCTCCTTTTGTCCAAAATATTCACAAATCACTTAGAAAATGAATTATATTTGGAGGGAAAACACACTTTTATAAGGAAACCCCTAGTTTTTCTATTTCCCATTGCGACCAAACCATAGCTCAGTTTGAAAAAAAATCAGAACCATTGGAAATATCTTGCCGAGTTCTATAATGGGTCTTCAATTGTTTTTAGAAATTCGACACTTCACCGGGAAGCCATTTTTTCCACGAAGTTTCACTTTGTCGCAAAGTCAAATTGAATTTATTCATATGAGCTACTTATACTTCAGTTCTACTTTTCCTTGGCACCTATCATCTCATTTGTCAATTTTTGTCATGGGTAAGCCTTATTTACTCATGATTTTTATGGTCCCCCTCGACCTATCCTGTGTGGCAACATCATCGAGTCACCCTTTTTCAAATCCTTCGAGTCTTGATATGAGTCACCCTTACATTCATGGAGTCTGTTATGTGTCCCATTGTGTCATGTTATAGTGTTTCATCCATCTTTGCAAAACATTCATCCCTGGTGCAACAAAGCACTGCATATTACATAAACAGTCAAAAGATTTTCAACCGCAGACTTCACAATAGAAAAACGAAATCGCATCCACAATATAATATATATCGCATAATGTTGAAAATCTTTAGCACAAATCTATCAACACATACTCCAACCTGCATCGTAGTCATATTTTCTTTTTGCAAATTGCAACATATACATTTCGCAATTCGCGACATTTAACATTTCACAATTCACCATAACACTTATCTCTTGCGAAGTGCGAAATGGCGCTCAGTCAACATGCATCCTCCTAATTTTTCATCGCAACTATTCCATTTTATCTATGAATTCTCTAATAGTAAACGCTAATAAGTGCGATGTGCGATATCGCTCGGACCTCTATCGCCCCATGTCTCATCCTCATCGCATCACAATTTAAATCGTTTAACTTGCAAAATCTTCATATGTAATTTAAACAATTGTCATTGCAATGTTGCACAATCTCTTCGGTTGTGACTTAAACTCTCCACCAATGATCTGTTCTTAGATCCAATGATTCTCCTGTTCACTCGTCCTTCACTCTGATAGTTATCTGTGGAATTTTCATTTAAATAAATCTGTCTCTGCTATACTCTTTCTATGGCGAAGCTCATAGGAACTTCATCCCTTAAACTCACGCACACCATTTATCAATTTATAGAAAAGAACGTATATGTAAAAAACACACAAACATGCAAATACGAACAATTCCATATATCAATAGCAATACACAAATTCACTTACATTAAGAACTCAATTACAAGCCAAGGCCTCATGGCCTGAATGACACTAAAGCCCCTACGGCTACATTGCTCACTCTCTCTATATTCTCACACAACAAAGACTCAATTTATAAAGAGATTACAATGGGAGTGGATTGCTTACGATCCATAAGATCCTCCCACAATTGCACAACCAACCCTAAATCTCTCTATTCGCATACATGTAAGATAATTACATTTAATTAAGTCTTCTAGAGACTTATCAATTCCATCAATTTAGCTCTATTTTGAACATAATTTTCCCTGTTTTATAATGATTTTCCACGTTTCACCCTTCATAGCATTGAATTTGGATTATGGCTCGATTCTCATACATCAAACTCCCAAGGTACAAAACTTTCTATGACCTCCTGGTCATATGACTCCTTCATCCCTCAGCAATTCTACCGACATCCTCTATGGAATTTCCTTTATGATCTTTCTATGAGTTGCAACAAAACCTCTGCAGTATCAAGTCCTCCTTGCTACACGATACGTTACCAAGCTTCTCTCCTCTGAGCTCAGTCTTTCGGTATCTCTCTAGTTCTCTCTTCTTTGGAACCATTTGAGCACTCCTGGCTCTAGGCTGTTGCAATCTTCTCCCATTCTTTTGCTGCTTTCAAAAAAATATAAATACCATATTCCTACCAGTCTTCAACAAAACTGTACATCTTCTTCCTTCGCACGCAAACTATTTCTCGCAGGAAAATTTTCCCTTCTCAAATACCACTTTGATGCAGAAAAAAACTACATATTACATAAATCCATGTGGACCTATGGGTTATGATCCCACATAAAAATTCAGAAGCTTTTAAACTGTGGGCTTCTCAAAAAAAAAATGAAATCACAACAACAATATAATATATATCGCACAACGTTGAAAATCCTTAGTGTAGATCTGTCGGCACACACTCCAACCCGCATCGCAGTCAAAGCTTCTCTTCACAAATCAAAACATATGCATTACACAGTTCGTGACATTTAACATTTCGCCATTTTCCATAACACTTATCTCTTGCGAAGTGCGAAATGGCACTAAGCTGACACGCGTCCTCCCGATTTTGCATCGCAACTATTCCATTTTATCTTCAAATTCTCTAATAGTAAACGCTAATCAGTGCGATGTGTAATATCCCTCAGACCTCGGCCGCCACATGTCTCGTCCTCATCGCATCGCAATTTAAATAGTTTAAATTGTGAAATCTTCATATGTAATTTAAACAATTTCCATTGCGATGTTGCACAATCTCTGTGGTTGTGACTTAAACTCTCCACCATTGATTTGTTCTTAGATCCAACGATTCTCCCATTCACTCATCCTTCACTCTGATAGTTAGCTATGGAGTTTTCATTTAAATAAATCTCTCTCTGCCATACTTTGTCTATAGCGAAGCTCATAGGAACTTCATCCCTTACACTCACGCACACCATTTATAAATTAATAGAAAAGAATGTATATGTAAACAACACACAAAGAAGAAAATAAAAATAATTCCAGATACCAATAATAATACACAAATTCAGTTATATTCAGAACTCAATTACAGGCTAAGGCTTCACAGCCTGAATCACACTAAAGCTGCTACGGCTACGTTGCCCACTCTCCCTATATTCTCACACAACACAGACTCACTTTATAAAGAGATTAGAAAGGGAGTGGATCGCTTATGATCCATAATGTCTTCACACAATCGCTCAACCAACCCTAAATCTCTCTATTCACATACATGATAGATAATTACATTTAATCAAATCTTCTAGAGACTTATCAATTCCATCAATTTAGCTATGTTTTAAACATAATTTGGCTCAGTTTACAATGATTGTCCACATTTCACCCTTCATATAATTGAATTTGGATTATGGCCCGATGCTCCTGCACCAAACTTGTAAGGTACAAAAATTTTTATGACCTCTTGGTCATATGCCTCCTTCATCCCTCAACAATTCTACCCACATCCTCTGTGGAATTTCCTTTATGATCTTTCTGTGAGCTACAAAAAAACCTCTGTAGTAAAAAGTCCTCCTTGCTACACGATGCCTCACCAACCTTCTCTCCTCTAAGCTTATTATTTCAGCATCTCTCTGGTTCTCTCTTCTCTGGAACCATTTGAGCACTCCTGGCTCTACGCTGTTGTTGGTCAGGAGATCATGTCCAAGTGAAGAAATTTCTAAAAAATGGAAGTGCTTAGAAATGGGTTCAATCTAAACGACTAGAAAAGCCTCGTCACTGCAATTTTGGTGCTATGAACGGTTCTCAAAACTGTGCTCGTATGTGAAAGTTATTGAGGTTTGAAATCGCCTAGTAAACTCCAAAAAAAAGACTATTTGACTTAGTTTGACTTTATGAATTTTTTTGAAAAACAATATATATTTGGGAAATTTTTGTATTATGGTTTTTTGGCCTCTCAGTGGGTGCCACGTGGCCTACCCACAGGCCGACACATGGCCCCAGGCTAGAACCCAAAGACTATGGAAAAATTATGTTAGTAGGTCCAGGGGTTAGCGCATGCATGCCTTACCAAATGGGCTACTAGTGGTTCTTACAAAAGGTATGTAAGCCATACCTATTTGAACTTTTAAATTGAAACAGGTGGAGAGGAAAAGGGCTAGCCCCTTAGGGCTAGCCTTGACTTCATGGGACCGTGTCGCAAGATCCTGGTGCTAAACTCTAACCATGCGGAAAATAGTTCCAGGACTCATGTGACAGCGCAGATATAAAAGTTATGGTAACAGTTTCAAAATCATTAGGGCCACGTTTAAGCCGATGGTCTAAATGGAGGCGGTCACATGTGACCACATAACTGGGCCCGCCCAACATTTAATACCACTCCAAAAAGTTCCGACGTTTTTGGCACACTCAATCAAATTCAGTGGTAGTTGGTAGAATAGTCGAGTTAACTGGAGTTCCTCCAGTTTTCGAGGAGGTTTTTTAGTGCCATTGGGAAAAAAATTGTTTTGGTCATAACTTTCTCAATTTTCGACCAAACAAGATGAAATTTTAGTCAATTTTGGATTTCTTTGACCTTCTGGAGAGATTGGAATAGGTTTCAAAGTGAACAGAGGTATTTTACAGCAAATTTTGATTTAGGGAAGAGGAAAGAGCCATTAGGGCCATCAGGGAGATGGAGCTGTATTGGGTTGTACTTCACTGTTTAACATGAAACAAAAGCCATTTTTAGCTTATTTCTGTTTTCTGAAGTCAAATTCACAGCTTTTTTTGTATGTTTAGGAATATTTTTCACTATTTAACCATTTTTAGAAAATTAATAGAGCAAGGGCATGCCATTGGGGAGCCTTGGACCAGCATATGTAGCCCAGGAGAGGTGAACTACCTCAACATTTTCCTGTGTTATGCTATGGTGAATTTTACTTGCTGTGTATTTCTACTATGATATGTTAAACAATTAACTTAATTAATCCGCAAGACATGGAGAACACTTTGCACACTAAATTATATGGAAATGGATACTTTGCATAGCATTACAAATAGTTCCATTTTCAGATCAGTTGGTATCAGAGCTAGAGTTTTACTCTGCATTTGTTCTTGTGCAAAGATATAGTTGAATATTTGAAAGTTTTGATGCTTAATAGTCTTAAACTCAAGAGAGGGGAAGGACAATTGGTTAGAGCACAAGTTCATCCTCTACCAAGGAGGGCCAGAGTGCCTTTAACTCCACCTTCTAATTCACCTCCAAGAGCCATAGAAGAAGTCTCAAGCATGTCTTCAAGAGAAGGAGAAGCTCTTGGAGATATTAATCCCAAAGAAGAGGAACGAGTGTTCCGAAAGGATTTTTTGGACATGATGGAGATGGTCAGGATACTCTACCAAGAAAGGAATGATAGGCTTGTAGGAGAAGGGTATAAACATCAGAGAGAAGGAGAGCATTCTTTAGGAGGAAAGAAAAGTGATGACAAGTCAAAGAAAGGACAGGGAGGAAATGGTGATCCACCATCCCCATCTTCATTCTCTTCCTCTACATTGTCATCCTCTACTTCAGCGAATCAATCTCACAAGTCTAAAACCACTGGTAAAAGTCCATTTTTAAAGCTTGATGTTAAATTTGAGTTGCCTATGTTTAATTGTGAAGTCAATGCATAGAAACTTGAAAAGTGGATAAGTCAGTTGGAGGTTTACTTAAGGATACAAAACCTTCATGATGAAGACACCAAGATACAGTTAGCCTCTTTGAGAATGGATGGAGCAGCATTGGTATGGTGGGAAGCCAAGACAAAGGATGAAATTAAAAAACATGGCAAGATCACATTATCATGGGCTGAATTTATTACTGCAATTAAAAAGAAATTTAATCCATTAGCTCATTTACAAAAGGCTATCATGATCAGGCAAAACTTCAGACAACTTAAGGGACAAAATGTACAAGACTACATCCAAGATTTTAGGAAAAGAGCACTCTTATTAGGGGTAGGCTTACAAAGTCAAGATACTTTTTTGAAATATATAGGTGGTTTTCACAGCTACCTTAGACATACTATCCTTATGTTCAATCCTACTAGTCTAGACGAACTTTGTGTACAAGCTATGCATTTAGAGGCTAGAGGGAAAAACACTTTTGATGAGGGTAGAAACAAGCCTTTTAAGGGAAAAAAAAAAGATAAAACCTCTAAGGGAAAAGGAAAAAAGAATGCATCTTTCAAACGGGAGGGTGAGAAAGTGATATGTAAACATTTTTCAAGAGAAGGCGATCATAAATGTATAATTCCTCAAGGACCACCTCCTTCTGTTGGTGTCTCTAATAGTCCATACCATATAGGAGAAGTTCCGCTAGGAAACTACCCTTTGGGTTAGATACCTTTCTTATTCCCCCCACCAAGAATTTTGTCTATCCCTATCGTGGCTACGTTTATTTTACCCAACATTACTTTGGGTATCCTAGTGTGGTACATTGATCCCCCCACAAACGCTCCAATTGGTCAACTTAAATATTACACATATTTTACCCTAGTGCAACCTATTGTACCTTCTCCACATTTTTCTTCAGTTCCACAAAAACTTCAGTAGGCACCTACATCTATTGTGAAAGCATCTATAAAGGGGGGGAAATCCCAAAAAAAAAGAACTAAAGACAACACACCCCAAACAACACCAACTCCTCCTAAGCTTCTAAAGTCGACACCTTCATGGTATTTGTGTGATGTTGTTGGCAATTCCACCAATAATTGTCCTGAAATACCTCATCTCAAGGAGGTGGGCATCGATACATTTCCTGAATCTAACATCTCAAAGGTCTATTTTACCTTAGGTGAGTTGGCCAAGAAAATCTTTATGCATGAATCACCCTTGTGCTTTATCCATTATTTCCCTCATTGTCCTCATCTCGAAGATGTTCATGATAAAAATCAGGAACTTTCTGAAATAGAGGTCACTCTTAACGAATCCACCACTTCTTTACCCATGGATTCTAGAATCATTATAGAGATAGAAGAAGAACGACATATTGTGATCCCTCCTTATTTCGAGATGATGGATACCATTGCTCCTATTCTCTACCCATCGTCAACCATGAGATCCTCATTTGGAGAATATTTTCGAGTTATCCATACTGATTCGATTGAAAATTTTTCGTCAGATACTACAGTATCAAAATTGGTACATATTCCATATACTATTAATTTGTACCCTTCTGTCGTTAATGCACATGTGAACCTTGTCTCTCGTGATGATGCTTTAGATAGTTCCTCCACATCAACTGTCTAGTCCTCCTCCCATCTGCCCATCTATCATTGAGATCAAAAAATCATGCAAGCCATGACCACCCCTCATATCCATCAGAAGATATGCACCATTGTGTATATTTCCTTTCACAAGAAACCCATGATCAATTTGTTGTGGATTCCACATCTTTGAGACCCTAGAAATTCTCCCCTCATATTAATTGTGATGCTCAACAATGTACTCGAAATCAAGCACCTTTCTACCTCATCATCAGTGATGATATATATTTCCTTAAACTTTGAATGAAACCAAACATATGCATCCATCATTCAAAGTGAAAATATATGTCCTGGATCATCAGCACAATCCTATGGCCTTGTACCACAAAAGCCTCTTGATCTGGGTCGTATTAGCTCACTATCCACAACAGCAAGGGCTCACTATCTCTCATCAATGGGTTCTCCATGAACATAAGAACTCCATAATGAGCCAAAACCCCTCTGAGAGCCATATTCTCCCAAATCTTGACATGAAGAGTCTCTAAATATCGTTCATGGCATGACACCTTCAGCTCTAGAATACCTGCAACATACCATAGTATTTTGTTAATTCAAATTTAAAGGCATACATAAAAATTCCTCATCTTCAACTTGCCATAGGCCTCCCATACCAGTTTCCTCCTTGCCCAAAATAATTTTTTTCCCATCAAAACAAAGTTTAACACATATTTTGGGCCTAATTCTGCATTGCAAAAGGCAAATCAGACCCCAAAAAATGTGTTATGATCATGAGGAATGGTAGGGGACTCCCACAGCTTGCTGAGGATCTAATATGAAAATCTAAAACACTGAAAATGATGAGTAAGGCTAGACCACCTACTCGCAGATCCCGATTCTAATGGTCGGTTTTTCTGCTATGATCATCACAACATTTAGGGCCTTCTCCTTTTGTCCAAAATATTCACAACTCACTTAGAAAATGAATTACATTTGGAGGGAAAACACACTTTTATAGGGAAACCCCTCGTTTTTATATTTCCCATTGCGAACAAACCATAGCTCAGTTTGAAAAACTATCAGAACCGTTGGAAATATCTTGCCAAGTTCTATAATGGGTCTTCAATTTTTTTTACAAATTCGACACTTCACCAGGAACCCACTTTTTCCACGAAGTTTCACTTTGTCGCAAAGTCAAATTGAATCTATTCATATGAGATACTTATACTTTGGTTCCACTTTTCCTTGGCACCTGTCATCTCATGTGTAAATTTTCGTCATGGGTAAGCCTTATTTACTCATGACTTTTATGGTCCCCCTCGGCCTATCCTATGTGGCAACATATGTAATTTAAACAATTTCCATTGTGATGTTGCACCGTCTCTGTGATTGCGACTTAAACTCTCCACCATTGATTTGTTCTTAGATCCAAAAATTCTCCCATTCACTCGTCCTTCAATCTGATATTTATCTGAGGAGTTTTTATTTAAACAAATCTCTCTCTGCCATACTTTGTCTATGACGAAGTTCATAGGAACTTCATCCCTTACACTCACGCACACCATTTATCAATTAATATAAAACAATGTATATGTTAACAACACACAAACAAGAAAATACAAACAATTCTAGATACCGATAGCAATACACAAATTTAGTTATATTCAGAACTCAATTACAGGCTAAGGCCTCACGGCCTGAATCACACTAAAGCTGCTACAGCTACATTTCCCACTCTCCCTGTATTCTCACATAACACAGACTGAATTTATAAAGAGATTAGAAAGGGAGTGGATCGCTTATGATCCATAATGTTGTCCCACAATCACTCAACCAACCCTAAAGCTCTCTATTTTCATACATGATAGATAATTACATTTAATCAAGTCTTCTAGAGACTTATCAATTCCATCAATTGCACACCTTACCAAATGGGCTACTAGTGGTTCTTACAAAGGTATGTAAGCCATACCTATTTGAACTTTTAAATTGAAACTGGCGGAGAAGAAAAGGGCTAGTCCCCTAGGGCTACCCTTGACTGCATGGGACCGTGTCACAAGATCCGGGTGCTAAACTCTAACCATGTGGAAAATAGTTTTGGGACTCATGTGACAACGCAGATATAAAAGTTATGATAACGGTTTCAAAACCGTTACGACCACGGTTAAGCTAGCGCTCTAAATGGAGGCAGTCACATGTGACCACATAACTGCACCTGCCCAACATTTAATACCACTCCAAAAAGTTTCGACGTTTTTGGCGCTCTCAATCAAATTCGGTGGTAGTTTCCATATTAGTCGAGTTAACTGGAGTTCCTCCAGTTTTGGAGGAGGTTTTTTAGTGCCACTGGGAAAAAATATGTTTTGGTCATAACTTTCTCAATTTTCGACCAAACAAGATGAAATTTTAGTCAATTTTGGATTTCTTCGACCTTCTAGAGAGCTTGGAATAGGTTTCAAAGTGAACAGAGTTGTTTTATATTAAATTTTGATTCAGGGAAGAGGAAAGAGCCATTAGGGCCATCAAGGAGATGGAGCTATATTGGGTTGTACTTCACTGTTTAAGGTGAAACAAAAGCCATTTTAAACTTATTTCTATCTTCTAAAGTCAAATTCATAGCTTTATTTTCCTGTTTAGGCATATTTTTCACTATTTCACCATTTTGAGCAAATTAATAGAGCAAGGACATGCCATTGGGGAGCCTTGGACCGGCAGATGTAGCCCAGGAGGGGTGGAATGCCTCAACATTTTGCTGTGTTATTCAATGGTGAATTTTACTTTCTATGTATTTCTGCTATGATATGTTAAACAATGAAATTAATTAACAATTCCTCACTCATAAATCTCATAAACATTACCAAAAACACTTTGTTTAATTTGCAAGACATGGAGAACACTTTGCACATTCAATTATATGGAAATGGATACATTGCATGACATTACAAATAGTTCCATTTTTAGATCAGTTGGTATCAAAGCTATATTTTTACTCTGCATTTTTTCTTGTGCAAAGATATAGTTTACTATTCGCAAGTTTTGATGCTTACTAGTCTTAAACTCAAGAGAGGGGAAGGAAAATTGGTTAGAGCACAAGTTAATCCTCTACCAAGGAGGGCCAGAGTGCCTTTAAATCCACCTTCTAATTCACCTCCAAGAGCCATAGAAGAAGCCTCAAGCATGTCTTCAATAGAAGGATAAGATCTTGAAGACATTGATGCCAAAGAAGAAGAACAGGTGTTCCAAAAGGATTTTTTGGACATGATGGAGATGGTGAGGATAATCTACCAAGAAAGGAATGATATGCTTGTAGGATAAGGGTATAAAAATCAGAAAGAAGGAGAGAATTCTTCAGGAGGAAAGAGAATTGATGACAAGTCAAAGAAAGGACATGGAGGAAATGGTGATCCACCATCCCCATCTTCAACCTCTTCCTCTGCATCGTCATCCTCTACTTTGGTGAATTAATCTCACAAGTCTAAAACCACTAGTAAAAGTCCATTTTTAAAGCTTGATGTTAAATTTGAGTTGCCTATGTTTAATTGTGAATTAAATGCATATAAACTTGAAAAGTTGATAAGGCAGTTGGAGGTTTACTTAAGGATACAAAACCTTCATGATGACGACACCAAGATACAGTTAGCCTCTTTGAGAATGGATGGAGCAGCTTTGGTATGGTGGGAAGCCAAGTCCAAGGATGAAATTAAAAAACATGGTAATATCAATTTATCATGGGCTAAATTTATTACTGCAATTAAAAAGCAATTTTATTGATTAGCTCATTTACAAAAGGCTATCATGATCAGGCAAAACTTCAGACAACTTAAGGGACAAAATTTACAAGACTACACCCAAGAGTTTAGGAAAAGAGCATTCTTATTAGGGGTAGGCATATAAAGTCAAGATACTTTGTTGAAATATATAGGTGGTTTGCACAACTACCTTAGACATAGTGTTCAATCCTACTAGTCTATATGAACTTTGTGTACAAGCTACGCATTTAGACGCTAGAGGGAAAAAAACTTTTGATGAGTGTAGAAACAAGCCTTTTAAGGGGAAAAAAAAAGATAAAACCTCTAAGGGAAAAGGAAAAAAAATGCATCTGTCAAACAGGAGGGTGAGAAAGTGGCATGTAAACATTGTTCAAGAGAAGGCCATCATAAATGTATAATTCCTCAAGGACCACCTCCTTCTGTTGGTGTCTCTAATAGTCCATACGATCTAGTAGAAGTTCTGCTAGGATACTACCCTTCGGGTTAGATACCTTTCTTATTCCCCCCACCAAGAATTTTGTCTATCCCTATCATGGATACGTTGATTTTACCTAACATTACTCTGGGGATCCTAGTGTGGTACATTGATCCCCCCACAAACACTCCACTTGGTCAACTTAAATTTTACACATATTTTACCCTAGTGCAACTTATTGTACCTTCTCCACATTTTTCTTCAGTTCCACAAAAACCTCAGCAAGCACCTACACCTATTGTGAAAGCATCTATAAAGGGGGGGAAATCCCAAAAAAAAGGAACTAAAGACAATGCACCCCAAACAACGCCAACTCCTCCCAATCTTCCAAAGTCGACACCTTCGTGGTATTTGTGTGACGTTGTTGGGAATTCCACCAATAATTGTCCTGAACTACCTCATCTCAAGGAGGTGGGCACTGATATGTTTCCTGACTCTCACATCTCAAAGGTCTATTTTACCTTAGGTGAGTCAGCCAAGAAATACTTTATGCATGCCCTTGTGCTTTGTGTGATAGCTTTGGCCATTATTTCCCTCATTGTCCTCATCTCGAAGATGTTCAAGGATTCTAGAATCATTATAGAGATAGAACAGGAACAACGCATTGTGACCTCCTTATTTCGAGATGATGGATACCATTGCTCCTATTGTCTACCCATCATCGGCCATGAGATCCTCATCTAGAGACTATTTTCGATTTATTCATACTAATTCGATTGAACATTTTTCGTCGAATACCGCAGTATCAAAATTGGTACATATTCCATCTACTATTAATTTGTCCCCTCCTATCGTTAATGCACATGTGAACCTTGTCTCTCATGATGATGCTTTAGGTAGTTCCTCCACATCAAGTGGTCACTCCTCCTCCCATCCACCCATCTATCATTGAGATGAAAAAAAGCATGCAAGCCATGACCACCCCTCATTATGCATCAAAAGATATGCACCATTGTGTATATTTCCTTTCACAACAAACCCATGATCGATTTGTTGTGGATTCCACATCTTTGAGACCTTAGAAATTCTCCCCTCATATTAATTATGATGCTCAACAATGTACTTGACATCAAGTTCCTTGCTAACTCATCATCAGTGATGATCTATATTACCCTAAACTTTGAATGAAACCAAACATATTTCCTCCATTATTCAAAGTGAAAATATATGTCCTAGATCATCAGCTCAATCCTATGGCCCTGTACCACAAAAGCCTCTTGATTTGGGTCTCAGTAGCTCACTATCCACAGCAACAAGGGCTCACTATCTCTCATCAATGGGTTCTCCAAGAACATAAGAACCCCATAATGAGCCAAAACCCCTCTGAGTGTCAGATTCTCCCAAATATCGACATGAAGAGTCTCTAAATATCGTTCATGCCATGACACCTTCAGCTCTGGAATACCTGCAAAATACCATAGTATTTTTTTAATTCATATTTAAAGGCATACATACAAATTCCTCATCTTAAACTTGCCATAGGCCTCCCTTACTTGTTGTCCTCCTTTCCCAAAACCAAATTTTTCCCATCAAAAAAAAGTTGAACATATATTTTGGCCCTAATTCTACATTGCAAAAGGCAGATCAGACCCCAAAAGATGTGTTATGATCATGAGGAATGGTAGGGGACTCCCACAGCTTGCTGAGGATCTAATATGAAAATCTAAACCACTGAAAATGACGAGTAAGGTTAGACCACCTACTCGTAGATCCCGATTCTGATGGTCGATTTTTCTACTATGATTATCACAACATTTAGGGCCTGATCCTTTTGTCCAAAATATTCACAACTCACTTAGAAAATGAATTATATTTGGATGGAAAATACGCTTTTATAGGGAAACTACTAGTTTTTCTATTTCCCATTGTGACCAAACCATAGCTCAATTTGACAAACTATCAGAACCGTTGGAAATATCTCGCCGAGTTCTATAATGGGTCTTCAATCATTTTTAGAAATTCGACACTTCACCGGGAAGCCATTTTCTCCACGAAGTTTCACTTTGCCGCAAAGTCAAACTAAATTTATTCATATGAGCTACTTATACTTCGGTTCTAATTTTCCTTGGCATCTGTCATCTCTTGTGTCATTTTTTTTCATGGGTAAGCCTTATTTACTCATGATTTTTATGGTCCCCCTCGGCCTATCCTGTGCGGCAACATATGTATTTTAAACAATTGCCATTGTGATGTTGCACAGTCTCTGCGGTTGCGACTTAAACTCTCCACCATTGATTTGTTCTTAGTTCCAAAGATTCTCCCATTCACTTGTCCTTCACTCTGATAGTTATATGTGGAGTTTTCATTTAAATAAATCTCTCTCTGCCATACTTTGTCTACGACAAAGTTCATAGGAACTTCATCCCTTACACTCACGCATGCCATTTATCAATTAATAGAAAATAATGTCTATGTAAACAACACACAAACAAGAAAATACAAATAATTCCAAATACCGATAGAAATACACAAATTCAGTTTTATTCAGAACCCTATTACAGGCTAAGGCCTCACGGCCTGAATCACACTAAAGCTGCTATGGCTACATTGCCCACTGTCCCTATATTCTCACACAACACAGACTGACTTTATAAAGATATTAGAAAGGGAGTGGATCGCTTACGATCCATAATGTCCTCCCACAATCACTCAACCAACCCTAAATCTCTCTATTCACATACACGATATATAATTACATTTAATCAAGTCTTATAGAGACTTATCAATTCCATCAATTGCAAGCCTTACCAAATGGGCTATTAGTGGTTCTTACAAAGGTATGTAAGCCATACCTATTTGAACATTTAAATTGAAACTGACAGAGAGGAAAAGGGCTAGCACCTCAGGGCTAGCCCCAACTGCATGGGAACATGTCACAAGATTCGAGTGCTAAACTCTAAGCATGCGGCAAATAGTTCTGGGACTCATGTGACAGTGCAAATATAAAAGTTACGGTAACGGTTTCAAAACCGTTAGGGCCACGGTTAAGTCGGCGGTCTAAACAGAGGCGGTCACATGTGACCACATAATTGCACCCGCCCAACATTTAATACCACTCCAAACAATTTCGACATTTTTGGCACGCTCAATCAAATTCAGTGGTAGTTGCCAGATTTGTCAAGTTAACTGGATTTCCTCTAGTTTTGGAGGAGGTTTTTTAGTGCCACTGGGGAAAATTTTGTTTTGGTCATAACTTTCTCAATTTTCGACCAAACAAGATGAAATTTTAGTCAATTTTGGTTTTCTTCAACCTTCTGGAGAGTTTGGGATAGGTTTCAAAGAGAACAAAGGTGTTTTACAACAAATTTTGATTTAGGGAAGAGGAAAGAGCCATTAGGGCCATCAGGGAAATGGAGCTGTATTGGATTGTACTTCACTGTTTAAGGTGAAAAAAAAGCCATTTTTAGCTTGTTTCCATCTTTTGAAGTCAAATTCACAGTTTTTTTTTCCTGTTTAAGCATATTTTTCACTGTTTAACCATTTTGAGCAAATTAATAGAGCAAGGACATGCCATTGGGGAGCCTTGGACCAGCATATGTAGCATAGGAGGGGTGGAATGCCTCAACATTTTGCTGTGTTATGATATGGTGAGTTTTACTTGATGTGTATTTCTACTATGATATGTTAAACAATGAACTTAATTAACAAATCCTAAATCATAAAACTCAAAAACATTACCAAAAACACTTTGTTTAATCTGCAAGACATGGAGAACACTTTGCACACTAAATTATATTGAAATGGATACTTTGCATAGCATTACAAATAGTTCCATTTTCAGATCAGTTGGTATCAGAGTTAGAGTTTTACTCTGCATTTGTTCTTGTGCAAAGATATAGTTGACTATTTGCAAATTTTGATGCTTACTAGTCTTAAACTCAAGAGAGGGGAAGGACAATTCATTAGAGCACAAGTTAATCCTCTACCAAGGAGGGCCAGAGTGCCTTTAACTACACCTTCTAATTCACCTCCAAGAGCCATAGAAGAAGCCTCAAGCAAGTCTTCAAGAGAAGGATAAGCTCTTGAAGACATTGATCCCAAAGAAGAGGAACGGGTGTTCCAAAAGGATTTTTTGGAAATGGTGGAGATGGTGAGGATACTTTACCAAGAAAGGAATGATAGGCTTGTAGGAGAAGGGTATAAACATCAGAAAGAAGGAGAGAATTATTCAAGAGGAAAGAAAAGTGATGACAAGTCAAAGAAAGGATAGGGAGGAAATGGTGATTCACCATCCCCATCTTCATCCTCTTCCTCTACATCATCATCCTCTACTTCGGTGAATCAATCTCACAAGTCTAAAACCATTGGTAAAAGTACATTTTTAAAGCTTGTTGTCAAATTTGAGTTGCCTATGTTTAATTGTGAATTCAATGCATAGAAACATGAAAATTTGATAAGGCAGTTGGAGGTTTACTTAAGGATACAAAACCTTCATGATGACGACACTAAGATACAGTTAGCCTCTTTGAGAATGGATGGAGTAGCATTGGTATGGTGGGAAGCCAAGACCGAGGATGAAATTAAAAAACATGGTAATATCACTTTATCATGGGCTGAATTTATTACTGCAATTAAAAAGAAATTTTATCCATTAGCTTGTTTACAAAAGGCTATCATGATCAGGCAAAACTTCAGACAACTTAAGGGACAAAATGTACAAGACTACATCCAAGAGTTTAGGAAAAGAGCACTCTTATTAGGGGTAGGCTTACAAATTCAAGATACTTTGTTGAAATATATAGGTGGTTTTCATAGCTACCTTAGACATACTATCCTTATGTTCAATCCTACTAGTCTAGATGAACTTTGTGTGCACGCTATGCATTTAGAGGCTAGAGGGAAAAACACTTTTGATGAGGGTAGAAACAAGCCTTTTAAGGGGAAAAACAAAGATAAAACCTCTAAGGGAAAAGGGAAAAAGAATGCATCTGTCAAACGGGAGGATGAGAAAGTGGTATGTAAACATTGTTCAAGAGAAGGCCATCATAAATGTATAATTCCTCAAGGACCACCTCCTTCTGTTGGTGTCTCTAATAGTCCATACCATCTAGGAGAAGTTCCGCTAGGACACTACCCTTCGGGTTAGATACCTTTCTTATTCCCCCCACCAAGAATTTTTTCTGTCCCTATCGTGGCTACGTTGATTTTACCCAACATTACTCTAGGGATCCTAGTGTGGTACATTGATCCCCCCACAAACGCTCCACTTGGTCAACTTAAATATTACACATATTTTACCCTAGTGAAACCTATTGTACCTTCTCAACATTTTTCTTCAGTTCCACAAAAACCTCAATAGGCACCTACAGCTATTGTGAAAGCATCTATAAAGGGGGGGAAATCCCAAAAAAAAGGAACTAAAGACAACGCACCCCAAACAACACCAACTCCTCCTAAGCTTCTAAAGTCGACACCTTCATGGTATTTGTGTGATGTTGTTGGGAATACCACCAATAATTGTCCTGAAATACCTCATCTCAAGGAGGTGGGCATCGATACGTTTCCTGACTCTGACATATCAAAGGTCTATTTTACCTTAGGTGAGTCGGCCAAGAAAAAATTTATGCATGCATCACCCTTGTGTTTTGTGCGATAACTTTGTCCATTATTTCCCTCATTGTCCTCATCTGGAAGATGTTCGCGGATTCTAGAATCATTATAGAGATATAACATGAACGACACATTGTGATCCCTCCTTATTTCGAGATGATGGATACCATTTCTCCTATTCTCTACGCATTGCTGGCCATGAGATCCTCATCTAGAGACTCTTTTCGAGTTATCCATACTGATTCGATTGAACATTTTTTGTTGGATACCACAGTATCAAAATTGGTACATATTCCATCTATTATTAATTTATCCCCTCCTGTCGTTAATGCACATGTGAACCTTGTCTCTAGTGATTATACTTTAGGTAGTTCCTCCACATCAAGTGGTCACTCCTCCTCCCATCCACCCATCTATCATTGAGATGAAAAAATCAGGCAAGCCATGACCACCCCTCACTATCCATTAGAAGATATGCATCATTGTGTATATTTCCTTTCATAACAAACCCATGATCATTTTTTTGTGGATTCCACATCTTTGAGACCCTAGAAATTCTCCCCTCATATTAATTGTGATGCTCAAAATGTACTCGACAATAAGCGCCTTGCTACCTAATCATCAGTGATGATCTATATTGCCCTAAAATTTGAATGAAACCAAACATATGTCCTCCATCATTCAAAGTGAAATATATGTCCTGCATCATCAGGTCAATCCTATGGACCTGTACCACAAAAGCCTCTTGATATGGGTCATAGTAGCTCACTATCCACAACAACAAGGGCTCACTATCTCTCATCAATGGGTTCTCCAAGGACATAATAACCCCATAATGAGCCAAAACCCCTATGAGTGTCAGATTCTCCCAAATCTTGACATGAAGAGTCTCTAAATATCGTTCATGGCATGACACATTCAACTCTTGAATACCTGCAAAATACTATAGTATTTTGTTAATTCATATTTAAAGGCATACATACAAATTCCTCATCTTCAACATGCCATGGTCCTCCCATACCAGTTTTCCTCCTTGCCCAAAACCAAATTTTGCCCATCAAAAGAAATTTGAACACATATTTTGGCCCTAATTCTGCATTACAAAAGGAAGATCAGACCCCAAAAAATGTGTTAGGATCATGAGGAATGGTAGGGGACTCCCACAGCTTGTTGAGGATCTAATATGAAAATCTAAACCACTGAAAATGACGAGTAAGGTTAGACCACCTACTTGCAGATCCCAATTCTGATGGTCGGTTTTTCTGCTATGATCATCAAAACATTTAGAGCCTTCTTCTTTTGTCCAAAATATTCACAACTCACTTAGAAAATGAATTATATTTGGAGGTAAAACACGCTTTTATAGGGAAACCCCTAGTTTTTCTATTTTCCATTGCGACCAAACCATAGCTCAGTTTAACAAACTATCAGAATTATTGGAAATATCTCACCGAGTTCTATAATGGGTCTTCAATTGTTTTTAGAAATTCGATACTTCACCGGGAAGCCATTTTTTCCATGAAGTTTCACTTTGCCGCAAAGTCAAACTGAATTTATTCATATGAGATACTTATACTTCGGTTCCACTTTTCCTTGGCACCTGTCATCTCATGTGTTATTTTTCGTCATGGGTAAACCTTTTTTACTCATGATTTTTATGGTCCCCCTCGGCCTATCCTATGTGGCAACATATGTAATTTAAACAATTTCCATTGTGATGTTGCACAGTCTTTGCGGCTGCGACTTAAACTCTCCACCATTGATTTGTTCTTAGATCCAACGATTCTCCCATTCACTCGTCCTTCACTCTGATAGTTATCTATGGAGTTTTCATTTAGATAAATCTCTCTCTGCCATACTTTTCTACGGCTAAGTTCATAGGAACTTCATCCCTTACACTCACGCACGCCATTTATCAATTAATAGAAAAGAATGTATATGTAAACAACACACAAAAAATCAAATACAAACAATTCCAGATACCGATAACAATACACAAATTTAGTTATATTCAGAACTCAATTACAGGCTAAGGCCTCACGGCCTGAATCACACTAAAGCTGCTACGGCTACATTGCCCACTCTCCCTATATTATCACACAACAAAGACTGAATTTATTAAGAGATTAGAAAGGGAGTGGATCGCTTACGATCCATAATGTCCTCCCACAATCGCTCAACCAACCCTAAATCTCTTTATTCGCATACATGATAGATAATTACATTTAATCAAGTCTTCTAGAGACTTATCAATTCCATCAATTACACGCCTTACCAAATGGGCTGCTAGTCGTTCTTACAAAGGTATGTAAGCCATACCTATTTGAGATTTTAAATTGAAACTGGCGGAGAGGAAAAGGGATAGCCCCTCAAGGCTGGGCTCGACTGCATGTGACCGTGTCACAAGATCCAGGTGCTAAAATCTAACCATGCAGCAAACAGTTCCGGGACTCATGTGACAGTGTAGATATAAAAGTTATGGTAACGGTTTCAAAACCATTAGGGCCACGGTTAAGCCGGCAGTCTAAACGGAGGCGGTCACATGTGACCACATAACTGTGCCCGCCCAACATTTAATACCAATCCAAACAGTTCCGACATTTTTTGTGCGCTCAATCAAATTCAGTGGTAGTTTCCAGATTAGTCGAGTTAACTGGAGTTCCTCTAGTTTTGGAGGAGGTTTTTTAGTGCCACTAGGAAAAAATTCTTTTTGGTCATAACTTTCTCAATTTTCAACCAAACAAGATGAAATTTTAGTTAATTTTGGCTTTCTTCAACCTTTTGGAGAGTTTGGAATAGGTTTCAATGTGAACAGAGGTGTTTTACAGCAAATTTTGATTCAAGAAAAAGGAAAGAGCCATTAGGGTCATCACGAAGATGGAGCTGTATTGGGTTGTACTTCATTGTTTAAGGTGAAACAAAAGCCATTTTTAGCTTATTTCTATTTTTTGAAGTCAAATTCACATATTTTTTTAATGTTTAGGCATATTTTTCACTATTTAACCATTTTGAGAAAATTAATAGAGCAAGGACATGCCATTGGGGAGCCTTGGACCGATAGATGTAGCATAGGAGGGGTGGACTGCCTCAAAATTTTATGTGTTATGCTATGGTGAATTTTAATTACTATGTATTTATGCTATGATATGTTAAACAATGAACTTAATTAACAAATCCTCACTCATAAAACTCAGAAACATTACCAAAAACACTTTTTTTAATCTGCAAGACATGGAGAACACTTTGCACACTAAATTATATGGAAATGGATATTTTGCATAGCACTATAAATAGTTCCATTTTTAGATCATTTGGTATCAGAGCTAGAGTTTTACTCTTCGTTTGTTCTTGTGCAAATATATAGTTGACTATTTGCAAGTTTTGATGCTTACTAGTCTTAAACTCAAGAGAGGGGAAGGACAATTGGTTAGAGCACAAGTTAATCCTCAACCATTGAGGGCCAGAGTGCCTTTAACTCCACCTTCTAATTCACCTCCAAGAGCCATAGAAGAAGCCTCAAGCATGTCTTAGAAGGAGAAGATCTTGAAGACATTGATCCCAAAGAAGAGGAACGGTTGTTCAGAAAGGCTTTTTTGGACATGATGGAGATGGTGAGGATACTCTACCAAGAAAGGAATGATAGAATTGTAGGAGAAGGGTCTAAATATCAAAAATAAGGAGAGCCTTCTTCAGGAGGAAATAAAAGTGATGACAAGTCAAAGAAAGGATAGGGATGAAATGGTGATCCACCATCCCCATCTTCATCCTCTTCATCTACATCGTCATCCTCTACTTCGGTGAATCAATCTCACAAGTCTAAAACCACTGGTAAAAGTCCATTTTTAAAGCTTGATGTTAAATTTGAGTTGCCTATGTTTAATTGTGAAGTAAATGCATAGAAACTTGAAAAGTGGATAAGGCAGTTGGAGGTTTACTTAAGGATACAAAATCTTCATGATGACGACACCAAGATACATCTAGCCTCTTTGAGAATGGAAGGAGCAGCATTGGTATGGTGGGAAGCCAAGACCAAGGATGAAATTAAAAAACATGGTAAGATCACTTTATCACGGGCTAAATTTATTACTACAATTAGAAAGCAATTTTATCCATTAGCTCATTTACAAAAGGCTATCATGATTTGGAAAAACTTCAGACAACTTAAGGGACAAAATGTACAAGACTACACCAGAGAGTTTAGGAAAAGAGCACTCTTATTAGGGGTAGGCTTACAAAGTCAAGATACTTTGTTGAAATATATGGGTGGTTTGCACAACTACTTAGACATACTATCCTTATGTTCAATCCTACTAGTCTAGACGAACTTTGTGTACAAGCTACATATTTATAGGCTATAGGGAAAAACACTTTTGATGAGGGTAGAAACAAGCCTTTTAAGGGGAAAAGCAAAGATAAAACATCTAATGGAAAAGGAAAAAGGAATGCATATATCAAACAGGAGGGTGATAAATTGATATGTAAACATTGTTCAAGAGAAGGCCATGAAGAGAAAAATTGTTGGAAACTTCATCCCGAAAAAATAACTTAGTTTAACAAAAACAAAGGAAAGAAGAAAATTGCAACTACTACAGCTACACCACAAGACTTAGGTTATGATTCAGGTGACGAAACCAAAATCGAAGTCATGGGTTTGAAGAGTATGAAGGGTAAAGAAACTAAAACTAAGCCAAGCACTAGTACTTCAAATTGTCATGTACAAGCTCCAAATGAGGAAGAAAGAATTGGATTGTTCCATGTGAGGGTAGTCTCAAAACATACAAAAATTGATACACTGTTTGACAGTGGGTCACAAGAAAATCACATATCAGAAGACTTGGTAAAACAGCTTAAACTTGAGACCATTCCACATCCAAATCCATATCCACTTGGATGGATATGCAAGGATGCAAACTTACAAGTCTCAAGAAAGTGCATATTGCATTTTACAATTACTGTAAACTTTATTGACACAGTTGAACTTGATGTAGTACCACTTGATATATCAGGAATTGTTTTGGGAAGTCCTTAATTATTTGACAGGAAAGCGATCTTCCATTGCCATGAAAATATGTATCATCTTTTTAAAGATGGCAAGGATTTTATTGTCAAAGCACATCGTAAGAAGACAAATATAGCGATGGTAAATGCGGGACAGGTAAAAAGGCTAGTCAATTCTAGTAAGAGTTTTGTACTTCTTATGGTTAAGCCTATGGTTGATGTGAATCATGAGTCATTTGAAAATTGTGATTCCAAGCTAAAATCATATTTATATGATGTAGTTGATGCACATCATGAGATGTTTTAGGAACCGACAGGTTTGCCTCCTAAAAGGGAGATTCAACATGAAATAGTTGCAACAAGATTGTTCTCTTCCTAACATAGGCATGTATCGCATGTCTATCATGGAGAATGCTGAAATAAAGAGGAAAATTAAGGACTTGTTGGACAAAGGTTTCATAAGACCAACCACTTCGCCATGTGGGTCACTGATAGTGTTGATTCCAAAGAAATATGGAACTTGGCGCATGTGCGTGGACTTCAGGGCATTAATGAAAATAATGGTAAAGAATCGTTACACACTTCCAAGGATAGATGATTTGTTAGATCCGCTGAAAGATGCTAAATATTTCACTAAGTTAGACTTACATAGTGGTTATCATCAAGTTAGAATTGCAGAAAGTGACATTTGGAATACAACGTTTAAAACCAAACAGGGACTTTTTGAGTGGATTATTATGTCGTTTGGTTTATGCAATGCACCTGTAAATTTCATGCGGGTAATGGATGATGTCTTACGTCCTTTTCTTGATGATTTCGTTATTGTCTACTTAGATGACATCTTAATTTTCAGCAAGACTAGAGAAGAGCATGTCATGCATGTTGTGAAAGTACTTGATGTTTTGAAGAAAAATCAGTTGTTTCTTAAAATGTCAAAGTGTGAATTTGGAAAGACTTCTTTGGTTTATTTGGGACACATAGTAGGAGGAGGCGCTTTGAGAATTTATCCATCTAAGGTAGACGCCCTTATGAATTGGCCTACTCCCAAATCCATTACAGAGGTAAGAATTTTTTTAGGTGCAGCTCAGTATTGGAGGGAGTTTATTTCTAACTTCTCTTCCATAGCAGTTTCTATGCATGCAGTGACAAGTGTGAAGCATGCTTTCCAATGGGGAGGAAAGAAATAGAAATATTTTGAGTCTTTGAAAGAGAAGATAAGTTCAGCTCCAGTAATTGCATTACCAGACTTGAGATAGCCATTCGAGATTCAGAACGATGCTAGTGATTACACCATGGGTGTAGTTCTCTTATAGCATGGTAAGCCTATCGCATTTCACTTTGAGAAATTTAATGGTGTCGTTGTGAATTATCCTACATATGATAAGGAGTTGTATGTGTTGGTACAAAGCGTCGAAAATTGGAAAGATTATTTATGGGAAAAGAAACAATTGTTCATACCGACCATCAGCCTTTACAGTACTTGCAGTTGCAAAGTAAATTACAGCAATCACGACATTTCATATGGATGTGTTCCCTACAAGAATTTCACTTGGTAATAAGGTACAAGAAAGGTATTTTCAATAAAGTTTCTGATATGCTTTCAAGGCCTATTATTAGTGCTACTACTTTACTCAAGAATGATTCTATTGTACATGAGATCTACATAGAACAATATGCATCAGATGTTGATTCTAAGGATGTGTATGCTAACTTGAGTGAAGGGAATCATGTTGAGGAGAATGATTATCACTTGCATAATAATTTGTTGTTTCATATGGGAAAGTTATAGATACCACATGAGGAGAGACTAAGTGTCATGAGAGAAGCTCATTCTTCTCTTATTGCCGGACATTTCTGGGTAAGAAAAACAGTGGCACATTTACAGAGGTATTTTTATTGGCCTCACATGGTAGATAGTGTTTCACGTTTAATTAGAGGTTGTTCATTATGTGCTACAAACAATCCTATAAATAGGAAGCTTGGTTTATATACACCATTTCCGGTATCTTCTAGACCATGGGAAAGTGTTTCTGTAGATTTTTTTGGAGCTCTACCATTGTCTAGAAAGGAGCATCATTATCTTTTTGTAGTAGTTGATAGATTCAGCAAGATGTGTATTCTTATGCCATGTAAGAAATCTATAACTGTTGAACAAAATGCTTATTTATATTTTCAACATGTATGGGTTCATTATGGCTTTCCTACTTCTATTGTTAGTGACAGGGATTCCAGATTTGTTGGGAATTTTTGGTCCAATTTATGGAAGATGATGGACACCAAGTTGAAGAAGAGTATTGCTTTACATCCACAAATGGATGGCCAAACAGAGGTAGTAAACATAATCATTGTACATCTCCTGAGAGGTTATTGTAGCAAGCATCCCAAGATTTGGGATGAGCACTTGCATTACATTCATCATGCTTACAAACGGGCCAAGCACTCTTCTACAAATTCTTCACCTTTTGAAGCTTGTTTTGGGTATTTTCCTAAGTCACCTTTAGATTTCATTCTTGAGAAGGATGTTGCCATTGATGGGAATAGCGACATGGACAAAGCTCGCATGTTCATTGAAAGAATTCAGCTCATACACCCACAGGTTTAAGAACAACTTGAAAAAATTCAAGGCAAGTACAAGGAGAGGCATCACAAACACATAATTGATCATAAGTTTCAAGAAGGAGATGAGGTATGGCTGCATATTAGTAAGGAAATAATGCAAGGAGAAGGTAAAAATTTGAAGCCTATTTGTTATGGTCCATTCAAGATTCTTAAACAAGTTGGAAATAATTCTTTTCAACTAGATTTTCCTTCATATATGCAAATGTATTACGTTGTGAATGTGGAAAATTTATGTTTGTATGAACCTCCTTTAATTGTTGATCATGAAAGTGACATTCAGCTACCATCCATAGAGGATTTCTCACCATAATTTTTGGATGAGCTGAAAGAGGATGCTATCTTTGACAACAGGACACACACTTCAAGGACGGGAAGTGTTGATTATCTTCGGATTGGTCTTAAAGGAAGAAAACCAAGTAAGGAAAAATGGATGGAGGTGGAAAAGCTGAGGGATCTGTACCCTCATCTTTTAAACAGGTAATTGAAGGCTTTTGGGGTCCAAAAGCTTCCCAATGGGGAGGTGTGATCAAGAGATCATGTCCAAGTGAAGAAATTGCTCAAAAATGGAAGTGCTAAAAAATGATTGCAATTTGAATGAATGGAAAGGCATCATCACTGTGATTCTGGTGCCGCAAATGGTTCTCAAATCCAAGCTCGTATGTGAAATTTATTGAGGTTTGAAATCGCCCAATAAACTCCAGAAAAAAGACTGTTTGACTTTATGAAATTTTTTGAAAAAAAATACATATTTGGGAAAGTTTTTTATTAAGGTTTGTTGGCATATCAAGGGGCCCCACATGGCCTGCCCAGTGGCCGCAACGTGGACCCAAGCCAGAACCCAAATACTATGGAAAAATTATGTTTGGAGGGTCAGGGGGTCAAACCCGTGACCTCCGGGTTAGCGCGTGAATGCCTTACCAAATGGGCCGCTAGTGGTTCTTACAAAGGTATGTAAGCAATACCTATTTGAACTTTTAAATTGAAACTGGCGGAGAGGAAAAGGGCTAGCCCTGACTACATGGGACCGTGTCACAAGATTCGGGTGCTAAACTCTAACCATGTGGCAAACAGTTCCAGGACTCATGTGACATCGTAGATATAAAAGCTATGGTAACAATTTCAAAACTGTTAGGGCCACGGTTAAGCCAGCGATCTAAATAGAGGCAGTCACGTGTGACCACATAAATGCGCCTGCCCAACATTTAATACCACTCCAAACAGTTTTGACGTTTTTGGCACGCTCAATCAAATTTAGCGGTAGTTTCCAGATTAGTCGAGTTAACTATAGTTCCTCTAGTTTTGGAGGAGGTTTTTTAGTGCCACTAGGAAAAAAATTGTTTTGGTCATAACTTTCTCAATTTGTGACCAAAAAAGATGCAATTTTAGTCAATTTTGGCTTTCTTCGACCTTATGGAGAGTTTGGAATAGGTTTCAGAGCAAAGAGAGGTGTTTTACAACAACGTTTTCTTCAGGGAAGAGGAAAGAGCCATCAGGGCCATCAGGGAGATGGAGCTGTATTGGGTTGTACTTCACTATTTAAGGTGAAACAAAAGCCATTTTTAGCTTATTTATGTCTTTTGAAGTCAAATTCACAGCTTGTTTTCCTGCTTAAGCATGTTTTTCACTGTGTAATCATTTTGAGAAAATTAATAGAGTAAGGACATGCCATTGGGGAGCCTTGGACCGACAGATGTAGCCCAGGAGGGGTGAAATACCTCAACATTTTGCTATGTTATGATATGGTTAATTTTACTTGCTGTGTATTTCTCCTATGATATGCTAAACAATAAACTTAATTAACAAATCCTCACTCATAAAACTCAGAAACATTACCAAAAACACTTTGTTTAATCTACAAGACACGGAAAACACTTTGCACACTAAATTATATGGAAATGGATACTTTGCATAGCATTACAAATAGTTCCATTTTCAGATCAGTTGAAATATTCTCACCTTCTTATGCTGCCTTCACAGCAATATAAATACCATATGCCTACCAATATTCAATAGAACTGTACCTCTTCTCCTTCGCACGCAAAATATTTCCCACAGGAAATTTTTCCTTTCTCTGATACCACTTTCATGCCAAAAAAAAATACATATTACATAAACCCGTGTGGACCTATGGGTTATGGTCCCGCATAAAATGTCAGAAGCTTTTCAACCGCGGACTTCACAACAAAAAAATGAAATCGCAACCACAATATAATATATATCACATAACACCGAAAACCCTTAGCACAGATCTATCGGCACACACTCCAACCTGCATCGCAGTCAAAGCTTCTTTTCGCAAATCGCAACATATACATTTCGCAATTCATGACATTTCACATTTATTTATTTTCCATAACACTTATCTCTTGCGAAGTGCGAAATGGCGTGGAGCCAACATGCGTCCTCCCAATTTCACATCGCAACTATTCCATTTTATTTGTGAATTATCTAATAGTAAATTCCAATCAGTGTTATGTGCGATATCGCTCGGACCTCGGCAGCCACATGTCTCGTCCTCGTTGCATCACGATTTAAATCATTTAATTTGCGAAATATTCATATGTAATTTAAACAATTGTTGTCGCGATGTTGCACAGTCTATCAGGTTGCGACTTAAACTCTCCACCATTGATCTTTTCTTAGATCCAACGATTCTCCCGTTCACTCATCCTTCACTCTGATAGTTATCTGTGAAATGTTCATTCAAATAAATCTCTCTCTGCCATACTTTGTCTACGATGAAGTTCATAGGAATTTCATCGCTTAAACTCACACACACCATTTGTCAATTTATAGAAAATAATGTATATGTAAACAACACACAAACATGCAAATACAAATTGCAGATATACATAGGAATACACAAATTCACTTATATTCAGAACTCAATTATAGGCTAAGGCCTCACGGCCTGAATCACAGTAAAGACCCTACGGCTACATTGCTCACTCTCTTTGTATTCTCACACAACACAGACTCACTTTATAAAGAGATTAAAAATCGAGTGGATCGCTTACGATCCATAATATCCTCCCACAATTGCTCAAGCAACCCTAAATCTCTCTATTCACATACATGGCAGATAATTACATCTAATCAAGTCTTCTAGAGACTTATCAATTCCATCAATTTAACTCTCTTTTAAACAGAATTTTCCCTAGTTTATAATGATTGTCCACATTTCACCCTTCATACAATTGAATTTGAATTATGGCCTGATGCTCCTGCATCAGACTCCCAAAGTACAAAAATTTCTATGACCTCCTGGTCATATGCCTCCTTCATCCCTCAACAATTCTACCCACATCCTCTGTGGAATTTCCTTTATGATCTTTCTGTGAGCCGCAACAAAACCTCTGCAGCAACAATTCCTCCTTGCTACACGATACCTCACCAAGCTTCTCTCCTCTAAGCTCAGTCTTTCGACATCTCTCTGGTTCTCTCTTCTCTGAAACCATTTAAGCACTCCTGGCTCTAGGCTTTTGAATTATTTTCACCTTCTACTCCTACCTTCACAACAATATAAACACCATAAGCTTACCAATATTCAAAAGAAGTGTACCTATTCTTCCTCCGCACACAAAATCTTTCCCGGAGGAAATTTTTCCTTGCTCTGATACGACTTTGATGCAAAAAAACTGCATATTACGTAAACCCGTGTGGACCTGTGGGTTATGGTCTCACATAAACAGTCAGAATCTTTTCAACCACGGACTTCACAATAGAAAAACTAAATCGCAACCACAATATAATATATATTGCATAACACTGAAAACCCTTCCCGCAGATTTTCCGGTACATACTCCAACCCGCATGGTAGTCAAAGCTTCTCTTTGCAAATCGTAACATATACATTTCACAATTCATGACATTTAACATTTCTCCATTTTTTGTAACAATTATCTCTTATGAAGTGCGAAATGGCACTGAGCCGAGACGTGTCCTCCCAATTTCACATCACAAGTATTCCATTTTATCTGCGAATTCTCTAATAGTAAACGCTAATCAATGCAATGTGTGATATCGCTCCGACCTAGGCCACCACATGTCTCGTTCTCGTCGGATTGTGATTTAAATCGTTTAACTTGCGAAATCTTCATATGTAATTTAAAAAATTGTTATTGCGATGTTGCACAATCTCTCTGATTGCAACTCTCCACCATTCATATGTTCTTAGATACAACAATTCTTCCATTCACTTGTCCTTCAATCTGATAGTTATCTATGGAATTTTCATATAAATAATTCTCTCTCTACCATACTCTATCTACGGTGAAGTTCATAGGAACTTCATCCCTTACACTCACGCACGCCATTTATCAATTTATAGAAAAGAATGTATATGTAAACAACACACAAACATGAAAATATGAACAATTCCAGATATACATAGCAATACACAAATTCACTTATATTCAGAACTCAATTACAGGCTAAGGCCTCACGGCCTAAATCACACTAAAGCCACTACGGCTACATTCCTCACTCTCTCTATATTCTCACACAACACAGACTCACTTTATAAAGAGATTACAAAGGGAGTGGATCTCTTACGATCAATAAGATCTTAACACAATTGCTCAACCAACCCTAAATCTCTTTATTCGCATAAATGGCAGATAATTACATTTAATCAAGTCTTCTAGAGACTTATCAATTCCATCAATTTAGCTCTGTTTTAAAAAGAATTTTCCCTGGTTTACAATGATTTTCCACGTTTCACCCTTCATAACATTGAATTTGAATTATGGCCTGATGCTCTTATGTCAGGTACAAAACTTTCTATGACCTCCTAGTCATATGCCTCCATCCCTCAGAAATTGTACCCACATCCTCTATGGAATTTCCTTTATGATCTTTCTGTGAGATGCAACAAAACCTCTACAATAAAACATTCTCCTATCTACATGATACCTCACCAGGCTTCTCTCCTCTGAGCTCAGTCTTTCGGCATCTCTCTGGTTCTCTCTTCTCTAGAACCATTTGAGCACTCCTGGCTCTAAGCTGTTGCAATATTCTCACCTTCTTTTGCTGCCTTCACAACAATATAAATACCATACGCTTACCAATATTCAATAGAAATATACGTCTTCTTCCTTCGCACGCAAACTCTTTCTCATAGGAAATGTTTCCCTTGCTCTGATACCACTTTTATGCAGAAAAAATACATATTACATAAACCCGTGTGGATCTATGGGTTATGGTCCCACATAAACAGTCAAAAGCTTTTCAACCATGGACTTCTCAAAAGAAAAAAAAAATCACAACCACAATATAATATATATCGCATAACGTTGAAAACCCTTAGTGCATATCTGTCGGCACACACTCCAACCCACATCAAAGTCAAAGCTTCTTTTCGCAAATGGAAACATAAAATTTTGAAATTCATGACATTTAAAATTTCGTCATACTGCAGAACACTTATCTCTTGCGAAGTGCGAAATGGCACTGAGCCAACACGTGTCCTCTCGATTTCTCATCGCAAATATTCCATTTTATCTACGAATTCTCTAATAGTAAACACTAATCAGTGCGATGTGTGATATCACTCGGACCTCGACCGCCACATGTCTCATCCTCGTCGCATCCCGAGTTAAATCGTTTAACTTGCAATATCTTCATATGTAATTTAAATAATTGTCATTGTGATGTTGCACATTCTCTCCCGTTGCAACTTAAAATCTCCACTATTGATTTGTTCTTAGATCCAACGATTCTCCTATTCACTCGCCCTTCACTCTTATATTTATCTATGGAATTTTCATTTAAATAAATCTATATTTTCCATACTCTGTCTACGATGAATTTCATAGGAACTTCATCCCTTACACTCACGCACGCCATTTGTGAATTTATAGAAAATAACCTATATGTAAACAACACACAAACATGCAAATATGAAAATTTCCATATATACATAGCAATACACAAATTCACTTATATTCAAAACTCCATTACAGGCTAAGGCCTCATGGCTTGAATCAAAATAAAGCCCCTACGACTACTTTTCTCACTCTCTTTATATTATCACACAACATAGACTCACTTTATAAAGAGATTACAAAGGGAGTGGATCACTTACGATCCATAATATCCTCCCACAATCGCTCAACCAACCCTAAATCTCTCTATTCGCATACATGGCAGATAATTACATTTAATCGAGTCTTCTAGAGACTTATCAATTCCATTAATTTAGATCTTTTTTAAATAGTATTTTCCCTGGTTTACAATGATTTTCCACGTTTCACCCTTCATAGAACTGAATTTGAATTATGGCCCGATGCTCCTACATCAATCCCGTGTTTCACCTTTTAGCCTCCATCTATATTGTACGTCATCATCCCCTCTGGAATTCAGTTAGATGCTGCAAGGTCAACCATGCCTTTTATGCCAAGGAAAGGGAAGTCATTAGTATTCCTCTCAGTATACATCCCTCCATCATTTTTCTTGTTTTCAATCCATCTGTCGCTTGACTATGATCCCTCATGCCATTGTTTAGGATTTCTCATTGTGTTAACTCTGACGGGCCCTCTTTGTTGTTGAGGTATGAAAGGTATCTTTTTAACACCTATTTATCTCACATTAATTATCAATCCAAGAATGAATTTTTATTTCAGGAGTGTACTCAGTCTGAGGCAACAATTTATCCAAGAGTAATGCCTTGTAATATGTAGTACAGTGTTCTAAATACAAGATTAAACGGATGCTTGAAAAAGAAATCTAAATACAATAACATAAACTCAAATGCTCTGAAATCCAACTATTCACTCAGCAAACATCAATCGAGGATACAGTAGCAATAACTCATTCCTCTAGAAATTGATGCAATTTAAATCAAACTAGAACAAGATAATCAATCTGGGAACATGGGAGCAATAACCAGTATTCTCTACAGTTGATGATCTTGCATTAAAACAACTAAATGAAAATGGAAATTGAACTAAATCATTAATGCTGCTAATGAAATTAAACTAGGCAAGTTCTCAAAAGCAAAACCAAACTCTTTGCAGACTGTAAAATAATGAATTGAAATAGAAATTGGATTAAAAGAAGTAAATGTTAAATCAAATCATTCACACGTTGTAAGAATCATAAATATAATACAAAGACGTAGTGAACTCCACCAGAGGCCGGGCCCTTAGCCGCCAGTGAGCACTGCTAAGTTACTTCAGAATAATCGAATGAGCAGCAATGCAACTTATTTATTGATCATATGTAGCAGAGTTTAGAAGCAATCATACTCTATTTTAATTAACAAGATTCGATGAACAATTCTGAAATTACAAAAGGAAATCTCTCCATCTCCAACACATAATACATGCTCTCCTTTTATAATCACAAAGAGGAGAAATTAAATAGTAAATATGATCTCTCATAACAATATTGGATTTTTCCCAACAAATTGATCAACTAGAAAATATATTTCCAACAATCTTTCAACAAGAGCAAGTCGAATTTGGATTTGCAGCTGAGATAATTTGGAGGATGGCCGCAACAGTAAATCTGAGAAAAACGTGCTCAAAGAACCTTGAATTTCTCTCAATACATGCTGAATTTGGGCAAGCCATTCTATAAAAAAGTTAATTTGGTCCATTCTGGACAAAACCCATGTTCCGGATTTTCCAGATTCTTCTCCATTTTCCCAGAATCTCAACTGCAAAACTGTCACTTCTTATTCCAGCGAATTTCTGAGTTGGAATATTTGATGATGATTTGGAGATCAAATCTACAATTTGGCAAATATCTTGGAGGCTAAAATGGTGAGTAATGTTAAAAAATATATTAATAAACCATCATTGATAAAATTATGCATAATAATCATCAATTTATTAAAAATAAAGGAAAAGAAATAATATTTATCCATAAGAGCACAAATAATTATAAAATGGATTTATATGATAAATTATAATAAATGACATGATAAAGAAGAGTAAAAATGGATGAAATAAGTGTTAAAAAGTGGTCGTATTCACGGCCCAACATTTTTCAAATTCAATTCATTCATTCCAGAATAACGGTCTAGAGGGTGTACCTGTTGGAACAGGGTCTCCTATGAGCTACGAAACTGGTCTGGTTTTGTATATTTTTTATTATAATTAGGCTAGCACAGGGGTTTTGGGGTGGGTCAAAGCCCCGAAAGCATTGTAATGAGTCAAAGGGTAAACCAGAGGTTCGAAAACCATGGTTTTCAGACCATAGGAAAGTTTAGGCTAGATTATTATAAATAGAGGAACATTTTGAATTGTAAAGTAGAAAAAGAAGGAGCTATTGATGCGAACTGTGGTTTAGTAAATCTGTTTGGGTTTTTGGGGAAAGGACTCCTGCTCAATGTGTGCATGGAGATCCAAAGTCCTGTTGTGTGTGTACCCTGCTATTGTGTGCGCAAGCTAGGATGGGTATTGTAAGAGGGAATTGATGAATTGATGAGTAAGAAAGATTGTTTGGGAACTGAATCTATGTGTACTGTTTGTGTGAGTCATTGGTAATTGTTTTATTATGCACGTTCTATATTCAAGCTGCGAAATTTCTGTGTAAGTGTGTTTACTGTATCTAGATCTGTATGTTCTGTTTTATGATATATTGTGCTACTGTCATAGAAGTATATAATTATCAAAACTCTGTAGACCTTGCGCACGTGGATGTGAAAAGATACCTATAGACCCTACGTAGGAAGAGGCGATCTGGGCATCACAAGGCTGGACACAGCTCTGCTTTCCTTCCCTGCCCTTTCTCAGGGTGCAGAAACCTGGTTCCAGCACCCACCCATACTACTTCGGGTGAGACTTTGACCTGCGCAAGAAGGTCACTGCCGAAAGGGCCAATAGTATAGGGGTTTGTTGGCAAACCTTAAACTCCGAACCTGGGTCAGGACCCCCCGAGCCAACAAATGGTTCTGTTTCCGGGACCTGGAGCATTTTGAGGAAGGGATCAGGTAATGACAAGAGAGTATCGGAAGCTTGAAAGGAAGGAAATTGAGGAGTGGTTCGAAAAGAAGATTCAGGAGTTTGCGGTAAAAGAAAATCGTAGCACGAAGTTAACGATGAAAAAGTGGAAAAATAGGTACATTCTTACAGAAAGCTATGAAATTTTCTTTGTGACCTTTGAAATCAAGCTTCAGGAGTGGCTGTCTAGGCTTGTAGAATTCTGGAAGTGTTTTAAGGACAAACGAGTCACTCAGTGGACTCCAGAGTTGATCCAGCAGATGGAAGGGACCGATAATACCATCACTCGTACGGTGGATCACTTGGTGGACAGTGCGCTAGGAGGATTTGTGACGAAATTTTCTATTGATCAGTTTGTCTCTTACTCTGAGGCTGAGCAGAGATTCTTTAAAGGATTCTGGGGCAAGTTCCTGAAGATGTTACCGTTGCTGATTAAGATACTACTGTGCGAGAAAAGTATACTGTGTAGTCATACCAACTAAATGACCTCAGATCCTGATGAAAGAATGACGCGCTGCGATAAATACTATCAGACCAAACTTGATGGGGGAAGATCTGCCTATAACCCTCTGTGAGAAACGGCTGCGCAAGACCCCCCGGCTATGCCACCGTCTAGGCCACACAAAGGTAAGAACTCACCCATACCACCACCCCCACTGGACAGTGATATGGCTGCACACCTGAAACTACCTACCTTCAAGGGGGTAGGGGATGAGAATATGGACCGATTTTGGTTTGTTGCAGATTCCGTATGGACTGCACAAAATGTGACAAATGATACGGTGAAGAGGGTGCAGTTGTCCCTGGAATTCGAGGACAGAGCATTGGACTGGTATATGTGATACATTTCTCAGAATGGGAGTGCATCTATTCAAGATATTAAGGATGCTCTGAAGCAACAATTCCAAAAGCCAAAATCTTACTCTTATTTGGTAGCAGAACTGAAGGACTTCAAGCATGGTGCATCTGAGTATATATGGGAGGCTGATCAGTGATTGAAGAAAGCAATCAGGGAAGGAGGATTTGAGTATGACGATAGACATCATACAAAATGGTTCATTGCTATGTTTTTGCCCCACCTACGTATGCCAATGAGTCACCAAACCTTTGATTCGCAGGAAAAAGCTGTGGAAGTCGCTATGAAACTAGAAGTTGTGCCCAGAGAATATACGTTGTTATGAGTACAACAAATTCAGGGGCAGCTTGGAGTTATGCACATGGAAATTCAGAACCTGCGAAAGGAATGAGGAAAAGCAGCCAACGCAGATCTATGGTGCATACGACGTCAGGTATCTGGCCATACAAAGGATCAGTGCCCTCTATTGGCAGATTACATGCAGGTAGGAGGAACTAGTTTGGTTCGCCCAAGAGTGAGTGGGGAACCCATCATGTCACGACTAGGCTCAAGCGGACATGTGCTATGGTGAGATGACTGCTGTGTAGCGGGGCTACATGATACGAACCAGTGCCCTCTGCTAGGTGCGTATGTCTCATAATTGAAGCAACAGTGGTGCAGGTTCTATCGGTCGGTAGGACATGATGAGCAGAACTGTCGCACTTACGACTTGATGATAGATCGTGGGAACTTGTATAGGGTACAATCAGACCCTACATCACCAAGATCTCCCGCGAGCTTTGGTGGCTCTCCTTCAAGGGTTAGGGACGGTCAGGGAGGAAGCGTAGGATGAAGACATGGGCAGATAATCTGTTATAATTGCGGGGAGGTAGGACACTTTGCCAAGGACTGCCAAAATCCCACAAGGCAATCGTGCAAATATTGTAGACAGCTGGACCATGTGGTTTAAGATTGCCCAATTTTAATAGCCAAAGTGCAGGAAAAACAACCCACCCCCACGCAGAATGTGCAAAGAGTTAAAGTCGAGCTAAGGAACATAGACCCGAGTGTGAAAGTTATAACACGTAGTGGGATGGTCACCTAGGGATCAAAGGAAGAGGCTTCCAGGGCTCCTTTGGCCTATCAAGAAGGATTGAACATAAAAAGGGACAAGAGATGAGGACACACCTCAAGACAGATGAGGGGCTTGAACCCTTTCTGCAAGCATGTATGAAGCTGCTGCATAACCCAAAGGATTTAGAGAGCCTTCAGGCATTAATGAATAGCTGCGTAGCTCGAACCAATCCAAATCCTAGGACCAAGGATGTACACAAGATATGCAGGTATAAAAAACACATCGAAAGAGAAATGCGGCTGACTGCGCAGATTGGTGACTACGAGATGCATCAAGTTATTTTGGACCTTGGATCAGATGCGAACGTATTACCAAAGAAAAAATGGCAAGGGATGGGTGAAGCTAAATTAGAATGGTCCACCATCCAACTGCGCATGGAAAATCAACAAAATATCATCCCTTTGGGAAGGCTGCCAAATTTCATGGTAGATATCACAGGAGTAAAATTCCAAGCTAACTTTGAGGTAATAGAAATCATGGAAGATGTGGATCCCTACCTTGCACTCCTCAGACTGGACTGGTCTATAGATATGGGGGGTGTTATCAATCTCAAAAAGCGCAGCATGATGTTTGAAAATAACGACACCCGAGTAATAGTACCATTGGATCTCGTGGAAGGCATGCGGTATACAGAGCCAGTGCAGGATACGGAGGAAGTGGACCACATCTACAATCTCACCATGCAGGATGAAGATTGGATAAACCCCACGGCAGAAGGAGTAATCTTCTAGGAAAAGGATAGTGAATTCCTTTCCAACTCTGATGGGGAACTAAATAATTGGCAGGGCCGGTTGCATGAGATTTCGGCGCTACGATGTCTTTGGGTCACAAGGAACTTCCGCTACATCTCCACCTAGGTAAGAGACCTACCCTACTTTGGATACTCTGGCAACATTGAGGAATTTTTATGAGTGTTCAAAGCGGAAGTTCCCAAGGGACACAAAATAGGAGCCTTTAAGCTATCCCTGCGTGAAATACTTGCACACTAGTGGAATATGCATGGGATGGTATTCTGAAATTGGGAGGAATGTTGGGATAAGATGATCCTGCGATTTAAAGCTCCGACTGGGAAATGGATCCAAGAATTCCTTGGATCTGAAGACCCATACAGATATTTTCTTGCATGGGAAACACAATGGTGCGATAGAACCCCAACCGAACGAGTTCACCTATTTATCCATGGCCTAGGACTGCGTCCAGCTGTGTGGTATTTAAATGCGGAGCTGCACCAGCGCACACGCCATTGGGAGAAGTTGCGAGATAAGTTTCTGTGAACATTTAGGGTGGCAAATGGCACAAGAATGCTCGACGCAGCTCTGCAGAACACGAACGCCCTAACTAAGGGAAAATCATGCCTGCACACTACACCCGGATAAAGGGGAACGCCAGTACCACACACGATGGAATACTGAAACCTTAGCCCAATGGAGGGAGCGAGTGATCCCCGAACTGTCCCAACCACGGTGCCGAACGGGATGCGTACGGTGGCCAAGCTGCGTGAGCTACACCTGAATCACATTACAACACATCCGACATTGGCTTTAACTCGGGATGTGCGAACAACATGGACGCTTCATCCAAAGTTAGTAGATCCATGGGAAAGCCATCGGGTGTGAGCGATGACTCTCAGAACACTGCATTCTGCTGAAAAGGGAATCTTATCATTACAGCAAACAGGCGGCTGGCCATCAATGTGGAAATTTATGGTGAGTTTTTTCTAGATGAAATATGGTAAGTTTCAAGTTAGAGTTACTCTACCATTGGATAACCTCGGGCATTATAAGGAAGAAAGGATAACTTCAATCGAGGCTCTCTGTCATCTGCATCTATTATTCTACTGCTTGATTTTCTGTACCTGCAGTGTTTGGGTCATACCCCATCAACCTACCTCTGCTGTCTGAGATTTTCCCGACTTGGAAGCCTATCCTTTTACTACTATGGCAGCCCCTAACCTTCCGAGCGCCTCGGCACCCACCAGTCCAAGACCTGCAGAAATTGTGTTAAGAAGGTCTGGGGATGTCGAGATTGATAAGTTGATTGCCCTCTGGCTCCCGGCAGGAAAAATTGACTTTGAACCCTATGTAGAATGGCGCCATAGCTCTACGACAGGAGTTTTCGCCCATCCCGAACCTAGGATGATCGCAGCTCCCAGCTAGATGGGCTCTATAGTTGCTATGCGGGATGATGCGCAACTACGACAATGCGTCACGAGAACTGACGCAGATGAGTCACAGCTAGGCTTACGCACAGAGGGGCTGACCAACAAGGATACTCCATTCCCTCAAGGTATGAAGTAGTATATGGATATGCTGTGACTTCTCCACAGTCCCAAGCTGCCTACCAACGAAGGCCATATCTGTTCACTACCTAGCACTGTCTTGGTTGGTGACCACCTCCCAACAGCTATGGAACTAAAATTGAATTTGGTGCAACTACCCCGCGAGGCATTACAGGGATTACACACTGTCAGGCTGCAAGAAATCCATCATCGTGACTGGACCACACAGCAACACCTCAATGTGGCCACACCGCTTCTCACGCGCTAGACTGAAGATATATCCCTGATGGCGCAGCTAAAAACATTGTTTTCCCAGCTCAAAAAAGAGATCCCTGATGAATTCACGGTGTCAACTCTGCTCTGGGCTACCCTAGAAGGCTTGGTCACAGTGTTCAGGGCGTCCCGAACCAAAGTGCAGGCCCTCAAGACCCAAATAACCCGCCAATTCACGGCATACCAGGCCCAAGCACAACCTACCATATCCCCGGAGGTATAGGCGCTACGGGCTACATTGATAATAGAAGCAACAAACATTATTAAAGGACAACTTACTCTGGGTACTCAGTTGCTCGAAGCAGCCAAGCAGCTCTGGATAGAGGTCCAGTTCAACCTGATGCTTTAGCATGTCAGAGAGGACTTATGTCAGAAGGAAGCTTCTTTCGATCAGATCGAAGCTACCTTGCCTTCCCTTGCCCCTGCGCAACGTTTGGCACTATTGAAAACTAGCAACGCTCTCCAAGACACGATTGCAGATCTCTGAAGTGCAAAGAATGCAATCAGAAATTGCGTGAAGGCATGGAGCGATGCTGCATTCCAGATATCTTAGGATGCTCACAACGCCATTGCACGACTCAACCAAATTTTGGAACGGGTTACCACGGCCCCTGAAGGACCTACCTCCCTGAAGCTTATCGATATCGCACAAAGTGCTACTGCCCAAAGTCAGGAAGTGTTACCTCCACTGATCTTCACCTTCAATAACTTACGTGCGCAAAAAGAGACCGCACCACCATAGTGACTCGGGATGAGTCATAAGATTGTGTTGGGGGACTGTTGGAATAGGGTGTCCTATGAGATATGAAACTGGTTCGATTTTTTATATTTTTAATTATAATTAGGCTAGTGCAGGGGTTTTGGGGTGGGTCAAAGCCCCGAAAGCATTGTAATGGGTCAAACGGTAAGTCAGGGGTCCGAAAACCACGGTTTGCGGACCATAGGAAATTTTAGGCTAGATTATTATAAATATAGGAACATTTTGAATTGTAAGGTAGAAAAAGAAGGAGCTATTGATGCGAACTGTGATTTAGTAAATCTGTTTGCGTTTTTGGGGAAAAGACTCCTGCTGGCTATGCGCGCGGAGATCCATAGTCTTGCTGTGTGCGGACCCTACTGCTGTGTGCACAGGCTGGGATGGGTATTGTAAGAGGGAATTGATGAATTGATGAGTAAGAAATATTGTTTGGGAACTGAATCTATGTGTACTGTTTGTGTGAGTCATTGGTAATTTTTGTATTATGCGCATTCTGCATTCAAGCTACGAAAGTTCTGGGTAAGTGTGTTTACTATATCTGGATATGTTCTGTTATGTTTTATGCTATATTGTGCTATTGTCATAGAAGTATATAATTATCAAAACACTATAGACCTTGCGCACGCGGATGCGAAAAGAGACCTATAGACCCTGCACAGGAAGAGGTGATCTGGGCATCACAAGGCCGAATGCAGCTCTACTTGCCTTACCTACCCTTTCTTAGGGTGCGGAAACCTGGTTCCAACACCCACCCATACTACTTCGGGTGAGACTTTGACCTGCACAAGTGGGTCACTACCGAAAGGGAGTAGTATAGGGGTTTGTTGGCAAACCTTGAACTTCGAACCTGGGTCAGGACCCCTCGAGCCAATAGTATCTTGGTTCCAACTTTCATCATTGTGTGATTCTTTGCATCAAGCAGAGGTAATTATAATTTCCCTTTGACTTGGTCGTTTCTCATGTGCTCGACTGCATATCAGTATCACACGATTGAGAATTGTAAACTTAATGGTCTAATGATCCAACATATTGTACCAGTGATTCCCTTCTGTGTCTGATATGTTCTAGACCTCATGAGGGGGTGGCCCTTCAGGCAGCCCCCACATTCCTGAATGACCTCAGATTATGATCCAAGATTAGATGTAGTTCCACATATTTGATGGGTTCAGTTCTATCTGCTTGTAGTTCCCACAATTTGTAGGTCTCGTTCAGATGATCTAATCAGATATTTAGACCCCTTTCCTGTTAAGATTTCTTTTCTATTATTTTTGGAGAAAATCTCATGTAGGTGACAACAATAGGATTTGTTGCTACATTGGCTCCATCAATTTCTGATGAGGAGTTAATGCATCCTATATTTGGTGTGAGAGAATTTATGAGTTTGTTTTCATTCACAGCTATAAAATGTAAGCCCGTAGAGGCAAGTGAGCATGATGAGGAATGTGTAGTGAGGAAGAGCTGAGCAGATGAGAAACTCTGCTATTGTATTTTCTCCTGTTGATGAATGAGATTGTCGATGCCCTGTTAGGTGGACGTAGCCCAGATTGGTTGGGTGAACCACGTTAAAATCTATGTTTTTCATGGTTGAATGTTGTGTGTGTCTGAGTTTTATTTAAATATTTCCACTGCTGAACTCTAACACTTGGTATCAGAGCGTTGAGTGATTCATGTTTGCGTTAAATAGGAGTTTTGGTTCTGTGTTTTTTCTTTAAATGGACAAAGCCGTGAGCGCAGATTGAAGGCACCACAGCATTCGTGAATCTGGTGCATGTGATTGTGGAAATGTGTTGTGGATCAATTTATAGTGAATACATTGCGAGTTGCCGAGCTGTCGAGCTATGATGCTCAAAGCTGAGTTTGGAGAGTAATTGCAGCCGGACATAGCCTGTGTGAGCTGCTGCCTGCCTGCTTGCGTTGAATATCTCTTGTGTGAAATTGCAGAATGCCGCTGTGTGAAGCTGCCGCTTGTTCATATAATACTGTGGACTGTTGAAACAGTTGAATGCTGGTCGATATGCTACTGTCTAGGTTGATGAGCCAAGCAGAGCCATAAGCTGTGAAAAAAAAAACTTCATTTGTTTTGCAGAGCCGTTCGGTAGCATTGAACGATGAACCTAATTTTTTTATTAAATCGATTATTATTGATGCCATTTTTAAATCGATTCTATTTTGCATTACTATGCAATAATGCAATTAAAAATCGATGTGAATTAGAATATCGATTTGAAGTTTAAGAGAAGTTTATTTGAAGTTTTTCATAAAGCTCTTACGAAATGCCTTTGTAAAATAGGTCGATTTGTTTTATTATAAATCGATTTGGATTGTAGAGCTTTAAAATCGATTTGAAATTTAAAACCGATTTGTTGCTCATGCCATTTAAATCATTTTTTTTGACATGCCATTCAATTGCATTAAGTACAGTGATGCAATGTCTTTTAAAAATCGTTTGGTAATTATTTAAAATGCTATTGGCATATGTAACAAGGGAAAGGCATTTTATAGGTGAAGGGTATTTTTTAAATAAAAACTTCATTTATTAAAAATTGCAATTGGAGATTTTTTGTGACACAACATGGAAAAATCTCAAAGTGTGCAGTTTGAGATAGAGAAGTTCAATGGCAAAAATAACTTCGAGATCTGGAAAGTGAAGATGTATGATCTACTCGTGCAACAAGGCGTGGTGAAGGCGCTGTTGGGAAAATCCAAACAGCCTTATACCATGACAGATAATGAATGGAGTGACTTGCATGAAAGAGCACTGAGCGACATTCGACTGTGTTTGGCGGATGATGTTTTGTTTAACATCGTGTCAGAGAAAACTATTGCTGGTTTGTGGACAAAGCTTGAAAATCTGTACATGACAAAATCCTTAACCAATAGGATTCTTCTGAAGCGACAATTGTATAGCCTGTGCATGAAGGAAGGTACGACGATAACTGATCATCTGAATACCTTTAATACTCTCCTGGTGCAGTTAGAAAGTATAGAAGTAAAATTTGAATCAGAAGATAAAGCTGTAACTTTATTATGCTCGTTGCCCGAGTCATGGGATCATTTTGTTACTTCTATAATTCTTAGTTCATCAGAAACCCTTGAATTTGATGATGTTGTTGGAGCTTTGTTGTCCGAAGAAACAAGAAAGAGGTCAAATTCAGAAACCTCTACATCAGAAGCAATGATGGTCAAAGGTCGTTCTAAAGAAAGACACTTCAGTAAGCACAACAACTCGCGTTCAAAATCGAAAGGGAAGAAGAGTAAGGTAAAGTGTTGGTTTTGTGGCAAATCAGGACATTTGAATAAGGACTGTTGGAAGAGACAGCAAACATCCAAAGGAGATTCTTCGACAGAGAAGAAAGAAACAAACACGACAAATACATGTTCGACATCTATTTCAGGTATGAGTGATGAAGTGTTATCAGTTAGTTTGTCTAATCATGATCAACATTGGCTATTAGATTCTTGTGCGTCAAATCACATGTGCATTCATAGAGAGTGGTTTAAGTCTTATAAATCAATCAATGATGCAGTTGTTTACATGAGAAATGATGTCTCGTGTAATATTGTGGGAATTGGAAGCATCCAGGTTAAAATGTTTGATGGGACAAATAAAATTCTAACAGATGTAAGACACGTACCTGAACTAAGAAAAAACCTCATTTCACTAGGAGTACTAGACACTAATGGATATAAAACCTTTATTCAAGGTGGAGTAATGAAATTTTATAAAGGAATTTTACTAGTAATGAAAGCAAAGAAGGTTGGAAATCTTTTTCAGTTAGAAGAAATAACAGAGTCAGATCATGCTTCTACAGTATCTGAAAACGACAGTAATTCTATTCGTTTATGGCATCAAAGGTTGGGCCATATGAGCAAAAGAGGATTAAAAATTTTATTTGATCGTAAGTTACTTCTTATTTTAAAATCTTCTAAGTTAGATTTTTGCAAACATTTTCTGTTTGGGAAACAAAGCAAGCAGAAGTTTAAAAATGGAAAACATACTAGTAAGGGAATCCTTGATTATATCCATTCTGATGTTTGGGGTCCATCTCCTATAACCTCATATGGAGGATCGTCATATTTTGTATATTTTATTGATGATTTCTCTAGAAAATTGTGGGTCTACATGTTAAAGAAGAAGTCTGATGTATTCACAGTTTTCAAACAGTTTAGAGAATTAGTTGAAAACATCACTGGAATAACCATTAAATGTTTAAGAACTGACAATGGTGGTGAGTTTACTTCAAAGGAATTTGATAATTATTGCAAGGACGCTGGGATCGAAAGACATAAAACCACTGTATATACTCCTCAGCAAAACGGAGTTGCTGAACGCATGAACATGACTCTTTTAGAGAGAGCAAGAAGTATGCTCAGTAACGCCAATTTGCAGAAGGAATTGTGGACAGAAGAAGTTTCTACGGCTTGTTACTTGGTAAATCGATCACCATCAACTGCAATAGGATGCAAAATTCCTCAAGAGGTATGGAAAGGTCATCCATGTGATTATTCTAAACTGAAAGTTTTTGGTTGTGATGCATATGCTCTAGTTCCGAAACATCAACGTTCTAAATTAGATCCTAAATCAAAAAGATATATCTTTGTTGGATATGGTGATGGGACTAAGGGATACAAGTTGTGGGATCCTACTACTCACAAGATCATCATTAACAGAGATGTTAAATTTAATGAATCTTCACTTGAAAATCCAGATGATGAATTGAAACAGGATAATGCACCTAAGCTTCAACACATTCAATTTGAAACCAGTTCAAATACCGATAACAGTCCAGATGAACAAGTTTCAGATTTAGATCATGAACAAGTTTCAGATGCAAATCATGAACGTGTTTCAGATGTTGATCATGAAGAAGTTCCTACAGACAATAATCGGAAAATTGGGGAAGTACCAGAAACATCTTTAAGGAGGTCTATGAGAATCAGACGTTTTCCTAAAGGTATGATGATTATGTTACTTCAGTTGCTTTAACTGCTAACAATGATGAACCTTTGTGCTATCAGGAAGCTATAAAAGGTTCAAACAGTGGTAAGTGGAAAGAGGCTATGAAGGACGAGATGAAGGCATTAGACAAGAATGCCACATGGGATCTGGTAGAACTTCTTAAAGATAGAAAAACTGTGGGATGTAATTGGGTTTACAAGTTGAAGAAGGGTGTTGATGATACAGAAGACAGGTACAAAGCGAGGCTGGTCGCGAAAGGTTTTTCTCAGAAAGTCGGCATTGACTTTCATGAGACTTTTTCACCAATTTTAAAAATTGTTTCAATTCGGATTGTGTTAGCATTAGTTGCTTTACTTGATTTAGAATTACAACAACTATATGCTAGGAAACTGATCCATTCACTCAATTTTCACTTTTTAGTGAATGAATCATCTAGAACAAGTAAATACATACCAAAATTAAATCATGGTTACCAAATTACATCAAGCTAGATCAAAAATTAAATCAGGAGGTGAAACTAGTCAAAACTGGCCGAATTTCTGAGCTGGAAGGTGAAAAATAGGCTATAATTCCTTTATGCGCCTCGCTCAAAAGCTCTATGCGTCGCGCTACTTTGGACCTATTTTTGGAGCACTGCCTGAAGTCCAAATTGAGCGCATGATAGCTCGTTGGAAAGCCCTGGATGTCTGCTATCCAACCCAAGTGGAATTTTTCAATTTGGAGCTCATTTGCCCCTCCAAATCTGCAATCTCCCAAGAGTACTTCCTGTAGGTGCAAATGGTGGAAGAAAGGTCATTTTTGGAGTGTTTTTAACCTTTTAGGCAGCCCAGAATGTGATGAAATGCTTCGTCCATTCCTGAACATACATAATATATCATGAAAAACCAAAAAATGCAAAGTTTTCCTCCAGAAGATGTCCCAATCATAAGCGCGCGCCAGGTGGCGCGACGCGTCGGGCGGAAAAACCTGTTTTGCGACCAAAATTTTCAAAATGACAAAAAATTCTCCAAATTTTCTGAAATTTGGAGTGAAGGTCTCCCATCATGTCTCATGCTTAGCCAACGAAGCTTCGACCAAGATCCGGAGTCTATTCTCCCTTTTATGATGCTTCAGTGCCCTCTTGGTGCATGCAGTTTCAGTGATTGAGTCACTGTCTTGTCCATATGATGAATGTGTCCATCATGGTGTTGCAAGGTATGTATCAAGTGTATTTTTAATTTGTTTGGAAATGAGAAATTGGTGCCTTTGACTCAAATTTCCAAGTGTGTACTGATTTGTATGAGGTGAAAACAAAAATGTGGTGTATTTGCCTCCAATTTCCAAATGTGTGACAAGACTATGGGAAATATAGACAGTGGGAAAAAGGGTTTCTGTCAAGTAAATTTAAAATTTAGGACAATAACTTGACATGTTTGGGATATGGGATTTGGGGATTTTATAAATGATATGAGAGAGAAAGGATGATAGGGATGGTAGGGTTTAGGGATAGGGGTAGTAGGACTTTAGGAATAAGTTATTTTGAGGATGAAAGGGGTAAGGAATGAACTGTAGTGAGATGAACTATAGTGATATAATAATAGTGAGAGGGTAAAAATAAGGTGGGAAACAAAAGGATTTGGCACCAAATTACTTTTTGTAACACCAACTCCAAACCTTAAGAAGTAATTTTTCAACACAATGATATGGTTTATGTTTGGCATTCGAATTCTAAAAACCAACCTTTAAAACCATAACCAACACTAATAAATGGAATATTACAATATTATTTGACTCATTTAGAGCAGAGGGGCCAAGAAATTTTTAAATTTCGTTGAAAGCAATGAGAAATCTGGAGTATCAGCCCAATGCGTCGCGCACCAACCCAATGCGCCGCGCCATAAATGGCTCACTTTTCAGGAGACTTTTGGAGGCCTTCCCAGTGTCAAAATTGGGTGCATGATAGCTCGTTCAGAATATATTTGAGTCTACTTTCCAAACCAAGTGGAATTGTTCAATTTGGAGTTCATTTGCCTTGCCAGAAATCAAATCTCCCAAAACTTGTCAAAATGAGCAGAATGAGGCTTCCCTAAGGCAGAGTGCTGTTGCAATCAATTTTTTAAGGTCTTCCTCAACTCAAAATTGAGCTCATGATAGCTCATTGGAAATATATTTGTGTATAGTTATCATTTTATGCATCAAGAAAGTCATTTTGCCAACCATGCGAGGATAAATCTTGATTTTCCCAAGGTCACTTCAGAGGTGCATCAATTCTCCCAAGGAAATTGTATTTTTGACATTAATCTAAAACCATGACACTTGTGAAAAAATTGAAGGAGGTGTTTCTTCCTTGGCATGTTTTGGACAAAAACCTCTCTCAATTTTTCCAAATTCATCTTGTATTTCTCAGAAACGCGATTTGAATGAAACCTATCCCGATGTGTGGAACAAAGGATTTGTCTAAATGAAGCGAAATGAAGGGGATAACTGGCTTCTAAATTCTTGGGGAAATTTTGGGAAGTAGGGAGGGATGTTAGGAAGTAGGGGAAAGTGGAATATTAGAAATTGAGTGAGGGAAAGGGGTCCAAAAGGGCAAAACACAGGCCTAGCCTAGAAAATTGCCAAGTTGTAGCAAGAAACTAGGGTTTGTGCAAAAATGAGGGATTTGGGGAATCTCAGTGATGGGAAGTGTTTAATAAGGTATATTAAGTATAGGGTAAGGTGTATGAACATCAGGATACAAGTTTTGCTAATGATTTTACCATCCAAGAGAAATTACCTTCAAAACCCTAGGAGAGGGAAATGAACCGTACCAAGGCACAACTGAAGCATGAAAAAGGTGTAAAATGACCCATTGGAACATGACATGATGATGAAAACCCTCTGAATGATGGTACACTCAGCTGAATGGTGACATGGACTGACTTTTGGACAACTTTGACAAGAGTAAAAGCAAACCCCAGACCTAGTACTTAGTGAGCAAATTTTGCTTAAAGGCTCACTGAAATGACAAAATTTGATCTTGAAACTTTAAGATCACTTTGTAAAAGCATGTTTGATCATTGGAGGAAGGCTGCAAAGGCTGAAACTAACATTGGCTCCAATGGGGATGGTAGCTCCTTGGAGGTGCCAAGAACGGCAGATCTTTGGGAGAGCAGACCAGTGCCTTATCCATTGGGTAATGGAATCAATGACTTGGAAAATTAACACAAAACTTTTGACTGATTTATTGACTGAAACTTGACTCAAACCGACTCAATTCTGCAACCAAAATGACTGAAAAACTCACTCAACAAACTCAAACCAAAACTGCAATGAAACTGGAACAAAGTGCTGCCTTTGGCTGCTTATTTATTTAGAAATCTCCCCTACTTTGCTGCAGAGCCAATAGATCAAGTAATGTTGTAATTCCAGATCAACCATTCAAGTAACTGTGACAAGGATGCTGCTTGAGAGTGCTTCAACCAGGACACAAATGCAATTGCTGGCAGCCATACATGCACATAATGAGTCTGGTTATGTAAAAGACAAGTTGATCTATCATTCATACTGAAAAACATTTCCATGTACGTTGCAATAGGATCGAAAAAGCCAGACTCTGTTTGCTGCCCCAACTCTGCAATACATACTTCCAGCTGCACACTATCAATGCAAATATCCACGGGCAGCTCTATTGTTTCTTGTTTTGAAGGAGGGAGAGTTTCCAAGAACTTTTTGGGATCTCGGAATTCATATGATTGGATCTAATCATTTAAACATTGAATCTCCTTGTCAAATCTTTCAACAACTAACTCACAGAAACCAATTTTAGCTTCAAGAGGAAACTTCGGAGATCTCAAACATTGAAGCACGACAATGAAAAATTCTTCATTAATTTCAATATCTGCTAACTGATCTCTAAATCCTTTCATAACTTCACAAAGTGCAGGGTCTGCCACATACCCTACCATTGCATGAATGGATCAGTGAGCACTAGAATCTCTGGATCGAGTTGGAGTCACCAGGTGAATGTTTCAGCCTATCGAAATCTAGACTCAATCATCCAAAAGTCCAGAATGATATAATGTACTGGGGTAGAACACAAGACAAATGTCACGTTCACAAGCTAAACAGGAGATCGACTGAAGCAGCATTTATCTACTTCCGCTAATGCATAGCAAAAGCGTTTCGAAAGCTACCTGGCGTGACTTCAGACTCTGTCTATAACTTATGAAGCAAATAACATCAACAAGCAAACCATTTTCTCCCCAGTATGGTCACCACTATGTTAGTTCCCAAATCCACCTCAGGCTGAAATAAGGCAGAAGAAGGACAACACCAAACCACGCTCAGCCTCGTAGCTAGCCCTACGAGGACATGAGAGGGCTCTCTCCGGGTCAATCTCAATGAAAATATTCAAAGGGGCTTGAGATGACGATAAGAAAAAATGATCTTAGGCTAGATAAACAAGTAAGATGGTTTGATTTTGATTTTTAGGGGTTTTTTGTTGGAAAAAGGGAAAAACAATTTTGGGCTTGGGGATGAGGCCAGATTCTTGCAGACATCAAATTGGGGCAGGGTAGGCAATGAATTTGATGTCTTAAATTGAATGAATGGATTGAAGGACTACTGAGGAGCTGAAGAGGGCAAGAGAGTGCAAGGATCCTCTCCAAACTGATGAAAACATAAAAAACTAAACAAAAGTCTAAGGTAGAGCACCAGCAAATCAATGAATTCTACCTCAATTACTCATTTGTTTAATTCAGAAGCATAGAGAAGGGAAATGGAATACATAAAACATTAATGAAACTTACAGTAACATGAGAAGAAACATCATAAAACTCAGAAACCACAAGGATCCCAACAAGTGCTGCAAAACTCTGGTCTTTCCTTTGCCAAAAACTGAAAATGGATATACAATGAGGTGCCAAACTTTTCCCAAGAGTCCAACCAGTCCCACCCTGAAAATGACTTATAAAATACATTATATAGGCAAGCCTAACCCCTTCCCACACCTCTAGGGGTCGATCTCATCCTTCTAGGGGCTGTTTCAACCAATTTTAAACATGGAGCTAAAATATAGGCAGCCAAACAACTTGCCTCTATATGCTAGGAAACTGATCCATTCGCTCAATTTTCAATTTTTAGTGAATGAATCATCTAGAAAAAGTAAATACATACCAAAATTACATCATGCTTACCAAATTACATCAAGCTAGATCAAAAATTACATCAGGAGGTGAAACTAGTCAAAACTAGCCGAATTTCTGAGCTGGAAAGTGAAAAATAGGCTAAATTCCTCTATGCGTCGCGCTCAAAAGCTCTATGCGTTGCGCTACATTGGACCTGTGTTTGGAGCACCTCCTGAAGTCCAAATTGATCTCATGATAGCTCGTTGGAACTCCCTGGATGTGTTCTATCCAACCCAAGTGGAATTTTTCAATTTGGAGCACATTTGCACCTCCAAAACTGAAATCTCCCAAGAGTACTTCCTGTAGGTGCAAAAGGTGGCAGAAAGGTCATTTTTGGAGTGTTTTTGACCTTTTAGGCAGTGCAGAATGTGATGAAATGCTTCCGCCATTCCTGAACATACATAATATATCATGAAAAACCAAAAAATGCAAATTTTTCCTCCAGAAGATGTCCCAATCATAAGCGCGCGTCGGGTGGCGCGACGCGTCAGGCGAAAAAACCTGTTTTGCGACCAAAATTTTCAAAATGACAAAAACTTCTCCAAATTTGCTGAAATTTGGAGTGAAGGTCTCCCATCATGTCTCATGCTTAGCCAACGAAGCTTCGGCCAAGATCCGGAGTCTATCCTCCCTTTTATGACGCTTTAATGCCCTCTTGGTGCATGCAGTTTCAGTGATTGAGTCACTGTCTTGTCCATATGATGAATGTGTCCGTCATGGTGTCGTAAGGTATGTATCAAGTGTATGTTTGATTTGTTTGGAAATGAGAAATTGGTGCCTTTGACTCAAATTTCCAAGTGTGTATTGATTTGTATGAGGTGAAAACAAAAATGTGGTGTATTTGCCTCCAATTTCCAAATGTGTGACAAGACTATGGGAAATATAGACAGTGGGAAAAAGGGTTTCTGTCAAGTAAATTTAAAATGTAGGACAGTCACTTGACATGTTTGGGATATGGGATTTGGGGATTTTATAAATGATATGAGAGAGAAAGGATGATAGGGATGGTAGGGTTTAGGGATAGGGGTAGTAGGACTTTAGGAATAAGTTATTTTGAGGATGAAAGGGGTAAGGAATGAACTGTAGTGAGATGAAATATAGTGATATAATAATAGTGAGAGGGAAAAAATAAGGTGGGAAACAAAAGGATTTGGCACCAAATTACTTTTTGTAACACCAACTCCAAACCTTAAGAAGTAATTTTTCAACACAATGATATGGTTTATGTTTGGCATTCGAATTATAAAAACCAACCTTTCAAACCATACCCAACACTGATCAATGGCATATTGCAAGATGATTTGACTCATTTAGAGCAGAGGGGCCAAGAAATTTTTAAATTTCGTTGAAAGCAATGAGAAAACTGGAGTATCAGCCCAATGCGCCGCGCACCAACCCAATGCGCCGCGCCATAAATAGCTCATTTTTCAGGAGGCTTTTGGAGGCCTTCCCGGTGTCCAAATTGGGCGCATGATATCTCGTTGGAAATATATTTGAGTCTAACTTCCAACCCAAGTGGAATTTTTCAATTTTGAGTTCATTTTCCTTGTCAGAAATCAAATCTCCCAAAACTTGTCAAAGTGAGCAGAATGAGGCTGCCTCAAGGCAGAGTGTTGTTGCAGTTAACTTTTGAAGATCTTCCTCAACCTAAAATTAAGCTCATGATAGTTAATTGGAAATATATTTGTGTCTAGGTATCATTTGACTCATCAGAAAAGTCATTTGGCCAACCAAGCTAGGAGAAATCTTGATTTTCCCAAGGTCACTTCAGAGGTGCATCAATTCTCCTAAGGCGATTGTATTTTTGACATTTCTCTAAAACCATGATACCTGTGTAAAAAGTGAAGGAGGTTTTTCTTCTTTGGAATATTGTGGAAAAAAAAATCTCTTAGTTTTCCGAAATTAATCTTTTAATGCTCAGAAAAATCATTTGAGTGAAATCTATCCCGATGTGTAGAACAAGGGATTTGTCGAAATGAAGCGAAATGAAGGGGATAAGGGGCTTCTAAATTCTTGAGAAAATTTTGGGAAGTAGGGAGGGATATTAGGAAGCAGGGGAAAGTAGAATTTCAGAGGTTGAGTGAGGGGAAGGGGTCCAAAAGGGAAAAACACAAGCCTAGCCTAGAAAATTGCCAAGTTGTAGCAAGAAACTAGGGTTTGTGTAAAAATGAGGAATTTGGCGGATCTCAGTGATGGGAAGTGTTTAATAAGGTATATTAAGGATAGGGGAAGGTGTATGAACGTCAGGATACAAGTTTTGCTGATTATTTGAACATCCAAGAGAAATTACCTCCAAAACCCTAGGAGAGGGAAATGAACCTTACCTAGGCACAACTGAAGCATGAACAAAGTGTAAAATGACCCATTGGAACCTGAAATGATGATGAAAACTATCTGAATGATGGTACACTCAGCTGAATGGTGACATGGACCGACTTTTGGACAACTTTGACAAGAGTAAAAGCAAACCAGGGAAAATTTTAAGGATGGAAAATTATTTTAAAGTTTAAAAAATTGGCGAATCTCACTAGTCCCTAATATGCAAACTATAAAATGTTTACTGATGTATTTGTAAAATTATTCAAATTTATAATGATATTATATATATTCTCTATATAATGTTGGCGAATTTTAACGTAAAATAATTTTATATCGTAAAAATTGGGCGAATCATTTTTATAAAAAAATGGAAATTGGCGAATCTTTTTTTTGGAAAAACCATGGAAAATTAGCCCACCTACGAATATTAGCCCGATACTTTTCCATGGAAGCAAACCTAAACCCTAGACCTAGTACTTAGTGAGAAAATTTTGCTTGAAGGCTCACTGAAATGACAAAATTTGACCCTGACACCTCACAATCACTTTGTAAGAGCATGTTTGATCATTGGAGGAAGGCTGCAAAGATTGACACTAACATAAGATATGCTTTTAGCAAGCAAAAGCATAATAGAGATCAACAGGTTAAAGGCTAAGATGGCTTGGACGTTTGATATGAAAGATCTAGGAGCAGCAAGACAGATTTTGGGCATGGAGATTTTCAGAGACAGGAGTAATGGTAAGCTGTGCCTATCACAACAGAAGTATATTGAGAAAATACTCTTGAGGTTTGGTATGAACAATGTGAAGCCTGTTTCAGTCCCTTTTGCTTCCCATTTTAAGATTTCTTGAAGTTTATGTCCTAACACTAATGAAGAAAAGGAATATATGTCTCGAATTCCATATGGAAATGTAGTAGGTTGTTTGATGTATGTGATGGTTTGTACTCGACCAGATATTTCACATGCAGTTGGGGTTGTCAGCAGGTATATGGTAAATCTAGGAAAAGAACACTCGTCAGCAGTGAAATGGGTGTTTCGGTATCTGAGAGGCACAAGTGATTATTGTATCACTTATAACAGAAGCAGTGAATATGTTTGTGGATATGTTGATTCCGATTTTGTAGGTGATTTGGATAAGAGAAGGTCAACTTCAGGGTATGTCTTTACTCTTGCAGGTGGAGCTATTAGTTGGATGTCAAAGCTACAGAACATTAATGCCTCCCCTGCCTCATTTGAGATCAAGTACTCTAAAATAACCCCTTAACCCAATAATAGGGAGGCATTGATTCGGTAGAGGAGTCATAAGTCACAACACATCCCTAAATGGTTGTACTAAGAAGTAAATACAACAACTAGAGGAGTTTTTATAGGCATATAGGGATGTGTTCCAAGAGCCTGAAGGACTACTATCTAAGAGGGAAGGGAAGGGAGGTGCATTATGAACTACATTGTGGAAGAAGATGGACACTAAGTTGAAGAGATATACAACATTCCATCCACAGATAGATGGATAGAAAAAAGTAGTCAACATGAATTTGGTGCCACTTCTAAGGAGATTCAACAAGAAGCATATGAATACATGGAATGAAAATATGGTATATATATAACATTCTTATACTAGAGCAGTCCACACTTTTATAGGAAAGTCCCTTTTTGAAACTTGTTTTGGATATCTTCCACCTTCACCTTTGGATATTGCATATGGGTAGAAGGAGGAGTGAGGGAAGATATTATATGAAACTCTTTGAGGGATGAAAATTTTATAAAGAAGATCAGGCGATTACATCTACACGTACAAGAAAAAATATAAAAGTCATAGTAGAAGTATAAGTCTATACATGATGAATACAAAAAAGAAAATTCATTCAAGGTGGGAGACAATTATGGCAACAATTGAACAAAGAGAGGTTGTAAGGGTATCGTAAGAAAATCAAGGCTCTTAGATATGGTCCCTTTGAGATACTAGAAAAGGTGGGTGATAATTCCTATCAACTTAGATTATGACCGTATATGCACATTTACTCAATTGTGAATGTAGAGAATTTGAAACTCTACAAGCCTTCCATTATAGATCACAAAGAGGAACATGTTGTACATTCTTTGGAGGATTTGGCACGAGATGGTGAGAGAGAGTTGACTAAAGATACAATTTTGCACAAGAGGTCCAAAGCTACGAGATATGGACATCATGACCTTTGGAATACTCGGTTGATGAGACGACTTCCACAAAAAGCTAAATGGTACACCAAAGATAAGTTGGAAGAAAAATTTCCTCACCTCATTCAGTAAAATCTTTTGGGAACAAAAGGTTCTCAAAACTGGGAGGTGTAATCCAAATTCGATCATTATATTGTATGTCATCCATCTCTCTGTATTTGGAGTGGACAAAGTTTGGTGAAACAAAGTATGAAACCATAAAGAAAATATTGCAATAAAGAAAATCTCATCCATTATGTTTTTTTTCCCTTTGTCCCTTTTTGAAATAACTGTCATATAACTATCTTTAAATTAAAATAGAATCTATCATATAACTATCTTTGAATTAAAGTGATACAACTTTTCAACCATACAAAATATCTATCATAATGATGTATCTTTCCAATCTAAGTTTACTATGCATAAATTGGAAAAAAATTTAACAATAATTTTCATAAATACATCAAATCTTAATTTAACCAATTAACATAAGATAATAATAAATCAATTAAAAAAATACTACAAACAATTAACATTCAAAAATTATAATAAAAAATCAACAGCCTCCAACACATTCTGCAGCGCAGCGACAGCAGCCCTGTCGCGGACGCTTTGCGGTAGTTACTCTCCTCACGGAAAGACAAGGTGAAGGAGGAGTTAATCCATGTCCGTTGTGGAACAGAAATACGCACTTGGAAATTTATGATTCGTGTTCAACAAAACTAGCCGTGGATGCTTACTGTTGAGAGGAGACTGAACCTCCCCCCACTTTCTATTTCTGCTTTTTGCCTTTCCATATTTACAGTTCAACAGGATCAATCCACAGGCAAAGATTGTTGATGATATAAATTGAATCTTTCTTGTAATGAGTAGACAACAAAGGGAGTGTAGAAAATTTATAGTGCGTGTATATGGATAATAAATTCTGGTTACCAAACGTCGGTTCTACATGTTGGTATGGAAAACTAAAAGTTCATAACATTTTGGTGGGTGAGGGTTGTTAAAATTTATAAGTACACATGGTAGAAGTGTTCACTATTTGGTATCGTCGTCCCAGAATTTTAATTTAAATTAAATATGGGTGGGAGTGGTATGTTGCCAGGCCTATTTGGTGTTATGGTGCTAGAATCTATAAATTTTAAATAAAATTAAATGTGCGAAAGGTAAAGGTTTAATACATTTGAAATATTCTTACTCTCATTTCCATGGGGTTCAGGAAATAAAAACAAAAATAAATCGGTAGAAGGTCCACATTATATAAATGAAAATATTTCCAGTTATTTTCTTTAAAATTTAGGATGGGGTAGGGAAATGTGGAAAAAAAATAGAAAATAAGATAGAGTTGAGACTTATGTGATTTATGATTATCAAGTAAAAGAAATGGTATAAAAAATATAAAATAATTATATATATGTTGTTTTTTTTTCAATATAATCTTCGTATTTTCAAATAGAAAATAGATGTGAATATATATATATATATATATATATATATATATATATATATATATATATATATATAAAAATTACTCATATTTTCTTATTTTCTAGGGGTTCTATGCGTTAGTAGGGAAATCTAAAAGTTCATAAAGTTTTGGTGGGTGAGAGTTGTTAAACGTTATAAGTACACATAGTAGAAGTGTTCACTATTTGGTATAGTGGTCCCATAATTTTTAATTAAATTAAATGTTTGGAAGGTAGAGGGGTTTTGATGAGCTTGAAATAATCTCTCTTACTCTTACTTGGAGAAGTGGGGAAATAAAATTAAAAATAAAACTATAGAAGGTCTAGATTTAATAAATCAAAACATTTCAACCCCGATCAGAGTGTCACGCAGGCACAAATGAATGGAGGTCGGTGCCACGCGGGGGTGTGCACCTGACCAACCATCATAGATAGTAATGAGTTGCAGAAGGTACACACTTGGCATGCTCGAAGAAAATGGTAGTTAAAGAAACATCAGATGGATAGTAGTAGATGTCAGAGGAGAGTGGGGAACCACATCGAGAGCGGAGAAGGGTAACACATAAGACTAGTAAGCATAGTAGGAAGGTAATCAATTTCCTATTTGAAGACTTGCCAGACAAACCAAAGGGATTTGTGGAGCAACACTATCTCACGGTTAAGTGGTAGGTAATGGCTTTCGTCGCCTTGGTATCTCAATTCTATGTTCTACCCATTGATGGTAGCATTGATAGTGGTAAATTGGTTTGTTTCTGTAACGAGTTATTATGTTAGTCGGGAAGGGTCCTTACCTATTATAGTTTTAAAGGAATTGAAGGGTTGAACATCCTGCATGTTAAGGATATTGAACCCTTCTTCCAAAGTCCGTCCATAGAAAAATATCTGTTCTATTCTAAGTTTAATTCCGAAGCTCAAGTGGGTTTGCGCTCGTGCAAAGGTTTTAAAATAGTAATGCGGTCTATCTATATGGTTTGCATGTTTTGCATATAGGAAATTTCTAGCTTTGTTTTAAATTTTATTTACAAATCCTTTGCATCAGCTTCAAAACTGGTTTTATGGAAATTCGTTGACACAATTCTAAGACAGGGTCTGTGGATAGGTTGTAAGGTCTGCGTTTTATGTGATTATGCTTATATTGCATGAACACTTGTCTTATGGGGTTTGAATCGTAGGCTACAATCACTGAAAAGCAACAATTGAACCTCTTCCCTGACGGTATAAATAGGTTCAGCCATTGTGCAGTCTTACTTCATATGCAATCTTGTCTTAGTTGTAATTGGTATTTTATATCAGGTTTCTGCTATTATGGACTATTTCAAATTCCTTCTTCTAAAAAGGTCTCTGTAAAGGTTGCTGTTGTGGTCAGTTTTACCATTCACCATTTTTCCAGCTCAGAAAAACATGAGTCTCCACCAGTTACTAATGGAGTAGAGAACTCCAAAAATGTCTCCAAGAAATATTTCATTAACTTTTCTCTGTCATATACAGGATTCTCTTACATTCTTACAGGGAGATCATTCTATCAAGCTATCATGACAAGAGGTCAATTTGGGAAACGGAAAGGTACAGGAAAAGGACAGCAGGAACAAACAATTTAGAAGGAGGGCCCAAGCAAGCGTGGTAGGAAAACTCACAAAGAAGTTCTGGAAAATATCTCTTACCTTTTATGAAGTTGGTAATCCAATTCAAATTCGTAATACCATTCATGGATGGGAAAGGGAGAGTTCCCATGATGATGAAGACATAAAACAGTCGGAGGCCACCTTGGACTTCCTTTGTGACCCAGGGAATACTAGAGGAATGGTATCTCTATTCCATAAATCTGTGAACACTTACTGGAAACTCAAATGCATCTTGGCAAAAGCCATGGCAGACATGCAGGACACTGGAGCTAACCTAACAATGGTGTCAAAATTGTAGCAGATAAAGCAGGAGATTCGAGAAATATCCAAGTCTCAGTACCATGTAGCAGAAAGGATTGGGAGGATCGAGTGTCAAATTCAATGGATGCAGCAAGTTGAGATGCTAGGATCTACTGCAACAGACCCTGTTCCAATAGACTCTTATGATGGGTGAAGCTTATGTTTACTTGTTTATTAATTTCAAATGATTTTTGCGGAAAACTTTAATAGCTACTGTTTAAAATGTTGTTTTTATGGACATAGTAAAGTAATTATAGTGACAAGTAGAAGAAAAAAAAAGTACCAATATTGGTTGGCATTTAAATCTCTCAGGTGGCCAAAAAACCTGGTTTCCTTCGGGCAGGTTGTGGCTATGTCATGCATCATTAACTATATAGCAACTTGCTTTTTGACTAATAGAAAATAGAAAGGCTCTACCAAATTTACAAAATAAATAAATAAATAAACATTTCTAGTGATCTTCCTTCATATAAGGATCGGGTGGGCAAAAATAATGTCAAATAAGATAAATAATATAAAAAGAAATAATGTTTTATTTTAAATAATGTTTTTTCATATTAATAATAGGGTTAGCAAAAATAATGTGAGAAAATATAAGGAATTAAGATAAATAATATAAAAAAACATACTTTTAAATATAATGGGGGTGGGCAAACATAATTTGAAAAAATATAAGAAACTAAAACAAATAATATAAAAAATTTAATTTTTTTAAAAATTTGTTTTATATGTTTTTAAAAAATATATTTTATAAATATTATTTGAGTACAAGAAATGTTATAAAAAATATAAAATAAATTTATATATATTTTTATTTCTTATTTATTTATTTTACTAGTTATTTTATGTTTTTTTTTCAATATAATTTTACCATTTTAAAATTGAAAATGTGTGTGCAAATAATATATATTAAAACAATATAAAATAACATTCTACTCATATTTCCTTATTTTATGAAGTCTCAATATCCATAATCAACTCTCATTACGAAACATTGACATTTTCATCAATTTCTTGCTGGGGGAGACTAAAAGTTGGTAAGTTTTTGGTTGAAAATCAATGGGTCGGAGTCATAGTTGTAAAGCTTATTTGGTATTATGGTCCCAAAATTTACAAATTTAAAATAAAATTGAATCTCTAGAAGGTAAAGGTTCAATACATTTGAAATATTCTTCCTCTCACCTCCGAGGGAGTGGGGAATAAAAACAAAAATGAGAATCGTACTTTGTAAGGTGTAAATAAACAAAAATAAATCAATAGAAGGTCCACATTGTATGAATCAAAATATTTGTAGTTATTTTTTTTCAAATTTAGGATGGGGTGGGGAAATGTGAAAAAAATAAGAAATACCATAAATAATATAAAAAATACATAATTATTCTTAGAGTTGAGACTTATGTGATTCATGATTATTAAGTGAAAGAAATAGTATAAAAAATATAAAATAATTTTATATTGTTTTCTATTTCTTATTTATTTATTTTACTAGTTATTTTAATGTTTTTTTTTTTCAATATTATCTTTCTATTTTAAAATTGAAAATATGTGTGAATATATATATATATATATATTCACACATATTTTCAATTTTAAAATAGGAAGATTATATATACAAATTTACTCATATTTTCATATTTTCTCAATTCTCAAGTTTTAATATGGATAATCAATTTTCGTTACGAAAAATTGACATGTTCATCAAGTTCGTAAATTTTTGGTTGAAAAGTTAGTGGGTGTGAGTCGTAGGTTGTAAGGCATTCCCTATTTGGTATTATAGTCCAACAATTTACAGATTTTAAATAAAATTAAATGCTTTGAAGGTAAAGGTTTAATATATTTGAAATATTCTTCCTCTCACCTCCATGGGAGTGGGGCAATAAAAGCATAAATAAATCCGTAGAAGGTCCACATTGTATGAATCAAAATATTTCTAGTTATTTTCCTTCAAATTCACGATGGGTGTGGAAATTGAATGCGAAAAAGCATAAAAATGTAGGATAATTAATATTAAAAAAACTTAATTATTCTTAGAGTTGAGACTTCGGTGATTCATGATTATGAAGTAAAACTCTTCAGAATAGATCATATCAGTTTTTGGATGAACACTTAACCCCTTCTAAGGTTCATCGTCATCAATTTTTTTTTTTCTATTTCCTATTTATTTATTCTGCTAGTTATTTTATGGTTTTTTTTTATAGTCTCTTCCTATTTCAAGATTTTTTAAAGGTAGAATGACAAAAAAAAAATAGTAGTGATTTTGTGGTTTTTTTATAGTATCTTTGCATTAAAAGATTTTTTAAAGGTTAAAAACAAAAACAACAAAAATGTGTGTGAGGGAAATAATAAAGAAAATGAAAGGCGTGTTTGATGACAAGGATGGGTGACCTCCTTGGAAGTCCTCTTTATTGGGTGCAAGCCCTATAAGTGATGATTAATGCTATGTGATTCATTTCACTAGTTTCAATCCCACTTCTCCACCCTTGTGAGCATCACCCGATGCAATGAGTGCTAAGTGGACTATTCAAAAATCATGAGAAATTAGTCACTTAGGACTACCTCTCATGGAAATAGTCATAGTCGAATGACTTAAAGCAGTTGAATCCCAAAAATGATATTTAATGTAATGCACTGTTGAAACCCCTCAATATTTAAATATTATACTTCTTACGTTTTCTCTATTATTTATGTTACCCACTCTAATTTTTATATGTTCTCTATTATTTTTGCCCATCCCTATCATAATACCGCTAGAAGGAAGTTGGGGAAATAATAGAGAAAATATAAAATTCTTTTTATGTTTTCTCAATTGTTCCCCTACATCTTGTTGAGAAATCAAGGGAATCTATATTAGGTGATTTCTCTTAATTGGATAATTCCTTGTGATGTTCTTTTACATAAATTGATGTACTTATTATTAGTTTCTTATTTGACTTGGTTTTTATTGTGTTCTTATCATCAAACAACTACCAACCTATGAAGATCAAATAGACAAGAGGACACAAATATAACTTGCAAGCTAGGGCCAAAACCTCTTATCTTGAGAGGAAAACCCACAAGAATTCTTCTCTTCTTATATAATATTCAAATGAAAAATTACAAGACCTATGACTCTTGAAAAAGACCCTTCTAAGAATTAGTGAACCTCTACTTTAATGAGCTTCTCGTCCACAAACTTAACTCTAGTCAAACTTGCTCCAATGCTTAAGATTTTGACCTTTCTTTAGAATTTTAGCTTGCAACTTCAGGACTGTAGTTTTTGGCCCCTATTGCAGAAACCCGACACTTACACGAGTGAGAGAACGATGGCAAATTCTACCTCTTTTCTACTTTGTTGGGATTAGTTATTCTTCCTTGGTAATTCGGCTTGTATACTAGATCTTTATGACTCCAAAATTCAGCCTTGTGTGGTGACCGTAATTTTGGCCTTAGTGTTGCAAGAAATTCCCCATCTTACTTGCCAAAAAATGCCAACGTGTCATCATGTACCATCTCGGCATATCATCTCAACTCTGCTCAACATTGATGTAATAATGAAGAAAAATTGATAGAGAGTGAGTCACAAAACCTTCCCACTCTCTACTAATGAAATTTAGTCCAAGGGTAGAATACCAATAAGATTTGATCCTAGATCAAGTTTTTGAACACCATGCATCGTATACATAGGGAGTATGAAAGTACATGATGCGTCCATTTGTAGTGTTATGGTCTCTATCCACTTTTCCCAACTCCTTGGCCAAATGAGAGGTACTTCCCATGAGTCTCGTACTACATCGGTAGGATGTATGCTTGGTGTTGATGAGGTAAATCCCCTCTGCGGACAGAGGCGATCCCTACTAGCCCAGCAAGGGTCTAGCAACAAACAAACAATGCTATGACGCAGGCTCCTAGTTACGAATGAAAGATTTGGGATAAAAACCTACCTGGATTCCAGCGCTCGATCTGAAGAAGAGATGTCCCCATCCTTCAGTCCTGGCAGATCACAATCCTTCCACGATCTCCGTGGATGAACACCTGCACACAGAAAGAACAAATAGATACAAGCATAGGAACCAGCATACGTAACTAAACATCGGTCAGAAAAGACATTACTCGCATTAACATAATGGAAAAAGGAGTGGAACCATAATCATAGTCATCTATTAAAATGGTAAACGAATAGAAGTTACAACCGAGTTCTGACGCTGCAGCCTCCTTCGTGCGGGTCTCCAGTCGTCCACGTCTCGCAAAGCTCGCCAAGGGAAAGGGAAACCTCTCCAGAGTCTCGTAACAATGGTCTCCTTGCTCGAATGGGCCTTAAGGGAAAGAAGGGATTCTTTTCAGCACAAAGGCACTTGGGAATAGGAGATGCAAAGCTTCAGCACTTCAAGACTAGCTTGCCTTGGATTTGAGCAAGCTTATATAGATGGGGAAGGAGGGAGTTGGGATCCCTATTATTATGGGATTGGCCCTATCAACAAGGAAGGTTCCATAGAAGGTGGCAAAACTACTTCCCTTCCATAGAACTCCCGCAGCCAAACCTCCCAACTCAAGATAGGCGATGGTTGTGAGTTTGTTTGAACTCAACTTCCGCCATCCATATTTAAAAAACAGTCCCTAAAATGGGTGGCGCGATTGCTGCTCTATGACAGAGCGCCAAGTGGCGCGACCTCTTTACGGGATTTCCCTGATTGGCGCGAGCACTGAACTGTCTACCCGCGCCAATGCAAAAAGAGCTGTTTTTCATGGATTTTGCAAGGAGATGTCTCAAGGGGAAATAAAGCTCATACTCAGAGGGATGCATTGATGATGTTTTCAAGGCATGACAGTGTTCACAGGTCACATAATGGGTCCTCCATTGTGCGGGACGGGGAATGGTAGGGACGGTGACAAATTACTGTGTAACAGATGCCCCCTAAAGCATGAGGCCCGAGAGAGAGAGAGGGGTGAAATGCTTTACGAGAACATGTTCAACCGAAGGCCCGCCGTCGGAAAACCTGCGCAGAAAGATACAACTGATATCTCAAGTACATGATGTATATGGTATGGACGCAGCCATCCGAACAGAGTATGCTATAATCCGGATCCAGGGTATGGGCGCAGCCATCCAACTAAGATCAAACAAATAGACTCGGGTATGGTTGCAGCCATCCAATCATTGAGTCATGTACATAATGACAATAATCCACAATCGCAGCCTGGATTACAACAGACACAATCCAGGGTCTTGCGCTCCATCTCGACCCAAACAAGTACAAGTTCTAGCATGCGAATATGTGAGCTGATGTCGAACATGCAAGAACATCGTCTGATTACCAGCCAATGATGAAAGCTGTTAACAGACGCGAGAGAAACCACCAATAATGACGATGGTCCTCAAGGTACTACAGGTACAATCCACGGCGTGTGAATAAATGAGCTGACGTCGAACACCCGCAGAATCATCCGATCGGAGGCCAATAATGAAAACCTCTCGTCGAATGCGACGAACCTGCCATTAAGGCATGCAGGCCCCAAGGTACCATCAGGAGTCTCTAGACCAACTTCCTGGATAATGAGTTGAAGTCGACAGGAAGTGATCTTGATCGAAGGTGGGCCATAATGATTCCCACATCATCGACACGAGATAGAGGAACATAATGTTTTGTTGTGAATTAGGATCATATGAGAAACAGAGGGAGGTTGATATTCGCAGAGGCCAACTTCTCTTGAACATATAAACGGCACGGCAATGGACTTGGCAGTATTTGACATCAACAGATCAAAGGTCATGGCGACGAGGCAGTGAACGGATGAGAGGTCAAAAGAGATTACCCAAACCCATGGAAGCAAAGTGAAACAACGAGATGAGATGTCCCCAACCCGACACGAATGCAGACAAGTGCCATGTTCAAGAGCGACATACTGCCGACGACAATGACGATGGTTCCATTTTTCCCCCACCATTTCTGGCGAGTACCCCAATTATTTTTGATAACAAGCTTGAAGGGGATAGCATATGCTTGTGATATAAGTCCACCCTTCGGGCGAATCCATCCCAGTGCATTTAACGAGTCCTAGGAAGGAGAAACTCGGAGAACGTCATTTCGACGGAATCCAATGTCATCAGGGTTTAACGAGTCTGACAAAGGAAGAACTCGGCGTCTTTTCATGTTTAGAGAGTTTGAAAAGACAGCGGAAAAGAAAACTCCACAGGTCACTTTTCGTAAATAGTTCCCCAGATCCGAAAAGGTAGAAAACAATATCCGGGAAAACCTCCTAGTCGCGATAGGCTAGGGTATTCCTTTTTCGTAATCAATCCATCCCGGCCCGAAAAAGGGTTAAACTTATACCGGGTGAATGTCGATTCGTGTCCATTTTAACGAGATCGAAACGACAAGGGCCTCGGCAATCTTTTCATGTTTAGAGAGTCAGAAAAGAGCTGAAAGATGACTCCTCCTGGAGGAACAAGTGGTATAAAGGGTAGCAACTGGTTCCGGTAATGGTGGAACTACTCTGAACAAATAAAGGTCGAGAGGTTGGCTAACAAGACCACTCATAGCAGCGGTTCCTCAGGAACGGGTAAAACAACCAAGTGAAGGCATATGATCGGCCAAGCAGATAATGACGATGGAGCGAGAAAACCAAGGCTCACCTGGCAAAATAGGCTGATAAGATGACAATCACAAGGGGTAAAATGGGAAAGGTTTCATTTTTACACAAGCTTGAAATCAGGAAACTCTGCTTGAAGTTGGTTTCATTTTTACACAAGCTTGAAACAAAGATAAACTATGCTTGAAAACGGTTTCATTTTTACACAAGCTTGAAACGGAAACAAACTATGCTTGAAAAAGTAAGCATGCCCCCAGCATGTTGACTCAATTCGAGGTACATGCCCCCCAAGCTTCAGTCCATATGAAAGGCAGATGGAGTGAAGGTTCAAGTGACGAGATCAAGAGAAAGACTCGACTGGGATTTTACGAGATCTAAACAAAGACTCGAATTGAACGGGAACGTGTTTCATTATTTTAACGAGGTTGACACATTAAAAGAACTATCCTCAAACACATTGTTTCATGGTTTAGGGAGCTTGACACAAGACCAGGAACTGTGCTCCGACAACCTGGTTTCATTTTTTAAGGAGCTTGACAGAGGAAAAGAACCATGCTCCGACCGACTTCATCATAATGAACAAGAAGTCATGGCTTCCAAGAGTTCCACACCAGATGGGAGGAAATCATCCTGGAAGTCAGGACCCAATGCCCCCAGCACTCGATGCACGACGGCATCATCACTGAGCACAGGCACGGGGTAAGTAGCCACATAGTTGACCTGCGGCGGAGCAGATACAACGGGTGGATAGAAACCAGGAGGGGGTGATGGCAGACCAGATGCCATATTAGGACCAAAGAACGACAGCTGATCAATGGTCACAATCCTTCCTTCATGCGGAAAACAGACCACACGAAAGAGGGAGGATACGAGCGCTCCCATGGCATAGGTGTAATCGCGCCCCAGGAGTAGATTGAAAACCAAGGGGCCTGGAACGACCATCACATCCATATGGACGGTTTTACCTCCCAAAGTAACAGGTAACCTTGGAAGGATCCCCAACGGTTGACTCGTCCTTTTATTGAATGCCAACAGATTCTGCGTAACAGGCGCAAGCGGCGGTGAACCGAAGGCTTGCCAGGTAGTCGAAGACAGAATACTAACAGACGCACCTTCGTCTATAATGGTGCTGGGTACAACCAGACCAAGAGCTTGTACTGTGATCTCGAAAGGCACATAAGACGGAAGGCGAAATCCTGCAAATCGATTCCAGTCAAAGGAAGCGACCAAACTACTCGGAGGGGTTACCATCGAAATGCGAAGGTCTTCCCTTGATGTTACGGAAGCAGAAGCCTCCTCCATGACCTCCATCTCGAAGGCGGGAGGAATATCCTCTGGAGCCTCCATCATGGGAGGCGGAGGAGCGGCTTCTTGAAGCACAGGGACAGGAGAATCTCTCTCCAAGTCTGAAGAATCTGAAGAGACTAGAAGGACATGAGGGTTGTGAGATCCACTCTCGACAGAAAAGACCTGGTGCACCGCGGACGGGGCCAGTTCAACCGATCCTACGACCAATGGTTGATCAGGGCCGGATTCGTGAATTTGAATTTCTGGGGGAGTGGGATCGACCAAGGATGACTCTTGACCAATCGTAAGATCAACGGGCGAAGGACTCAAAGAAAGCCGATTATAACCAGGTGGAAGGCGTGGTGTAGAACCGGTCGAGTTGTCCAAAACTAGCTTGGCTTCATCCATATAAGGACAAAGGTGAATGGCATGGTGCCCTTCACACAACTTACAGGGATTGGTGATCTTACCCTGCTTCTTAGAGTTCTTATCAACAGCAGCTGAAGACGTGCCCCCAACTTGACTCCCGGAAGCCAAAGGCAACGGTGGGTGGCCTTTGGGCCATACTTCGAGCACCTTGGGAATGTCAAGGCAGTCTCGAAGAAGATGGTCTCCCGTGCACAACATGCACGGGAACTTGAATTTCCGAGGAGGGTTGGAAGGACTATCGAGAGGAGATTCCTTAGGGACAGTAGCTGTACATTTAACCTCTCGCTTATCAAACTTCTTCTTCTTTGTCTTCTTCTTCTTCTTCTTAGCCACCTGGTTACTTGAATCCAGACTTTCACCAGGCGAAGTAGAAGATGAGGACGCAGAAACAGGCGAAGAAGGGGAGAGGTCCACCTTCGAATCAACATGATGTTGTTCTGGTGGAGGAACTGACTGACCAGTAACTGAGACATTCGGAACTATAGAGGTTGAGAACAACCAAACAGGCAACCCAACCGTTAACCCAGGAAGGGACAACGTCGCCATGTAGGGAGCACCAACATTTCCAAAAGGAGGAAAATGACCAGGATTCCCTTCTGAGGGGATTCCTTGGTTGGTAAACTCTGAAAAAGTTGCCATCAGGCTCAAAACCACACACGGGCCGAAGACGAGTTAAGGGCACACGATCAAACGGTCAACAAGCAATATCTAAGCGGGCGTGTAATCGTGGGTGATTAATTTTACCACATTGGAAAGTAAGAAATTCTACCGTTTCATATTTTAAGAGTCGAGAAACGATAAAAGATGACTCTATCTCTTTCAGAGTTGGCACAAGCGTGAAAGGACAAGCGCTTGACGGTCTTTTCAAGTTTAGGGAGTCAGAAAAGACCAAATGACTGCTCAGGAAAAACTAGGCACAAAGGGTGTACCAAATATCCGTGAACTGCAATATACACCTTGGTTTCAATAATGAAACAGAAACCGACCAAGGACTTTCCGTACGTGCAGGTAGTCTCCCCGAATGCTGTGTTCGGTGTATCACGGGTATAGGGCGGCAGACTCGGCTTCCTGTGGATAAAGGATTGAAAACCTATAGGGGTCTCCCTTTATATACGCGACGGTACGGGGAGCGCAAGTCCGTACTAGCGCTGTCTAAAGCCAATAGGCGAATGACAGCTGCTAGGTTTAACGACGCCGGAACACGTCTCTAGCCTAGACCTTCTAAATATGTTGCGTTAAGTTCCAATGTTGCCTTAGGTTAATTGAATGAATTTTACAGTTGATCTTCGATTAAGTTTCAATTTCCAGGCCTTATCGTATGTAGTGTCTCCTAAATGCAAGCTATATGCCACGATGCAACATTTCGTTCGATGAAAACTAGTTAAATGAGAGTTGAGAGCTTTATACAAACGAAATGAACGGAATACAAACAAGAATGTCTCTAATGCAACTAATGCAATTGCACACTTTTCATTCAAACACTAATCACTAGTAATACGGAAAAGATGACAATTTGCACTAATTAAAAACAAAAGAGACTATATATTTTTTTTGATTTTCAATGTTTAATGGCTAATGTGCACTGAAAAAAAAAGGAACAATTGGAGAAATGATAACTAAGAGAGCGAAGCAAACAACATTCACTCAACAAAGCAAGCAACCAAATCTCTAAATCGACCCAAAGTCTCTCAAATCGAAGAAAGACTCGAAAACACCCAACGGACCGTGTGATCTGGGTCCAAAGCGAGGGCAAACGAATTCTGAATGAAAGCACGAACAATCACTCAAAAGACGCAACAAAACAATCAAAGACTGATAAGAGGGCATGGAGAATCAATCAACAAGCCGACAGGACAATCAAGACACCAAAACTCCCAAGGAGGGCTCGATTCACTATGCCACTAGATGCCCTAGGGCTCAAATCGTGAAACCGATAGATAGAGGCAAACAACCAAAGGATAGCGGTGAATTCCAGTCAAACCAGGCTCCAATACACTCAAACAATCAGGAAATCAAGAAGAAAAGTACTGGTCAAGCTCAGAAAGCCAAAAATTAAAGAAACTCAAAAAAGTCACAGGGGAGGCGCGACTGTGGCCTTGAAACTAGCGCCAGAGGCCGAGTGGCGCGAGACCGACAAATGCAACACGCGCCAATGGCGCGACTGTCAGGTAAAAACCCGCGCCAGTCGAGTTCTTCAATGAAAATTAAAAAACAAGCTAATCTGAAAAAAAAACCAACACAAGCTAAGCAAACCACAAGGCTAAAATAATGAAAGAATCCAACCCAGAAGGTTCATCAAGCAAGGAGAAACAATCAAAGCGAACCAATCATAAACGGGACAAGGAAAACCGGACGATCCCCAGCGGAGTCGCCAATTTGTTGATGAGGTAAATCCCCTCTGCGGACAGAGGCGATCCCTACTAGCCCAGCAGGGGTCTAGCAACAAACAAACAATGCTATGACGCAGGCTCCTAGTTACGAATGAAAGATTTGGGATAAAAACCTACCTGGATTCCAGCGCTCGATCTGAAGAAGAGATGTCCCCGTCCTTCACTCCTGACAGATCACAATCCTTCCACGATCTCCGTGGATGAACACCTGCACACAGAAAGAACAAACAGATACAAGCATAGGAACCAGCATACGTAACTAAACATCGGTCAGAAAAGACATTACTCGCATTAACATAATGGAAAAAGGAGTGGAACCATAACCATAGTCATCTATTAAAATGGTAAACGAATAGAAGTTACAACCAAGTTCTGACGCTGCAGCCTCCTTCGTGCGGGTCTCCGGTCGTCCACGTCTCGCAAAGCTCGCCGAGGGAAAGGGAAACCTCTCCAGAGTCTCGTAACAATGGTCTCCTTGCTCGAATGGGCCTTAAGGGAAAGAAGGGATTCTTTTCAGCACAAAGGCACTTGGGAATAGGAGATGCAAAGCTTCAGCACTTCAAGACTAGCTTGCCTTGGATTTGAGCAAGCTTATATAGATGGGGAAGGAGGGAGTTGGGCTCCCTATTATTATGGGATTGGCCCTATCAACAAGGAAGGTTCCATGGGAGGTGGCAAAACCAATTCCCTTCCATAGAACTCCCGCAGCCAAACCTCCCAACTCAAGATAGGCAGTGGTTTGTCAGTTTGTTTGAACTCAACTTCCGCCATCCATATTTAAAAAACAGTCCCTAAAATGGGTGGCGCGATTGCTGCTCTATGACAGAGCGCCAAGTGGCGCGACCTCTTTACATGATTTCCCTGATTGGCGCGAGCACTGAACTGTCTACCCGCGCCAATGCAAAAAGAGTTGTTTTTCATGGATTTTGCAAGGAGATGTCTCAAGGGGAAATGAAGCTCATACTCAGAGGGATGCAATGATGATGTTTTCAGTGCATGACAGTGTTCACAGGTCACGTTATGGGTCCTCCATTGTGCGGGACGGGGAATGGTAGGGACGGTGACAAATTACTGTGTAACACTTGGGCATCCACAGGAGAAGGTGAGCCACTCATCCTACTGATATGGCACAGGAGAAGGTAAACCACTCATCCTATGCATATGTAATCAATTGTAGGGGAAGGTGAACCACACACCCTACACACATGTCAACTAGCATGGCATATGACAAAGGAAGGTGAACCACTCACCCTGTACATAGAGCACCTATAGGGGAAGTTTAACCACTCACCCTATGGTAACTCATAGCTCGAAGAAGTACCCCAAGCCCCTAGGAGCTCCAAAATCTTAGTGCCCAACTCAAGAGGGAACCTCATGATTTTGAAAGTATAGCCAGATACTTGAAACAAATAACAAATGAGGTCTCAGATTTGAAGAGAAAAAATAGTGATTCCTCCTGGAGTAATAGGTAGCCGAAACCATTTTTTAGGAATATAAAAAACACTCTCGCATGGTCATCTTAGAGCTCCAACAAAAACTTCAACGTTGAGGAGATTGGTAAAGATAATTTCTGCACATTTCACCAAACCTCCCTTTCTGAAAAGACATGTCTGCAATGGATGCGTAACATGACAGTGATAGTTACTAACTCCTTGAGGATAAAACTATAGGGGATTTTGAGGAAGAGGTTGACGATCCTAAAGAAGAAACCACACCCCCCAACAAAAACATAGGTTTTTCCATCCTAGTGTTGAGCCTCATAATTGTTTCTTTTTTACAATCCTTTTTTCAACTATTTTTACCATCATAACCATAAATGGGCATAAAATCAGTGGATTCAAAGCTTTAAAGGTTTATAATTGTCTCATATTTCATATGTTACTAATGTTATTTATTATTTTCTTGATATTTGCATCAGCTACAGGATTTTGATATTTCTGCATCCAGAATTTGATTCTGCAGCTGAGTCCATTGTTGAACAAGATCCAAGGTGCTAGGTGGAGCAAAAAAAATACGGGGAGATAGTGATTATTCTAATCAATGTTTTCATCCTATCTTCATGAATCTAATTGTTGTGGAGGTAAATCCCCTCTGCGGACAGAGGCGATCCCTACTAGCCCAGACCAGGTCTAGCAACAATCGTCACACGCTATAGTGCAGGTTCCTAATTGTAAATAAACCAACTAGCGATGAAGGCTTACCTGGAATCCAATGTTGTCACTCATAGAGAAAGTAGCGCTTCCGTTCCTTAGCTCCGGCAGATCATAATCCTCATGATCTCCGTGATCGGACACCTGCATACGCAAGAAACACAACAAACGCAAGCATAAAATCCAGTATATGCAACTATATGTCAGTCAGAGAAGACATAACTCATCATCATAACCAATAACAGGAGTGGAACCATAAACAATAGTCGCTTATCATTAATCAATCAAAGGAGGATACAACCTGGCTCTGACGCTGAATTCTTCTTCGGAGGGTCGCCAGCGGAACACGTCTTGAAAAAGCCTGTTGGGGATGGGACAAACCTCTCTCTTCGGAGGTCTTGACAATAATCTCCCTGCTTGGATTTGGCCTTAAGGGAATGAATCAAGGCTCTTGCAGCATAAGGCTCTGATGGCTCTTGGGAACTTGGAGATTAGCTTGCAAAGGAGATGAGCAAGCTTTTATAGATGGAGGAAGGGGAGTTGGGATCCCTATAATCATGGGATTGGCCCTATCCTCAAGGAAGCTTCCATGAGAGGTGGCAAACCACTTCCTCTACATGGAGATCCGGAGCCAAACCTTCCAACTCAAATTAGATACCAGTTTATGGATTGGTTAGGACGAAACTTCTGCCATTTATTTTTAAAAAACACTCCTTAAAATGGTTGGCGTGAGTACGAATCTAAGACAAAGTGCCAATTGGCGTGCCCTCTTTGGAGGATTTACCCCCTTGGCGCGAGGGCTGAACTGTGTACCCGCGCCAATGAAAAAAGAGTTGTTTTTAGGGTTTTTCACATGGAGTTGTCTTCAGGGAAATGAAAGCTCATGTTCAGAGGGATGTCATGAAAGTGGTTTCAAGTCATGTCACTGCTCACAGGTCATGGAATGAGCCCTCCAATTGTGCGAGATGGAGAATTGCAGGGACGGTGACAAATTGTTGTGTAACAGATGCCCCTAAAGCATGAGGCCCGAAGGAGAGAGAGGGGTGAAATGCTTTATGAGAACGTGTCCAACTGAAAACACTTCCGTCGGAAAACCTGCGTAGAGAAGTACAACTGATATCTCAAATACATGATATGTATGTGGTATGGGCATAGCCATCCATAACAAAGTATACAATAATTCAGATCTAAGGCATGGATGCAACCATCCAGTAAGGATTGATAAATAGACTCAGGTATGGTCGCAACCATCCAATCAGTGAGTCATGTAACTAATCATAATAATCCACAAAATCGCAGCCTGGATTATAACAGACAAAGTCCAGGGTCTTGCACTCCATCTCGACTCGAAAAAAGTACAAGTTCAAGTATGTGAATAGGTGAGTTGAAGTCGAACATGCAAGAACATTGTCTGATTACCAGCCAGTGATGAAAGTTGTTAATAGACGCGAGAGGTACCACCAATGATGAAAATGGTCCTCAAGGTACTATAGGTACAATCTACGGCATGTGAATCAATGAGCTGGCGTCGAACACCTGTATAATCACTCGATCGGAGGTTAATGAGGAAAACCTCACGTCGAATGCGAAAAACCTGCCATTGAGGCATGCAGGTTCCAAGGTACCGGAAGGGAGTCCCTAGATTAGCATCCTGGATAATGAAATGAAGTCGACAGGAAGTGACCTTGATCAAAGGTGGGCCATAGTGTTTCCCACATCATCGACACGAGACAGAGGACATAATGTCTTCGTGAATCATGATCAAATGAGAATCAGAGGAAGGTTGGTACTTGCAGAGGTCAACTTCTCTTGAACATATAAACAGCACGACAGTGAGTTTGGCAGTATTTTACATCAATAGATCAGAGGTCATGATGACGAGGCAAAGAGCGAATGAGAGGTCAAAAGGGATCACCAAAACCCACGGAGGCAAGTGAAAAAACGAGATGAGATGTCCCCAACCTGACATGAATGCAGACAAGTGCCATGTTCAAGAGCGACATACTGCCAACACGACAATGATGTTGGTTCCATTTTCCCCACCATTTCTGGCGAGTACCTCTTTATTTTTACACAAGCTTGAAGAGGATACCATGTGCTTGTTGTATAAGCCCGTCCTAGTACATTTAACGAGCCCTAGGAAGGAGGAACTCGAATGACGTCATTACGACTGAATCCAATGTCATCAGGGTTTAATGAGTCTGACAAAGGAAGAACTCAACGTCTTTTCATGTTTAGAGAGTTTGAAAAGACAGTGGAAAAGTAAACTCCAAAGGTCCCTTTTCGTAAATAGTTCCTCAGACCCGAAAAGGTAGAAAACAAAATTTGAGAAAACCTCCTAGCCGCGATAGGCTAGGGTATTCCTTTTTCGTAAATAATCTATCCCATCCCGAAAAAGGGGTAAACATATACTGGGTAGATGTTGTTTCGTAACCACTTTAATGAGATCAAAACGACAAGTAACTCAGCAATCTTTTCATGTTTAGAGAGTCAGAAAAGAGCTGAAAGATGACTCCTCTTGGAGGAATGAGTGGTATAAAGGGTAGCAACTAGTTCTGGCAATGGTGGAATTGCTAAAAACATCATAAAAGTCAAGAGGCTGGCTAACAAGTCCACTCATCGCAGTGGTTCCTCAGGAATAGGTAACACAACCAAGTGAAGGTATATAATCGACCAAGCAGACAATGACGATGGAGTGAGAAAATCAAGGCTCATCTGGCAAAAACAGGCTGATAAAATGGAAATCATGAGAGGTAAAATGGGAATGGTTTCATTTTTACACAAGCTTGAAATCAGAAAACTCTACTTGAAGTTGGTTTGGCATTTTTACACAAGCTTGAAACAAAGATAAACTATGCTTGAAACCGGTTTCATTTTTACACAAGCTTGAAACGAAAACAAACTATGCTTGAAAAAGTAAGCATGCCCCCATCATGGTGACTCAATTCGAGGTACATGCCCCCCAAGATTCAATCCATATGAAAACCAGATGGAGTGAAGGTTCAAGTTACGAGATCAAGAGAAATACTCGACTAGGATTTTATGATAACTTATCAAAGACTCGAATTGAACAGGAAAGTGTTTCATTATTTTAACGAGGTTGACACATTAAAATAAATATCCTCAGGACACCTTGTTTCATGGTTTAAGGAGCATGACACAAGACAAGGAACTCTTCTCCGACAACCTTGTTTCATTTTTTAAGGAGCTTGACACAAGACAAGGAACTCTGCTCCAACCAAACCCGGTTTCATTTTTTAAGGAGCTTGACACGGGAAAAGAACCATGCTCCGACCAACTTCATAATAATGAACAGGAAGTCATGGCTTCCAAGAGTTCCACTCCCGATGGAAGAAAAACATCCTGGAAGTTAGGACCCAATGCCCCCAACACCTGATGCACAATGGCACTATCACTGAGTACAGGCACGGGGTAGGTAGCCACATAATTGACCTGCGGTGGGGAAAATACAATGGGTGGATAAAAACTAGGAAGGGATGATGGCGGGCCAGTTTCCATATCAGGACCAAAGAACGAAAGATGATCAATGGTCACGATCCGTCCTTCATGCAGAAAACAGACCACACGAAAAAGGGAGGAGACAAGTGCTCCCATGGCATAGGTGTAATCACGCCCCAAAAGAAAATTTAAATCCAAGGGGCCTGGAACAACCATCACGTCCATATGGACGGTTTTACCTCCCAAAGTAACAGGTAACCCTGGAAGGATCCCTAACGGTTGACTAGTTATTCTGTTAAACTCCAATAGATTCTGTGTAACAGGCGCAAGCAGTGGTGAATCGAAAGCGTGCCAAGTAGTTGAGGATAGAACATTAACAGATGCGCCTTCGTCTATAATGGTGTTGGGTACAACCAGACCAAAGGCCTGTACCATTATCTCAAAAGGCACATAAGACGGAAGGCGATATCCTGCAAATCGATTCCAATCAAAGGAAGCGACTAAACTACTCGGAGGGGCTACCATCGAACTGAGATAGTCTTCCCCTGGTGTTACGGAAGAAGAAGGAGCATCCTCCATGACCTCCATCTCGAAGGCGGGGGGAGTATCCTCCAGGACCTCCATCACGAGAGGCGGAGGAGCAGCTTCTTGAGATACGAGGATAGGAGAATCTTTATCCAAGTCCGAGGAATCTGAAGAAACAAGAAGAACCTAGGGGTGTGAGGTCCACTCTCAACGAATACCTTTCTCATATTTTGTTTTCTACCTTTTTGGGTCTGAGGAACTATTTACGAAAAGGGACCTTTGGAGTTTACTTTTCCGCTGTCTTTTCAAACTCTCTAAACATGAAAAGACGCCGAGTTCTTCCTTTGTCAAACTTGTTAAACCCTGATGACATTGGATTCAGTCGTAATGACGGTATTCGAGGTCCTCCTTCCTAGGGCTCGTTAAATGTACTAGGACGGGCTTATACAACAAGCACATGGTATCTTCTTCAAGCTTGTGTAAAAATAAAGAGGTACTCGCCAGAAATGGTGGGGAAAATGGAACCAACATCATTGTCGTGTCGGCAGTATGTCGCTCTTAAACATGGCACTTTTCTGCGTTCGTGTCGGGTTGGGGACATCTCATCTCGTTTTTTCACTTGCCTCCGTGGGTTTGGGTGATCCCTTTTGACCTCTCATTCGCTCTTTGCCTCGTCATCATGACCTCTGATCTATTGATGTCAAACACTGCCAAACTCACTGTCGTGCCGTTTATATGTTCAAGAGAAGTTGATCTCTACAAGTACCAACCTTCCTCTGATTATCATCTAACCATGATTCACAAAGACATTTTGTTTCTCTGTCTCGTGTCGATGATGTGGGAAACACTGTGGCCCACCTTTGATCAAGGTCACTTCCTGTCGACTTCAGCTCATTATCCAGGAAGCTAATCTAGAGACTCCCTTCCGATACCTTGGAGCTTGCATGCCTCAATGGCAGGTTTTTCGCATTCGACGTGAGGTTTTCCTCATTGACCTCCAATCGAGTGATTCTACAGGTGTTAGACGCCAGCTCATTGATTCACATACCGTAGATTGTACCTATAGTACCTTGAGGACCATTTTCATTATTGGTGGTACCTATCGCGTCTGTTAACAACTTTCATCACTGGCTGGTAATCAGACGATGTTCTTGCATGTTCGAATTCAGCTCACCTATTCACATGCTTGAACTTGTACTTTGTTCGGGTCGAGATGGAGCGCAAGACCCTAGACTTTTTCTGTTGGAATCCAGGCTGCGATTTTGTGGATTATTATGATTAGTTACATGACTCACTGATTGGATGGATGCAACCATACCTGAGTCTATTTATCAATCCTTACTGGATGGCTACGTCCATGCCTTGGATCTGAATTATTGTATACTCTGTTATGGATGGCTGCGCCCATACCACATACATATCATGCATTTGAGATATCAGTTGTACTTTTCTACACAGGTTTTCTGATGGCAGTGTTTTCAGTTGGACATGTTCTCGTAAAGCATTTCACCCCTCTCTCTCCTTCGGGCCTCATGCTTTAGGGGGCATCTATTACATAGCAATTTGTCACTGTCCCTGCAATTACCCATCCCGTACAATTGGAGGGCTCATTCCGTGACCTGTGAGAAGTGACATGACTTGAAACCACTTTCATGACATCCCTCTAAACATGATCTTTCATTTCCCTGAAGACAACTCCTTGTGAAAAACCCTAAAAACAACTCTTTTTTTGTTGGCACGGGTACATAGTTCAGCCCTCGCGCCAAGGGGGAAAATCCTCCAAATAGGGCGCGCCAATTGGCGCTCTGTCTCAGAGTCACACTCGCGCCAGCCATTTTAAGGAGTGTTTTTAAAAATAAATGGCGGAAGTTTCGTCCTAACCAATCCATAAACTGGTATCTAATTTGAGTTGGGAGGTTTGGCTCGAGATCTCCATGTAGAGGAAGTGGTTTGCCACCTCTCATGGAAGATTCCTTGAGGATAGGGCCAATCCCATGATTATAGGGATCCCAAATCCCCTTCCTCCATCTATAAAAGATTTCTCATCTCCTTTGCAAGCTAATCTCCAAGTTCCCAAGAGCCATCAGAGCCTTATGCTGCAAGAGCCTTGATTCATTCCCTTAAGGCCAAATCCAAGCAAGGAGACTATTGTCGAGACATTCGAAGAGAGAGGGTTGTCCCATCCCCAATAGGCTTTTTCAAGACGTGTTCCGCTGGCGACCCTCCAAAGGAGAATTCAGCGTTAGAGCTAGGTTGTATCCTCCTTTGATTGAATAATGATAAGCAACTATTGGTTACGGTTCCACTCTTGTTCTTGATGATGATCATGAGTTATGTCTTCTCTGACTGACATATAGGTTGTATGTACTGGATTTTACGCTTGCGTTTGTTTTTTTTCTTGTGTGTGCAGGTGTCTGATCAAGGAGATCATGAGGATTGTGATCTACCGGAGCTAAGGAATGGGAGCACTAATTTCTCTACGAGCGACAACGTTGGATTCCAGGTAAGCCTTCATCACTATTTGGTTTATTTGCAATTAGGAACCTGCACTATAGTGTGTGACGATTGTTGCTAGACCCAGTCTGGGCTAGTAGGGATCGCCTCTGTCCGCAGAGGGGATTTACCTACACAAAAAATTGGTGACTCCACTGGGGATCGTCTAGCTTGTTGTCGTTTTGCTTTGTAAGCTACAGACGGAGCCTGAAGTTAGCCAGATAGCCTTCGAAATGCTATTGCTCTGCATTAGCGAAGTGGATCAAAGTTGCTTCAGTCAATCTCCGGTTTAGTTTATGAACTAAACACTTGGAGTGTCGTCTTGTCTTTTTGGTTGTTTCTCGATTCTGCTTGCTTGATCATCTCTTTTGGCTGGCTCTTTTTGTGATTTTGGATTTTGATCAGCTTGATCATCACTGGTCTGCTTGTTGGATTGCCTGTTTTTATTTTTCCATAGCAAACTCAACTGGCGCGCTTTATAGCCTGACAGTCACGCCCATTGGCGCAGGTTGCTAGTGTATTACCCGCGCCAATTCGTTTCTGGCGCTAGTTTCAGCCTCACAGTCGCGCCAATCCTGTGAGGTATTAGGGTTTGCTGTGTTTTGAGCTTTCTGAGACTAATCTGGGTGTTTGGTATTGTTTTTACGACTTCTTGAGTGTTCTGGAGCCTTGTTTGACTGACTGTGACCTCTATCCTCTGGTTTTTTGCCCATTTCCATCGATTTTGCATTCTATCCCTAGGGCATCTAGGTGTTATTGTGCGTCGAGCCTCCCTTGGGAGTTTTTGGTTTTTATCGGTTCAGTCAACTTTGTGATTTCTTCTCTGCATTTGTTTGGTGGTTGTGTATCATTTTATTGCGTTATGTGAGTGATTGGTTTCTTCTTCATTCGAATTTCGCTTTGTCTCGCTTTGGGCCTAGATTACATTGGTTCATTTGAGTCTTGGAGATTCTGCTTGAAGTTGTGAGTCTGGTCTTGGTTGGGAGAAATTCTTTGTTTTTTCATTTTCAGGCATTGGTGCTTGTTGTCAGTGAGCAAGTCGCGCCAATTGGCACTAGTTGTCAATGTACAAGTCGTGCCAATTTTAGGGTGTGTGAAAATTGAGATTTTTTCCCTAAATCCTTCACCAGTGTGTCTTTCCCTTCCGATATTTTCCCTGTATGAGCATAGATTACATTGCTCATTGTTTGGAATGTCTTCTTTCCGTGATTGCTTGATGTAAAAGGGAATGAATGCCTTGTTTTGATCTCATTCTTTGGAAGTCCTCTTTGTGTTTGACCTCATATGTCTTCTCAACTTTTGAGGAATTTTGTTACAAAGTGTTTTGAAACAACAATTGCATTCTTAGTGTTTGATTACATCCTTTTTGCATTCATCCTTCCATTAAGAAGATTTGTGTTCTTTTATTTTTCGTCTCATAGTTTGCTTTTCGTTAAGATGCATTAGATCACATTGCATTGAAAAGTGTTTTTTGAAATTTATCATTGAACTTAGATCATATTGTTTAATGATTGAAAGCTAGAAATCGCTTTGAGTGCATCCTCTCTCATTAAAATTATGCATTAAGTAGATTTTAATTTCATCGAAAAATGCATTGAGTGTATTCTTATCATTTGAAAAGAAAAAGGAAATTGTGCATAGATTACAATTGCATAGTTTTCGAAAAGAAGAGGATTTTGCATAGATTACATTGCATTATTCGCATCATTGAATGTTTGAAATTACTTTTGGATAGTGAAAGTCATCTAGTTTGGAAAAATTTTGTTTACAGTGTTGTTGTTTGTTGCATCATTGTTTGAAGCTCTTCCCTTAACTAGACAGCATTCATCGAATTGAAAATTTTTATTTTCTCATGTAGTGTGCATTTAGGAGATTTTGAGACACTCGCTAGGGCCTGAAAATTGAAACATAATTGAAGATAAACTTTAAAATTTATTCAATTTACACTAAGGCAGCATTGAAACATTAACGAAATATTTAGAGGTCTAGGCTAGAGACGTGCTCCAGCGTCTTTAAACCTAGTAGCTGTCGTTCGCCTCTTGGCTTCAGACAGCACTAGTACGGACTTGTGCTCCCCGTACTATCGCATATATAAAGGGGGACCCCACTAGGTTGCTATCCTTTATTCGTAGGATGCCGAGTCTACCGCCTTATACCCATGATACACCGAACAAAGCATTCGGGGAGATTTCCTGCATGTACGTTAAGTCCTTGGTTGATTTCTCTTTCATTTTGAAACCAAGGTGTATATTGCAGTTCACGGTTATTTGGTACACTCTTTGCCTAGAATTCCTGAGTAGTCATTTTTCTCTTTTCTTACTCTTTAAATTTGAAAAGATCATCAAGTGCTTGTCCTTTCATGCTTGTTTCCAATCTGAAAGAGATAGAGTCACCTTTCATCCGTTTCTCAACTCTTAAAACATGAAATGGTAAAGTTTCTAAATTTCAATGTGGTAAAATAAATCACCTGCGATCACACACCCTGTTAGAATTTGATTGTTGGCCGTTTGATTGTGTGCCTTGGTTTTTAGCCCGTGTGCGGTTTTGAGTTGTTGATGGCAACTTTTCCAGAGTTCACCAACCAAGGAATCCCCTTCGATGGGAATCCTGTTCATTTTCCTCCTTTTGGAAATGTTGGTGCTCTGTATATGGCAACGTTTTCCCTTCCTGGGTTAACTGTTGGGTTGCCTGTTTGGTTGTTTTCAACCTATGTGGTCCCAAATGTCTTAGCTATTGTTCAATCAGTTCCTCTGCCTGAACAACATCATTCTAAGGTGGACCTCTCCCCTTCTTCACCTGTTTCTGCGTCCTCCTCTTCTACCTCGCCTGGTGAAAGTCTGGATTCGAGTAACCAGGTGCCTAAGAAGAAGAAGAAGTTAGATAAAGGAGAGGCTAGCTCTGCGGCTATTGCGCCTAAGAGGTCTTCCATTGATAAACCTTCCAACCCTCCCCAGAAAGTCAAATTCCCTTTTATGTTTTGCATGGGAGACCATCTTCTTCGAGATTGCCCTGGCATTCCCAAGGTGCTCGAAGTATGGTCCAACAGTCATCCGTCGTTGCCTTTGGCTTCTAAGAGTCAGGTTGGGGGCACATCTTCAATTGGCGTTGGTAAGGCTCCTAAGAAGTAGGGTAAGCTTACCAATCCCTGTAAGTTGTGTGAAGGGCACCATGCGATTCACCTTTGTCCTTATATGGATGAAGCCAAGCGAGTGTTGGAAAACTTGACTGTTTCTACGCCATGCCTTCCGGCTGGTTACAAGCAGCTTTCTTTGAGTCCTCCACTAGCTGATGCCACGATTGGTCAAGAGTCATCCTTAGACGATCCCACTCCCTCGGAAATTCAAATTCAGGAATCCATTCCCGACCAACCATTAGTCGTGGGATCGGTTGAGCTGGCACCGTCTACGGTGCACCAGGTCTTTTCTATTGAGAGTGGACCTCACACCCCTCAGGTTCTTCTTGTTTCCTCAGATTCCTCAGACTTGGAGAAAGATTATCCCGTCCCTACATCTCAAGAAGTTGCTCCTCTGCCTCCCGTGATGGAGGTCCCAGAGGATACTCCTCCCACCTTCGAGATGGAGGTCATGGAGGATGATCCTTATTCTTCCATAACACCAGGGGAAGACCATCTCGGTTCGATGGTAGCCCCTTCGAGTAGTTTGGTCGCTTCCTTTGATTGGAGTCGATTTGCAGGATACTGCCTTCCGTCTTATGTGCCTTTTGAGATAACAGTACAAGCCTTTGGTTTGGTCATACCCAGCACCATTATAGACAAAGGCGCGTCTGTTAGTGTTCTATCCTCAACTACTTGGCAAGCTTTCGGTTCGCCACCGCTTGTGCCTGTTACGCAGAATCTGTTGGCGCTTAACAGAAGAACTAGTCAACCGTTAGGGATCCTTCCAAGGTTACCTGTTACTTTGGGAGGTAGAACTGTCCATATGGACATGATGGTTGTTCCAGGCCCCTTGGATTTCAATATGATCTTGGGGCGTGATTACACCTATGCCATGGGAGCGCTTGTCTCCTCCCTTTTTCGTGTGGTTTATTTTCCACATGAAGGACGGATCGTGACCATTGATCAGCTTTTGTTCTTTGGTCCTGATGTGGCAACTGGACCGCCATCATCCCTTCCTGGTTTTTATCCACCTGTTGTATCTTCCCCACCGCAGGTCAACTATGTGGCTACCTACCCCGTGCCTATACTTAGTGACGATGCCGTCGTGCATAGTGTCCTGGGGGCATTGGGTCCTGACTTCCAGGATGTTTTCCTTCCATCGAGAGTGGAAATATTGGAAGTGATGACTTCTTGTTCATTATGATGAGGTTGTCGGAGCACAGTTCATTTTCTTGTGTCAAGCTCCTTAAAAAATGAAACAAGGTGATTGGAGAAGAGTTCTTTTTTTGTGTCAGGCTCCTTAAAAAATGAAACAAGGTCGTCGAAGCAAAGTTCCTTGTCTTGTGTCAATCTCCTTAAAAAATGAAAAAAGGGTGTCCGAGGATAGCTCTTTTAATGTGTCAACCTCGTTAAAACAATGAAACACGTTCCTGTTCAATTCGAGTCTTTAATCAGATCTCGTAAAATCCCAGTCGAGTGTTTCTCTTGATCTTGTAACTTGAACCTTCACTCCATCTTCCTTTCATATGGACTGAAGCTTGGGGGGCATGTACCTCGAATTGAGTCACCATGCTGGGGGCATGCTTACTTTTTCAAGCATAGTTTATTTCCGTTTCAAGCTTGTGTAAAAATGAAACCGATTTCAAGCATAGTTTATCTTTGTTTCAAGCTTGTGTAAAAATGAAACCAACTTCAAGCAGAGTTTCTTGATTTCAAGCTTGTATAAAAATGAAACCTTTCCCATTTTACCTCTTGTGATTGCCATTTTATCAGCCTGTTTTTCCAGATGAGCCTTGGTTTTCTCACTCCATCGTCACTATCTGCTTGGCCGATCATATGCCTTCACTTGGTTGTTTCACCCATTCCTAAGGAACTGTTGCAATGAGTGGTCTTGTTAGCCAACCTCTTGACCTTTATTTGTTTTGAGCAGTTCCACCATTACCGGAACCAGTTGCTACCCTTTATACCACTCGTTCCTCCAGGAGGAGTCAACTTTCAGCTCTTTTCTGACTCTCTAAACATGAAAAGATTTCCAAGTCCCTTGTCATTTCAATCTCGTTAAAGTGGACACGAAACAACATCTACCCAGTATACGTTTACCCATTTTTCGAGCTGGGATAGATTATTTACGAAAAAATACCCTAGCCTATCGCGACTAGGAGGTTTTATCAGATTTTTTTTTCTACCTTTTTAGGTCTGAGGAACTATTTACGAAAAGGGACCTTTGGAGTTTACTTTTCCACTGTCTTTTAAAACTCTCTAAACATGAAAAGACGTCGATTTCTTCCTTTTTCAGACTCGTTAAACCCATATGACATCGGATTCAGTCGAAATGATGCTATTCGAGTTCCTCCTTCCTAGGGCTTGTTAAATGTACTAGGACGGGCTTATATAGCAAGCACATGGTATCCTCTTCAAGCTTGTGTAAAAATAAAGAGGTACTCGCCAGAAATGGTGGGGAAAATGGAACCAACATCATTGTCGTGTCGGCAGTATGTCTCTCTTGAAAATGGCACTTGTCTGCATTCGTGTTGGGTTGGGGACATCTCATCTCATTTTTTCACTTGCCTCCGTGGGTTTGCGTGATCCTTTTTGACCTCTCATTCGCTCTTTGCCTCGTCATCATGACCTCTGATCTATTGATGTCAAATACTGCCAAACTCACTGTCGTGTCGTTTATATGTTCAAAATAATTTGATCTCTGCAAGTACCAACCTTCCTCTGATTCTCAGTTGACCATGATTCACAAAGACATTATGTTTCTCTGTCTCATGTCGATGATGTGGGAAACACTATGGCCCACCTTCGATCAAGGTCACTTCCTGTCGACTTCAGCTCATTATCCAAGAAGCTGATCTAGAGACTCCCTTCCGGTACCTTGGAGCCTACATGCCTCAATGGCAGGTTTTTCGCATTCGACGTGAGGTTTTCCTCATTGACCTTCGATCGAGTGATTCTACGGGTGTTCGACGACAGCTCATTGATTCACATACCGTAGATTGTACCTATAGTACCTTGAGGACCATTGTCATTATTGGTGGTACCTCTCACGTTTGTTAACAGCTTTCATCACTAGCTGGTAATCAGACGATGTTCTTGCATGTTCGACTTCAGCTCACCTATTCACATGCTTGAACTTGTACTTTGTTCGGGTCGAGATGGAGCGCAAGACCCTAGAATTTGTCTGTTGGAATCTAGGCTGCGATTTTGTGGATTATTATGATTAGTTACATGAATCACTAATTGGATGGCTGCGACCATACCTGAGTCTATTTATCAATCCTTACTGGATGGATACGTCCATGCCTTGGATCTGAATTATTGTATACTCTGTTATGGATGGTTGCGCCCATACCACATACATATCATGTATTTGAGATATCAGTTGTACTTCTCTACGCAGGTTTTCCGACGGAAGTGTTTTCAGTTGGAAACGTTCTCGTAAAGAATTTCACCCCTCTCTCTCCTTTGGGCCTCATGCTTTAGGGGGAATCTGTTACAGAACAATTTTTCATCGTCCCTGCAATTCCCCATCCCACACAATTGGAGGGCTCATTCTATGACCTGTGATCAGTGACATGACTTGAAACCACTTTCGTGACATCCCTATGAACATGAGCTTTCATTGCCCTGAAGACAACTCCTTGTGAAAAACCCTAAAAACAACTCTTTTTTCATTGGCGTGGGTACACAGTTCAGCCCTCGCGCCAAGGGGGCAAATCCTCCAAAGAGGGCACGCCAATTGGCACTCTGTCTCAGATTCGCACTCACACCAGCCATTTTAAGGAGTGTTTTTTAAAAATAAATGGTGGAAGTTTCATCCTAACCAATCCATAAACTGGTATCTAATTTGATTTGGGAGGTTTGGCTCCGGATCTCCATGTAGAGGAAGTGGTTTCCACCTCTCATGGAAGCTTCCTTGAGGATAGGGTCAATCCCATGATTATAGGGATCCCAACTCCCCTTCCTCCATCTATAAAAGCTTGCTCAACTCCTTTGCAAGCTAATCTCCAAGTTCCCAAGAGCCATCAGAGCCTTATGCTGCAAGAGCCTTGATTCATTCTCTTAAGGCCAAATCCAAGCAAGGAGACTATTGTCAAGAAATCCGAAGAGAGAGGTTTGTCCCATCCCCGACAGGATTTTTCGAGACATGTTCCGCTGGCGACCCTCCGAAGGAGAATTCAATGTCAGAGCTAGGTTGTATCCTCCTTTAATTGACTAATGATAAGTGACTATTGATTATGGTTCCACTCTTGTTCTTGATGATGATCATGAGTTATGTCTTATCTGACTGACATATAGGTTGTATGTACTGGATTTTACGCTTGCGTTTGTTTTGTTTCTTGCGTGTGAAGGTGTCCGATCACGAAGATCGTGAGCATTGTGATCTGCCGGAGCTAAGGAACGGGAGCACTACTTTCTCTACGAGCGACAACATTGGATTCCAGGTAAGCCTTCATCGCTAGTTGGTTTATTTGCAATTAGGAACCTGCACTGTAGCTTGTGACGATTGTTGCTAGACCCGGTCTGGGCTAGTAGGGATCGCCTCTGTCCATAGAGGGGATTTTACTCCACAACACTAATTTATGGATGAATCTTCGAATTTAGTGGTCAAAGGTGAAAGTCAACAAGTTAGCTACAGCAAGTGAGAGAGAAGTGAAAGGAATGCCTCACGATTTGCTTTCTCAAATAGAAAATCGTGAGCGATTTACGATGGGATATTTTCTAAGATTAAATTAGTGTTATGTTAGCTAAATAATATCTGAACATTTATGACAGAGGCTTTATAAAAACCATGTCACAGATATGTTAGGGATCTTCATCATTATTATTATTTTATGCAGCAATGAACTCCTGAAACTCTGTTTTAATATAAAGCAAAGGTTTTCTTATCTCAATATGTGGTTGAGATTTCAAATTAGTTTTTTTGCCATCTACTTTTGGAGGGCCCCATCCAGCAGTAAGGGTTCTTCATTTATGTCATTTAGTTTTGTGAATTTCATTTATGTTATTTCGATTTCTGAATTTCATGATCAATTAGATGGATGCATCCCCCCACCGTCTCTTTTTGTAGATTCTAAATTGAGATAAATATTAGATGTGTAATTTTGATATGAATAATACGATTGATTTCATAGGTATAAATAGTTTGGTTACTTTTAATCATTAATTCAGGAGCACATGAATTGAGTTGGCCTTGAAAGTTTGAATTTAGAACGATATTTTAATTTTTTGAATCAGAGAATTAGTTTGTAGGTTTCATTTTGGAGCATGAGTATTGTGAGTTTTATTTCAAAGAATAGTGGATTATCAATTTAAGCAAGTGTGAACATAGTTTAAATTCCTTTTGATTTTTCATGTAAGAGTGTGTTTATTCTTTTAGAAATCAAGTTTCTTTCAAAGATCATTTTAGATACATTACAGAGTGTGTGTGTGAGTCTTTATGAGTTAAATTTCATTTTGCAAGTGTGAGATTACTTTATGAGTTTGAGATATTTTTGTTTGTGTTAAATTCATAATTAGATACCAATGTAATCATCTTTATTAGAGTTAATTTCAATCAATAATCCAATCATGTGCACTGATAATTTAATTCAACTTAGATAATTAGGATTCCTAGCAAATACAACACATTTACATTTCATTAGTTTACTAGCCCTCATCGATAATTTAGGTAATCAATTTAAGACAATTAAACCGATAAACATTTTTTTTCGTTGTAGGGGATCAAATTTATCATATTCCATTCGCAAAGGAATAATTTTAAAAAAAAAAATACAAGACAATATTGATTTAAAGTTGGTTAAGAAGGATTTTCCTTCTCCTGCAACTTGACTTGTAAACCTCTTTCTTTCTGAATAAATAATAATAATAATAATCATAATAATAATAATAATAAAATAAATAAATAAATAATCATAAATTGTATAAACATGAAAACCAACAAATGTTGGAATGTTTATATAGAAAATATAGGGTGAAAAACAAATTTTCTTGGCATCGTGAATCTTCTTTTTCAACCCCAATTTGATTCCCATTTTTCTTTATATCCCTCTCTTTCATTCAAAACAAATAGCTACAAAATTTCTAAGAATATTCAGCTTTGGAAATTTTATGCAGCCAATACTGATAAAAAATTATTGATTGGAACAATTGAAGATGCCAAAGGAAAAATGATCAATCCAACAAATGAAAGTACCTAAGGAAAAATCAAAAACAACAACCAAGCATTAGAATTATTAATTCAAAGGTATGTAAATATTAGATTAATAATATAGGTAAAAAATTTGAATTATGAAGCAGATACGTCAATACCTCCATTCAAGCTAATTATTACAACAAGTTAATATCATAGGTATTCTGTCATATCATATAAAACTAGTCGTAGAAGCCCATATATTATCCATCATTACATTACCACTCCATTTTTAAAACTGGGTTTTATTGTTGATCCAAGTGGATATTGGTGGCCACTCGCCTATTCCACTTGGACCATGACCATTGTTTCTTTTTGTTTTTCAGTTTCCTTGGTTGTGGCACAATTTACTACTTTTGGCATTTTTTTAGGTCTTGAACTTCCAGAGCCATTTTGAGGCTCTAAACGATGTTTTTTTGGAAAATCTCCATTGGATATTGTCGGTATTCAACTTTACATTCATCGTCAAAGATTTTATTCCTCGGATGGATATTTATAACGAGCTATCATGTGCATCAAAGGGAGATCATGTGCTATTCTTACATCCCCGGGAAATTGATGTACCAATTTACCCCAACAAGGCCCATAGTTTGGCCTTTCCTGTCCTAGGTTTAGGTTTTTGGATATTTAGGGTTTTTTATTGTTTCCCAATAATACATAGGCCTTAAAGATTCATTGTAACATAGTTCAGAGGCATATAGCCACCACATCTCTTCTCAGAGATAAGCCACCATTTCCCTAGCTATTTTATGTCGATTATTTCTGTAAGCCTATTTCAATTATTTGATACTAATGAAATGAAGCTTTATTTATGCTGCATCTCTGTGTTTATTTTTATTTATGTATTTTATTGCATTATTGCATAAGTCTCGATCAATGGTATCAGAGAGATCTTCCCTTTCTCGACCCTTCTTTGCATTTCCCCAACGAGGTCTGCATATAAGGAGTTAGCACTCGATATGGTTGAACCTTTGAAAGATCAACCTTGCAAACCTTGAATACTTCTCATGGGGGAAGAAAAGAAAGATGAGGGAGAAAGATATCCTATAAAAATATTTCTCGAGGATGCCCTCGAGAAACAAAGGAATGGGATCATGGATAACTATGCCCAGATCCTTCAACGACTGTCCACCAGCGATGCATCTGAATCCAACAACCACTCTGGGGGTGCCACATCTTTCGAGGTATAACTCAACTTAGACATTCCTGTATTTGGAGGGAAAATATATGCAAATGCCGTAGATAGATGGTTGAATTTGTTTGAAGGGCATTTCTCACTCCATGAATTCTTTGACCTAGAAAATATTAATTTTTCACTCCTCAAAGCCACCCCCCATGTCAAAGATTGGTGGGAAACCTCTGTGATAAAAAGGACAAGAGGGAACCAACTCTATTCTTGTGCGCACCCACTCTGAATTTGTTCTGAGATGGCATCAAGGAACAATATTACCCTGTAGGGAGCTATGAGGATAAGGACATCCAATGGGTGACGTTTTGGTAGCAAAGGGATCAAAATGTGCATGAGATGACGAATTTGTTCCATACCCTGCGCACAAAATTGGGTATTAAATATTCAATGAAATATTTGGTGCTCAAATACCGCAATTTTTTTCAGAGATGCATTCAGGAGGAAATGGAGTTCCTCAAAATTTGTAATATTACTAAATTAGCATGCAGCTAATTAGAATACTAATTTTTTGTCTTGTCATTTAGTTAGATGAATAAATGGGTAGGGAGACCCATAAATATCTTTATTAGGAATAAAATACCTCTTAATGTGAAAAGGGATCATCTTCATAGCTGGATAAAGCACCCTCATGTGTGAACATGGGCTAATTCATGTGGACAAGGTCAAGTTTGACCAAGTCAACAATGCTCGTATGGAGGGAGTGGATCATCAATGAGAGACATCACAGTGCTAATGGGAGGAAGTCTCCATGATAGTAGTGGCTTTAATGAGTGGGACCCAAGGTGAGAAGGCTCACATTGTTTATGAGGGCAAGGAAACCATAGATGTGGATGTTATTGATTATTGATTTTGTGGTCCATATGACTTCTTGCACTCTCTAGCTATTTAGCTGAGATTCTGTGTTGTATAGCACAGGGTGTTCCCAAGCGGGAATCCCACCTCTTCCCTTGAGGTAGCCTCTAGAAAGAGTATTGTACTATCATTTCCACACTCTGAAATTCTGGCCAAGCTTTAGTCTTCAGTTACAGTGGAGTATCTGTTCATATTTGTGTTGTGTTGCAGGGTGATGCAGTGGAGGGTTGAGAAACCCACTTTCTAAGCTAGTTTTTCAGGGAAGGAAGAATTCTTCTCATTGGGAGATCAACTTAGGAGGCTCTTGAGATTTATTTCAGATCTTGGCACTAGGCCAATCTATTCCCATCACCTACAGTGCATATTCCCTCTTTGACTTCGTTATTCTAGTGAGAATTTGCAGTGGAGGTTTCAATGCTTGTTTTGGAGGGTGAGATCTTTAGTGTTGGGATCAACCTTTCACTTAAAGGATATATTAGAGGAGATATATTAATTTAGATATAATTTTTAGCCATCTCCATCTAGTTATTCAGTTGCAGCTGATATTCATCCCTAGGGCTGCATTCCAGCATTTTGTACTTTTGGGTATTTCCGGAAAGCCTTCCCGGGTTGTCTTGGAAATGTTTTTGGGAGCATATATCTCTAGCCCCAACACATTTTGAGCTATATAACAGAAGATATACATTTTTATATCCTTTCTACAGTAATTTATGCCCTAAAACTATGCTGCCATGGCTCATGGCACTTGTATAGCTATATTTTCACACGTATTGATATATTTACTTAGAGGAGGCTTGTTTTGTATTTCTTGAGTGACTAGATCCTCAAGATCTTGTGCCTATTGTTTATTGATATGTCTAATAAGATGGATGTACATTTGTCTCATATCATGGTGTGTTGATCTGAATTAGAAATCTCTGTGTTAAAGAAGAAATTGAAATTTCCTATAGGAGAGCACTCCATGGCAGCAGAGGTTGCAGAAGTAGAAAATGAGAAAGAGAAACTTCTTCAAGAGCTTTTGCAAAAGGAAGAAGAAACCAATAAATTAAATCAAACTACATTATCATTGCAGAATCACATTGAATCTCATACTTGTACTTTTGTTTTTCCATCTAGTAATGAACATCTAGTAGCGCAAATATCTCAATTAACTACTGAATTGAAGATGGCAGAGAGGGATTGCAAAAAGACACAAGATTATTTGGAGACAACAAAAAATATCATACAAGCCAATGAGGGGGAAGTTAATAGATACAAAACAGATTTCCAGATTACTGATGCTGAGATTAAAAATCTCAAGGAAAAATTGAAGGGAAATATATCCCTAACACAGGCTAAGGGTATCACCTGGAATGATATCATTGCAAAAATGAAAGCAATTTGGGGTTTTCTGATTGTTGTAGCAGAGGAAAAAAGTATTATCAATTATTTTTATGAAGAAGTCATGGTAGACAAGAAAAAGGCAATTAATAGGGCCATTTGGGCAAGAAAGTTCATTGATTTCATTGATTCTAAAACTGCTCAAGAGTTGGAAGAGAATGAGATTAAAGACATGATTTTATATGTTGTGGAAATTAATAAGATGATGGTAAAAAATGATTGTCGGAAGTCTACAGAGAAGAAGTTGATTGAGCTTAAGGAAGAAGTGGGTTAGTTTCATAATTTATTTGACAAAATAGCAAGAGCAGGTTTGCCATCATGTTGGGGTCTTGGAGGTAGTCTTTTATCATGGGATTCTTATGAACCATTACTGGTGTTGGAAAAAATCAAGGTAGACAATACTCATGAAAAGAATCTGATTCTTAAAGGAGAAACAATGATCAATTTCCTTCAAAGACATTTTCAGCTGTTATGGTTAGTGAAGACTTTATTTACAGAGAGGCCATCATTCAACAGAATCACTGCCTTTAGATTGGAATATCACAAGATGGTTCATTCACCTAAGACAAACATTGAGATATGGAAGAAATGAAGAGTCTGGATGTGAGATCTACCAAAGGATCCCTCGACGTCGAAGAAATATAAACTAGCCAATCAAGGAAATGTAACAGCAACATCATCAGTTCACATTCAACAAATAGATTAGGATTTATGTTTCATGTTATTTTCCTCTTTTAAAGAGAATATAATTGTAATAAGACATTTTTGATGACATGTAATAGGTAGTTGACGAAGTCCTAAGTAGTTGAAGTAGTTAGGATTAGTTCCAGCAGTTACAAATTTCTTTCTATTGTATTTAAAGAGATAAACAAGAAAGAAAAGGGTTCCAAGTTTTAGACCTTCAGACTGCAAATTTTGTACTCAGTTTTCAAATGAATAATGAATGAAAAGCAAGTTTCTAGCATTTGTTGATATTGATATGTTTTCCAATTTACATTGTGTGTTTTCTGTTCTTGAATAAAATGAAGTAATGAAGCTGCAGGTCTCTTTTTACATATGTGAACAAGAGTTAAAATCCTTAATGGGTGGCCCTTCATTTTAACTAATATTTTGTCATAAAATTCTTCTGAATTTTAAAGCGATAGATATTTTGTATTAGCATATCAGTTTAGGCTTCCTTTCTTCATATTCTGCTCATCATTCCTAAGCCTCTAAGGCTCTAATCCTGAGCTTTGATACCAACTAATCTGAAAAATGAAATTATTTGTTTTGTTGTTCAAAGTATTAATTTCCATTATATTAAGTGTGAAAAGTGTTTGAAGAGTCTTGCAAGTGAAACAAAGTGTTTTTGATAACTTTTTATGAATTTTGGTGTGAGGGAGTGTTGTTTAAATTTACTGTTTAAAAAATTTAATATGAATAACACAGCAAAATAACTTCACCATAAACACATGGCAACACGATGAGGCAGTTCACCCCTCCTAGGCTACATCTGTCGGGTCCAAGGCTCCCAATGGGCATGTCCTTGATATATTATAATGCTCAAGTTGGTAATATAGTGAGAAAAAGGCCTAAACAGACCAAACTAGCTGTGAAAATGAATTCAAAACACAGAAATAAGCTAAGAATGACTCTTATTTCACCTAAAACAGTGAAGTGTAGTCCAATGCAACTCCATTTCCCTCAAGGCCCTGATGGCTCCCCAAGCTTCTCTGAAGTAAAAATGGCAAAATCATTTTTACAGCAGACCTATCGTTGGCATCTACCCCAATCTTCACAATAATATTTTTTAGTTCTTCGTTCTGGATTGTTAAAGCCTTGGATTTTTCTTTCTCTAACTCCAATTGCTTGATAACTTTTCCAAGCATGTTTTCAACCTTCAGTACCATTGCATTGGTTTTGGTTAAGTCATTCACAATTAGCTGACCTATTTTCATATGTAGATTTACTTTTTCAAACAATGGAATTTTGTTTACATCTACAGTTAGATTCACAGTATTAAAATTATTGGATGAACCAATAGACATATCAGAGGGATGTGAAAGGGAAATCTTAAATTTATCCTTTTCAAGATTCATTGCAATTAGCATTCTTGTTTGCTCTGGGGTTATTTGATACTCAACCTCAACCTCCATGCTTGCTTTCATTTTCTGATTTCTTTCTGCAATCTGAGCAAAACTTTGTTTAATTAAGAGAATTTTTTCCTGAGTGCTTTCATGCCTTCTTGGTGAAGCATGCAAATTTTTCTCATCTCCTAATTATAGTGAGAAACCAAGTTGAGAATCTACAGATTCCTCACAAAGATTTGTCCTCTTTTCAGTCCTTTGTTCTTCATCCTCTGAATCAATCACTGCTTCTTTAACTCTCTTATTTGACTTCTATGATATGACATGAGTTTCTACATTTGAGCTCACAGAACCTACAAAAACCTTATTTTCCATCTTTTCTACATCAGGTCTGCTTTCATGAATGAATTTTTAATACCCATTTTCAATTCTCTTATTAGAAATCACACTACGAGGGTCATAAGAACACTTTTATCCTAACAGTAGGTGCATTTCATCTAACATCTTAGTGACTTCATCAATTTCCTGTCTCATATTAACTATAAAATGACCAACAATCATTGGCAATTTAAACATATGACCTTTCTTCACAAGCACAAAATGGAGTTGATCAAAATTTAAAGTTTGCCTAATGAATTCTGAAGAAAATAATCTCATGGGCACAAATATTGGAAGCCAATAATGCTCCACACCAGCTCCATAGAGCCTAATTTCAGAATAATATTCAAAGACATACCAATCAACAAACTTAAAATTCGTCCCCAACTGCAAGAACTCTTGAGGCTTTGGTAGGTAGCATGGGGGAGATATTCCATTCAAAATTCTATATGTAGTAGACATAAAATGACTTGCAAAGTGAAACAAACCTTCCTCTTTCTGTTCTTTCCTTACTATGTCTGTCCAAAATACCACTGACTGCCTTTTCTTATTAATATCCATTATATTTAACTCCAGATGCATGAATTATTCTACATTTTGATATAAAAACAGATAAATAACAAGACAGGGAAACCTGAATGAACTCATCAGTGATAAAATCACAAGATGATAATTGACTGCTTCTTGCCAATAAGAAGGGATATCCAACACTACTCCTGGCTTCATGATCAAGGTGAACATTCCTAGAACTAATTTGTCTATTGTACTATCGTCGTCTTTTCCCAAAATCTTCGAAATAAACCTCAGCACAGGTCTGAATTCTCCATCAAAAACCTCCATGGAGAATTATTTACTATTAGGTGTCAGCTGCTTTCTATCTGGCTTCAGAAAGAAATATGAATTGGTTGAACGCTTGACCTGATGAGCCATTTATGAATCATCAGTGAATTGGACATATGACTCTCACTCAGGGTAACACAGAGCTTGATGAATTAGTTGGGCTGAGACTTGCAAAAAAATTTCTCCTTAACAATTCATTACAAAACACTTTCCTGGGTACATGACAAACACTAGCCAATACACAATTTCGGGAAAAAAGTGTGTTCTTGGAATGCATGCTGACAATACACTAGTTTTAAACATGGCAGAGTAAATTGGAGAAGCTTTATCGTTTAAACAAACTTGTTGATAAAATGAAAGGTGGTCTAGAGAATAGACAATATCATGGATGTCCCTCTTAGCGTCCATGAGAGGAATGTGACTGGAAGAACCTAAAAGGGATGGATGCTTGGCCATAATTTAGCTTGGGATGACAGACAATTGACAGGGTGGTAGACAACAGGGAAAGACACAATGCAGGCAAAACCTTAGATACAAACTAACAATAATAACTTTACAAAAATGAGAATCCATCTTAAATAGGTGGTGCGGGCTCAAGAATTAAATGTTGAAAAGACATGGCAAAAGCCCATTAAAAATACCCCGACATGGAGGGTAGCTATCACCAACTGGTTGCTTATGTCATTGCGGGAGGTCTTAAGGTACGAAGAACTCGTCGGGTTCATGCCCCCGCAGTGAATCTCAATCGTTGATCTAGATCGACCCTGTAGTCAACAGGGTCAACTGCGGAGGCACCCTCCTCGTTAACCCGCACACTAAAAGTGCCCGCGGGTTGACACTTTTATTCCCTGTCTAACAAATCATCATATGTCGCTCCATAACATGCTCGCTATTTAGCCTGTGTGCTGGGACCCACTTCCACAAAGGCTTAAAGTATTACACTTTAAACTTAATGTAATGAATATTACAATTTTATGCTAAAGTACAAGAAACTTTATACTTTAGCATATATTTTGATAATTTTCTAATTTTTGTATTTTTGAAAATTAAAAATAAAGGATATTGCAAATGAGCCACAAGATCTCTAGAGGTAGAAGCTCCCTGACTTCAATCGGTGATCTACATCACGAGCACTCTAGCCCCATGGCACTCCAAAAATCCGAGCTCTCTAGCTCGTTACGTACACAAACTCCTTTCATGAGCTCTATGGCTCAGGTGCTCTAAATATATCCCAAATCCCATGCTGGTTGCGCTGGGAAGAAACCCTCTAAGTTCTGATAGAGATCGATATGTTTTCTCTATGTGACTCCACGTTGATTTCTCAGATCGACGCCTTTCTCGGGCATGGATTCATGTTGATCGGCGTGTCTGTGTCTCAGATGGATGCATTGATCAACTCACATACCAGAGGAAAAAAATCTACACAGCCTGACTTACGACTACCCAATTTCTCACAGCCTGGCTGACAACTACCCTCATGTCATCAGGGGTTTCTCCTCTGCCACTTGGATCAGTCACAGGAATCAAAAGAACTCTGGCTTTGAATCAACCCTACAACTCTAATACCATAATACAATATGGTAGAATCAAATATTATTTAAAACTACACTGGTTAGCTATTCTCTGAGAGACTATAGTAGGAGGGGATGCGTGCTGTTAGGATCCTATAATAATAGGGTTCATAAATTTTGAATTGACTTTGATAGTCTTGTAAATATGTACATACCTTGCTTCCAACAAGTTGTTTTCCCATATTTTAAAAAAATGAAAAATAATAAAAAACCAAAAAGAGAGTAAAAATTCCTAAAAGAAAAATCAAAGCACTTAGAAAAATATAGACCCCAAAAGAAAAAAGAGATGAAATAAGACCTGAAAGTGAGCAAGTCCAAATGCCACTACTTTTACTTTTACTGCAAGAACAATGATTATGTGGAGAGTGTCAATAAATGCCATAATCCATGATCAGTTAAAGAGTTTAATCTTAACTTTTCATGCTTTCAATTTCATGTTTTAGATAGAGAATAAAGATATGCCAAACAATGTAAACTTGACAAATCAGTAGATAGGTAGAGAATAATGAGGAGCTCAACAATTAAATCTGAGCCCTCAGATGAAATAAAGTAGACTTAGATAGTTCTATGCTTTGAAAGAAAAATGTTTTAGGGTTGCAAGCCTAAATGCACCCATGAGAATGAAGAAAAAATGTTAGAAATAAATATGGGTAGGTAGAAATCAGTTGAGAAAGCATTGTAATAAAGTATCATCGAGAAAAAATCACTAATTCCCCCCTACAAATATTCAGTATTCTAAACTATCAGTAAAAAAGGCTCAAAGAATTTCTCTCACTTTTGTTGGGACCGAACCCAAGGCTCGATGACTGGTTAGTTAAAAATATTAAAATCCCACAATAGACCCATATTCATCATTATTTACCCTTCATTCATAAATCATAATCCCTTTTTTCCTATGTAAAAACCCATTTTTACTTAGTAAAAGCTAAATCCTAGATAACTAACTTCATTATTTTTCAAAAATCATTCATAAACCCTAAAAATGCATTTATCCTAAGTTAAAGTGTGAAATATTAAAAAGATAACAATGCTTTACTTTGTCTATCATTTGCACTTTACTAAGAATTAAACATGTATTTTCATTCATTACATTATCCCTTTTTCATATTAACTTCTAACTTATTTGATTAAATCCCTAACTATTCCTACCTGTATATTACTAAAACCCTTTATTTTTAATAAACCCAGAAACCCTCTATTTTAAAGTTTAGACCAATGTTTATTACTCCACATGCATAATATAAAACCCCGCCCTACTATCCCATTGGTCTAAACCTATCATTAAAAAAAATATCCCGCCCCTTATAGTGTTCAAACACATGTCAAAGGTTTGAAAAAATATATAATAACACGCGCCCAGATATATTTGAAACATTTCTTAATGTTTTAATTGATTCTCTCATATAAAACTTACCCGCACATGTATTAGTTGAAACAATCCTAATGTTTTAATTAAAACATACGTTATATTATTCCCGCTTGACCATATAAGTAAGTTTAGACTTTGATTAAACACTTATTTATTAAAGTCTAAAGTTTAACCCTGCCGCATATAACAACCTTAGTCCCACTCCCAAATCCCGACATAACTCCCAATCAATATGGGCCATTCGCATTCGAACCCCAGATCTGACGGATAGAAACAAATATCGCATAGAAAAGTTGTGCGATCACCCCCATGGAAAATCTGTGCAAAATGGGTGGTTTCGCAATTTCCTCTCTCCTCCACGTGCCCATTTCTCATTAGATCACGTGGGTTTGCGCCGAAACCACTTACCGCCCAAATGATGCACGATAACCACTCCTGTTTTGATCCGTTGAACCCCAAAACTATCGCTCCCGCCCGATGTGACCATCATCAATGTAGAGTTAAAGTAGCCAAAATGAATAAAAAGTAGAGCTCTAGCAATCCTGAAGCTTCCAAAGTGACAAAATCCACTTCAGCCATGTCTTCTAAGACTACTGTTGTTGTCAATCTTGTACAACCCCCAGTCATAGACAATTGAACACATTCCATTGGCTGATGTTGATTACAAGATAGAAGATCCCATTGCTGAATTTAACCTGCTTGATATTCATAATTGGTGCCATGTGAAATCCTTAGATAATGAAGAAGAATTCCATATTTTGGAATCCCACTTGCCCAAATATGTTGTCCCATTAACTCACCCATGCCAGGAAGTCATTAGGTTACGTCAACATTATTACGTGCTTGAGCAAAGAGCCATTCTAAATGTCAACTAAGAAGTGCTTTTCACCATGATTGTTGAATCTATTAACCAGATGCTAAAACTTCAGCCTGACCCCCAAGTATTCCCTTTATCCATAGAGGCCCTTACCAAGCTGTATATTTCCCTTGATTTTCCCAAGAGATTCATGATTTTTGAGACATTCATGCCCTCACATGTAGAAATTCCTTAACTGAATCCCCCATATTCTACTTCCAAATTCCCATAAGGTTCACGACATGTGATTTCCATGCTTTCCTTCATTCTAGGATATTTTACTGATGAACACACAGATGAGTCCATCTTGGGGTTCTTATCCAATTTTACCCCAGGGAAACCCCCATCAATAATCTTTGATTATGCTGGTTACATTACAGATAATATTCATTATCAATTGATCAATTTTCCAATTGAAGGAGTGTTCAGATACACTTCCTTCCTTTTCCATACGTTCTTATACTTTCAATTAGATAATTTTCCAGTTACTCTTCAAAAGCTTGACATAAAGGGAAATCCTCTATCTGTCAATTTTTGGACTACATTGCTCAGGAAAGAGTGTGCAGATTTCACATATACAGAGTTTTCAGAGTTATTCCTACATCCAGTGATCACAATGTTAAAAAAAATTGAGGAGCCAAGGATAAATGAAGAAATTAAAAAGATATTGCAGTTGTCAGAGCAGAATAATATTGGTGACTGGTACTTATATAAAAAATATACTGAGATCAGATTATTTGGGTCAAACTTGTTACCTTACAAGTTACCCAAGCATGTTTCAATGAGGATCTTTTCCTTGGAGTATACCAGGAAAATCCTAAATTCTTATTCTATAAATTTCATGGCAGAAAAGAAGAAAAATCAGTTCAAATTAAAAAATCAGATAGGGCCATTCATTTGCAATCACAGGGATGCAGAAAAATAGGTAGCTAAGAAACTATTGGAATACAAATTTGAAGAAATCTTTCCTTGGAATTATGATCCACAAGGGATCCTAAGTAAACTAAGGGTTAAATGCAAGTTAACACCCTTCATCCATGACGCAAAACTAGAGACATAAAAATTTTCTAATAAGATTGAGTGGACTGAAAATACCTTAACAGATGCAGTAAACCAAAGGGATACTAGTCACACTTTGGAGACTGCAAAACAACCAGAAAAAATCCACTAAGAGAGTAAGGGAAGAAGGTTCTTATATTGCAGAAACTACAAATGAAACTAAATTCAAGTTAATATATAACAAAAGGCCTAAGTTAAGTTTAGTTGGTAAAGAAAAGATAGCAATTGATGTTGAAGAAACAGATCTCCCAGATACTAATACAAATTTGCTAGAGACAAATGTTGTCACTACCATCATAAATGAATTAGTTACTGAGAAACAGATTGAAGGATGGGTTGATACTGAAGATACACAGTTGATAGAAAGACAACAGAGTATAGAAGCTTCATCTTCAAAGACAACAGAGGAGAAATATCTGGATATCAAAGAAAAATACAAACAGATCAAGTTGAAGAATGAAGAGATCAAGAACAATATTTATTATCAATATCTCAAACAAACACCAAGTGGTCAGAATAGGCTTTTGTATACATTTGATTATTCAAATCAAAAGCTAATCATGTCAATGTTGTAGCCAACAGTAAAATTTCCCAAGACAGTGACATACTATAAAAAAGTTGATGTAGAAATCCCAACAGAAAAGATTCATGCTCTTGATCAAATTGAATTCCATAGACAGACTTCAAAAATGTTGTACTCTACTGTTACAACTAAAGCCATGATTGCTCAGAAGCTCCATAACACCATTTCCAACATGCAAGATCAGATGAAAATGGACAAAGCCTCATTATATGCTAAGGATCTCAGAATTAAATCCTTAGAAGAATTGGTAATTAAAGTGGGATATGACCCTGCAAATTTCAATGCCGCAAAATTGTTATTAAAGAAAAAGAATGAGGAAATTGCATCCTTGAGGAAACAACTCAAACTTTCTCCAACTGAACATCCCTAGATTAAAGAAATCATACAGGAACAAAATGATAAAGATGACATGATGAACATCATCTTTCAACTTACAGGACAGATTAAGGAGATGGAGATTCAAATCGAAAAAATTGTCCATGAAAAGGAAATAGTTAAAGTACCAGAGCCCCCTACAGTTATCCCCATGGTCACTATAGTTGTGCCTTCAACTCTGGCTGAAGAGTTGGCACCTAAAGTTCCACTGGCTATTGCAGTGCCAGTGACTTCATCTGCAACATCAGCTGCTGAGTCATCCTCAACAACAGTTCATCCTATAGATGAGGCCAGCAAATTAGTGAAAGCTATGGAAGAAATGTCTCCAAAGACAAATGAGGTTAACAAGTTGACAAAGATGGTTGAAAATCTTGAGAATGCAAAGAAATTATCTCAAATAAATGCAACAACACATGAGCAAAAGGCCATCAGACAAAGTGAAGAACTGAAGAATCTGCAAAAGGAGTTAACCTTAAAGGAGAAAATATCATACATCAAAAACTACCTTTGGAACAATTTCATTGAAGCCATTCATGATGTGTGGCCTTCAATCTAGGTAATTTTTAAACAAAGATAATTATTACTAGCAGCCCAAGCAGAAATCCAAAAGACTCAAAGTGAACTGGCTGACAAACCAGGGCAAGCTTTAAAGCTAATCACATTCCTTAACAGTAAAAACAGACAAGAATTAGAAGAACTCAAGATTACTGACAGGATTGAAACTATCCTATAAATTAGGAAAGTTACTACAAAGAAGAATCTAATGAAGCAACTGGAAGAAAAGTGTGAGAATACAAATACTACCATAACGAGCTTTACGGTCAAGTTTACAAATTTGAGGAAAAAAGGAACCAACACTATCTAATATAGTTTCTCCATTATCTTCAACAACATATTGTGTATAAAAATATCCATAATATAATTTAGTATTTTGAGATGATATAAATATTTTAGAATCTGACTGGAAATAGATTCTTTTTATCGTATTCTAAAAATATCTTGAAATCTAACCTAATAAGAGTTGATGTGATTAAGGTAACGAGTCTAAGGAGTCTTACCTTTTACATTGCTATGAATTTCTCTGATGTCATTGTTCTAATGTTGAGTTGTAGTTGGTGTTACTCCATATAATGCTTTTCTTCGATGGAAGCGGCCTGTTATGTTGGAAAATTAATCACAACCACCGTGTTTAATTTTATGACAGCAACCATACCTCAGTGAATGTTTTTCAGGTTGCGGATTGAGTTTGCAGAGAAGGAAAAGTTCAAATTAGAGTACATTTAACCCATTCCGCAACAAATTAAATTAATTAAAAGTCAAATATAAATTTAATTCATGTTTGTAAAAGTGTATGGGCAAACATTTAATCCGCAAGTGTTGTTTACTTCACACAAACTCTGTAAATTTTAGAAAGTCATTTATATATATGTTTTGATTTTACATGTAAGTTATAATTTGAATGTAGTGTGGCATATGTAAGTCTCGAAAGACAAAGGGAGAAAATCATGGTGCAAATTTTGGTGGCCATGTGAAAACAAAATTTACAAGTTTACCTTTGTGTTACTCCGAAACCCATGGTGAATGTAAATCGCAATAAGAACACTTGGTTGTGATTTTAATCTCCGCCACTTTGTATTAAAAGGAAGACCTTCATAGTTTGATTTCCACAACTGTATGGTCTAGATTAAGTGAGTTCTACAACTCTATGTAAACTTCTGAAACTGTGTTTTCTTGATTAAACTCATTTCCGTAACTCTGTGTGAACTTCGAGTGTTGAGGGAGAATAATTTCCTTTGTCTTAAAATTTTAACATGGTATCAGAGCAATTTTAAAATCTAAGTAAAAGGAAGTGTTATTATAAATGAGTTAAAAGGAGTTGCAAAAATTGTGTGGAGCGTATTCTCCAACAGTGAGAAAGTTTTCACACACTGAGAAATTTTTTACATGGTGCGAAAGTTTTGTTTACAAAGTTAAAATGGCAGCAACAAGAACAAACTTCACTAATCCACGAATACCTTAGTTTAATGGAAAAAAATACAATTATTGGGATATTACAATGAAGGCTCTGTTTTCTTCTCAAGACATTTGGGAATTGGTGGAGAATGGATTCCAAGAACCAGCAATAACATACAATTCTTTCAAGCAATAACTTAGAAATGTTTTCCAATCTAGATGAAAGTGTAAAATCTGAAGTAACATTAGGGACTGATAGCAAATTATTTTTCATGGGAAAAGGTAGAGTTGACATTCTAACAAATAAAGGAGAGAAGAATTTCATTTCAGATGTTTATTTTGTTCCTGGTTTGAAACATAACATCATAATCATTGGAAAGCTCATGCAAAAGGGCTGCAATGTATTTTTCAAGAATTATGTATGCACAATCCTGGATAAGCCTCCAAGTAGATAGCTGATTACAAAAGTTCATATGACAAACAATAGAATGTTTTCTCTCAAGCTAAGATCAGATTTGAAGGATGAAGGTGTTTTAGCAATTGTCACACAAAAATCTTTCAAGAAGAAATTAAAGATGAAAATTGGTTATGGCATTTGATATTTGGTCATCTTAACTTTGGAGGTCTGAAGTTGTTGCATATAAAATACATGGTGAAGCGATTGCAAATCATAGAAAAACAAAAAAACCTATGTGAAGGATGCATCTTGGGCAAACAACATAGAGAACCATTTCCAACAGGAAAGTCAATAAGGGCAAAGGCACCTTAGGAAATTTTCCACTCATATTTATGTGGACCAATGAAAACCCCATCAATTGGTGGAAGCCATTACATTTTGACCTTCATAGATGACTACACAAGGAAGACATGGGATTATTTCCTAAAACAGAAAAGTGAAGTGTTTGAGTGCTTCCGCTAAATCAAAGTTCTTGTTAGAAAAGCAAAGTGGACACTACATAAAAGTTTTGAGGACTGAGAGAGGTGGTGAATATATCTCAAGTGACTTCCTACATTTTTGGAGGGAGCATGGAATTCACAAGGAGTTTACAACAACATAATTCAGGAAAATTTTAACGATGGAATTTTATCTTAATGTTTAGTAACCTTGGCAAATATTACTAGTCCCTAATATCGAAATTTTAAATTTTTTTATGATGATTTTATAAAAATGTTTAGATTTATAATTATTTTATATTAGACAATATATAATATTGGCGATTTTTAAGGTAAAATAATTTTATCCTATAAAATTTGGACGAAATCATTTAAAAAAAAATGGAAATTAGCAAATCTTTATTTTGGAAAAAGAATTGAATATTAGCCCACCTACGAATATTAGCCCCTAAAATTTTCCCTGCTGAAGGTATACACCTTAGAAAAACAGTATCAGGGAAAGAAAGAATAGGATCATCATGGAAATGACAAGGAGTATGTTGAAGACAAAGCATTTGCCAAATGATTATTCGGTTGAAGATGTCGCTTGTGCAACATATATTATTAATAGATGTCCAACCAATAGCGTTATGAATATTGTTCCTGAAGAGGCATGGAGTGGAATAAAACAATATGTCACTCACATAAGAGTGTTTGGGTGTGTGGCATGCACACATGTCCCGGGCGAGTTGAGGAAGAAGTTGGACAACAAGGGAGAGAAATGTAAATTTGTTGTGTACAACGATGAATCCAAGGTATGCAAGCTCTACAATCCATCAACCAAGAAGGTAATAATCAACAAAGATGTTCAATTCATAGAAGAGGAAGCATGGAATGGAAGTTTAGAAAGTAAAGTCAATGTGAAAATATGTATGTCACATGAAGATAAAGAGGAATTGACCGCAACAAGTAATTCCTCAAGGGTGACTCCTCCTCCACCTACACAAGCTCAACAAAGCAGTCAACTTTTGACAACACATATAAATAGTAGGACAACATTGCACAGCCAAGCAAGTGCTTCTCCAAGCACACCACAAAGATTTGCAACTCCATCTAAGTCAAGCCCATCTCCTGTAAGCATAACAGGAAAAAAATGCAGAAATTTAAGTGAAATATATCAGCAAGATGAAGTTGATAGTACCAAGCCCATCTCCTGTAAGCATAAGAGGAAACAAATGCAGAAATTTAAGTGAAATATATCAGCAAGATGAATTTGATAGTAGTGTTGGTTTGAATTCATTATTTGCATTATTTTTTCATGTAGATGACCCAATACATTTTGAGGATACAATCTAAGAAGAGAAATGGGTTGCGGCAATGGATGAAGAAATAGGAGAAATAGTAAAGAATGACACATAGGAGTTAGTGGACCTTCCACAAGGTAAATAAGCCATTGGAGTGAAGTGGGTCTATAGGAACAAGAGAAACATTGAAGGCAATATTGAAAGGCATAAAGCAAGGCTAGTTGTCAAAGGATACAAGAAGCAGCACGGAAGAGACTATGCGAAAACATTTGCGCCAGTCACGAGGATGGAGACAGTGTGTACAGTGTTGTCGATTGCTGGACAACATAAATGGAAAGTATATCAAATGGATGTAAATTCAACATTATCGAATGGAGTGCTGAAAGAGGAGTTGTATATTGTGAAACCTCCTAGCTATGAGGTAGAAGGCCAAGAAGACAAGGTGTGTAGGTTGCAGAAAGATCTCTATAGGTTGAAGCAAGAACCACATGCATGGTATAGCAAGATAGACGCTTACTTGATGGACAATGGGTTCAATAAATATGATAAACCTACTCTCTACATCAAAGAAAGTGACAGTAATATTCTTATTGTTGTTTTATATATAGATGATTTGATTTTTACAGGGAGTGATGATTTCCTCATCGCTGATTTCAAAGTAGTCACGAAAAGTGAGTTTGAAATGAGTGACTTGGGGTTGCTAAGATATTTTTTGGCCATAGAAGTGAAGAAAACATAAAATGGCATTTTTATCTCCCAAGAATGGTATGTAACAGAAATTTTGGAGAGGTTTAATATGCAGAACAACAAGCCATCACCAATTCCAACTCTCATGGGGTTGAAGTTGAGCAATGAAGATTTCAGCAGCAATGTCAATCCAACATTATACAAAAGTATGGTGGGCAGCCTAATGTATTTGACTGCAACTAGGCTTGACATAATGTGCAATGAGTTTGGTGTCAAGGTTCATGGAGATACCCAAGGAGACACATTGGCAAGCAGCAAAAAGAATTTTAAAGTATGTCAATGGGACAAAGGAGTATGGCTTTTTGTACTCCATAATAGATGATTTTAGGCTGGATGGTTACACTAATAGTGACTGGGCAGGAAGTTTTGATGATAGAAAGAGCACGTCAGGAAATGTTTTTCATTTGGGTTCGAGTTTCATGGGCTTGAAAGAAGCAGTCGATAGTGTCATTGTCAACAACAGAAGATGAATAGGTCTCCGCAATAGCAGTAGCGTGTCAAGCAGTTTGGATGAGAAGGATGTTGCGGGATTTATGTCATGAACAAGATGGAGTGACCACCATTTTCTGTGATAAAAATTCAGCGATTTCACTATCAAAGGATTATGTTTTTCATAAGAGGACAAAACACATTGATGTTAAATATCGTTTCATAAGAGAATTAGTTAACAATGGTGATATTTTGTTGCATCATTGCAGGCCAGAAGAACAATTTGCAAACATCTTCACAAATCCATTGGCACGTGAAATTTTTTTTTATCTCATAGATTGTTTGGGAATGTTCAATGGCGGCATTTGCGATTAAGGGGGATTGTTGGAAATTAATCACAACCACCACATTTAATTTTCTGACAGCAACCATACCTTAGTGAATGCTTTTCAGGTTGCGGATTGAGTTTGCAGAGAAGGAAAAGTTCAAAATAGAGTACATTTAACCCATTCTGCGATAGAGTAAATTAATTAAAATTCAAATAGGAATTTAATGCATGTTAGTAAAAGTGTATGGGAAAACATTTAATTCGCAAGTGTTGTTTAGTTCACGCAAAATCTGTAAATTTCATAAATTCATTTATGTTCATATTATGTATTAAATTTTGTCTGTCATGAATTAAATGTCTTAGATATATATATATATATATATATATATATATATATATATATATATATATATATATATATATATATATATATATAAGGCACATGAAAACAACATTTACAGGTTTTACTGTGTGTTACTCGGCAATTCATGATGAATTATAATCTAAAGTTTGGTTAGTTGTGAATTTAATTGTGAAAATTTCACGTATGAGTTTTACCACAACAACTTTGTTTTACTCTGTTTCACCTTGAGAATAATTATTTTATTTATTTTCTCCTCTATAGTTGCGAGTTTTACCACAACAACTCCATTTTACTTTGTTTCACCTTGAGTGTAATTATTCTCTTTATTTTCTCCTTTGTTGGTGTACACGCACCTAGATTAGCTTTAGTTCAACTCTAGAGATTGCATGCAATGTGCACTTGTCTTTAGCTAGTTAACTTGAGTGCTTTACATGAACATAGTTAGACTTAATTAGCTTTAGTTCATCTCTAGATATTGCATGTGAGGTGCACTTGTTTTTAGCTAGTTAACTTGAGTGCTTACATGTGATGTACACTTGGCTTAGTTAGTTAACTCTAGTGCTTGCATATGGTGCATGTGCACATTGAGAAGAACATAAAGCCCACTTACCTTCAATTAGCTTTAACTATCCATAGTTATTGCATGTAAAACTAAGCTTAACTCAGTTGCTTTTATATATTGATTCTAAAACTAATATTGATAAATTAATTTCATTATTTTCTCCATTATTGCTCACTCCTTCGTTCTCTCAGAAATTCATTCATTCTTTTACATTTATAGATCTTCTTGTCTCAAAATATCACATGGTATCAGAGCACAGGGATTTGTAATTAGTGCACAAGAAAGTTTTATTTACAGGTTAAGAAGAATGAAGCAACAACAAAGAATGGACTCTAATTTAGAGTTTCCACAATCGGCAATTCTTACTCCATATAATTACTTCTAATCGAAGCCAAATATTCTACTTCATCTCAAAAGTAGAGGCTTATTTCGAGTAACCATTGAAATAGAAGTTGAACCAACATCGACAGTGGAGAAAACAAGATATTTCAATTGCATGGACGAGGCCTTCGACATACTATGTTTATCTATCTCTCCAGAACTGCTACTTCATGTTGAATCATGTTCAACTCCAAATGAATTATGGAAAACTTTGGAAGGATTGTTTCGAAAACAGGATGAAATGCACAGTCACATTCTCAAAAATGAGTTAAACTCATTAGATCTGAGAAATTTTGAGAACATTCAAGATTTCTTCACAAGGTATAAAGCCTTGTTGCTTCAGCTGAAAGGATGTGGGATCAACAAATCCAACCCAGAAATTTAGTTGATTCTTCCTTTTTATCAAAACTTGGTCCAGAGTATGCAGTATTCATCTCTACATTTCACACAATAAGATCTACAACCGATGCAACTTGGAAGATGCCCTCAATGGATTCTTTTATTCAGTATTTGATGCATGAGCAAGATAAGCTCATCAAAATGGGCACACTTAAAAATTCCAAAGCGTGTGCACTTATTGTGCATGAAAAAGGAAAGGAAAGTTCCAAATACCATCAGAAAGGAAAAGGGAAGAAGGATCCTGATCCAAGAAAGGGAGGAAATCCCAAAACCCCTAATGGATCATCCGGATCAAAGGAAAGGAAGGAACGAAGGGGAAATCAATGTGAAATTACTACCATCATGGTTTTCACCCTGAATCTGCATGCATGAAGAAGACTATAGATCTTATAGCGCAGACACTCCAACAACACAATCTTGGAGACCACATTTCTGAGAATGCCAAGAAGAAGTTTGTAGAAAAATCACCAGAACCAAGAGGTAATGGGCATGCTTTGATTTCTCTTCATTCTACACCACAAGAATGGATTACTGTTTCAGGAGCTTCACATCATTTGGCTTCTTGAAAGGAATCCTTTTATTCTCTACATGCATACTCAGGACCTCCTATTCTCATGGGGGACAATTCTGCAGTTGCAGCAACTAGACAATGAAGAGTGCAATTCATATTCCAAGGATTTATGTGAATCTTCTCTTAGTGTATCAGATGACACACACAGGTAGCGGAAGGAAAGTGGAATTTACCCCAGATTCTATGAGCATTTATGACATGCAAACCAACTTGAAGATTGCATCTATCAAGGTAAAGGATCAATCTCATCTGTATACATTTTCTAGTTTTGTTATACTTACACATGCAAATGAAGAAAGTAGGATTTGACACGAGAGATTTGGGCACTTAAATTTTAGATATATGTAGCAACTTAGCAAGCAAGGATGGTCAAAAGATTTCCAACCATTGAATTTTCAAATGGTGTTTGTAATGGATGTGCTCTTGGAAAGTATCCACAAGACAAGTTCGAGAAGGGGCATGCATGGAGAGCGTCTTCACCTTTGAAACTTGTACATAGTGATCTCATGGGTCCATTTCCAGTGATTTCAATGAGCAAAGAAAGATATGTGTTGTCATCTATAAATGACTACACAAGATTCACTTGGGTCTACTTCTTGAAACTCAAGTGTGAAGTTTTTCAACATCTAAATATTTTCAAAGCGCATGCAGAAAATCAGTCTGGAAAACGCATCAAGATACTCCACAAAGATAATGGGACATAATATGTCAACAAAGATATCAAGAATATTTGTAACGAAGCAAGCATATAGTTGTAGCATACAGTTCCTTACACTCCATAGCAAAATGTGGTCGCTGAAAGGAAGAATCGATCTTTGAAAGAGATGGCCAATTGTATGTTGCATGCAAGATCTCTTTCATCAAAATTTGTGGGCTAAAGCTATCAATTGTGCCTCATACAACCATAACAGATCTTCTCATAAATTTGTTACTGGAAAAACACCTTTTGAGGCTTGGATTGGCATGCAACATGAAGTCAGTCATTTACGCATTTTTGGATCTCGAGCATGGGCTTGCATTCCTACAGAGAAGAGAAAGGATTTGGAGCCTAAAAGTAAAGCATGCATGTTTGTTGTATATTATGATGAATTCAAAGGGTACATATTTCTTGATATCAACATTGAAGAGCTCTTTATTTAAAGGAGTGTAAAGTTTGACGAAGATCTTTTGCATGCACCAGTAGATGAACTTGTTACGAAGTTTCCATCACCACTCATTGATGACTATGCAAATGAAACTTCAGATCAAAATTATGATGAAGATGAGCCTTTTCCTGTGACACCTATTGGACCACCAGTTGTTGAAAATGGAGATCATAATTCTGCATGTAATTCGAAAGATTCTCTACCACATTTAAAACAAAAATGGCATAGCATAAGTGATCTCCTTGATGATCCTACCTCTATACCTCAATTTGAGGAAGATCTACAACCACTCTTAGCTATGGAGCCATGCTTGCCCATGCATGCCTATATGATGCATGCATCTGATGCACAGACTTATGCAGAAGCAACTGGGCATCCTGAATGGGAAGCAAAAATGGATGAGGAATATAAATCTCTCATTGAGAACCAAACATGGATTTGGTTCCGCTACCTTCCAATCGTCAAATTGCGAGGTGCAAGTGGGTTTATCGGACCAAGAAAGCAGCAGATGGCCAAGTTAGTGGATATAAGGCACGCTTAGTAGAAAAAGGTTTTCAGTAGGTACATGGTGTTGACTATGATGATACTTTTTATCTAGTGGAAAAATGGATTCCATTCAGCTAGCTCTCTCCGTTGGAGTAATAAGAGGATGGGAGGTGCATCATATGGATGCGAATAATTCCTTTCTTCAATGTGACTTTGAGAAGGACATCTACATAGAGCAACCACCAGGATACATGCACAATTCATCTCTGGTATGCAAACTAAAGAAGTCTCTCTATGGCCTCAAGCAGGCACCTAGATCATGGTATGCAAAGATGGATTCTTATTTGTTATCTCACTATTTTGTAAGCTGAAAATATAATTCCAATGTTTATTTTTTGAAGAAAATTGACTCCTTGTTGATCATAGTACTCTATGTAGATGATATTTTGATAACAGATAGTTCAGCTTCTGTCATTACTGAGATTAAACCTGCATTTCATAAGTGGTTTTCTACGACAGACATGGGCTTGCTAAATTTATTCCTTGGACTAGAGACCAATCAGAGTGGTTCTAGGATTACCATTTCTCAACCAAAATATGCTAGAGATATTTTGGCACGATTTCACATAAGTGTTTGCAAGCCAACAACCACACCTTTCTTATCAGGGATAAAGCTTGATAATGCAAAGACACACCATTGGTTGATTGCACATTGTATCGTGAGTTTGTGGGAAGTCTTCTTTATCTCACTCACTCTCGTCCTGATCTCTCATATGTCATAGGAAAAGCTTCCAGATACATGCAACAACCACATGATTTACACTGGAAAGCTACAAAGTGCATCCTTCAATATGTATAGGGGACAAGCACCTATGGGATTGATTATGCAGACAATTGTTCTTTGAAACTCATTCGGTTCATAGATTCAGATTGGGCTGGCGACCACATTTATCACAAGTCCACCTCCAGTTATGTACCTAGTTTTGGATCCGACCCAATTTGTTGCTCAAGCAAGAAGCAGGTTGCCATTGCTTTATCGTCAACAGAGGCTGAGTATAGAGGAGCAATCAATGCTGCTATTCAAGCCATTTGGCTACAAATTTCCTATTTGAGCTTGGGATCAGTGTCCATCGTCCAACTACCATGTGGTGCGATAATCAAAGTACGCTAAATTTTTGCAGAGATCGAGTGCAACGAAAACTGAACAAACACATCGATATCCACATGCACTTCATTAGAGAACTCATTCATGATGGGATCATCGATCTTCAATATTGTCTTAGTTCCGAGTAGACTGATGATATCTTCACCAAGACTTTCACTGAGCAGAAGTTTCGATTGCTTTGAGATCATCTCGGGGGTGAAGGACACGACTGCCTAACATTTGTCTTTTCTCTACTTTTGCATTATATTTTGAGGGGCGGTTTTTCTTCCCACTAGGTTTTCCCTCTTTTGTCCTTTTCATGCATTGTATATGGGTACCTAAAATGGTCGTGTTGTCGGGAGGCATTCATTTTGCATCACACTCACCTAAGTTATGCTTAAGGGGGGGGGGTGTTGGTGTACATGCACATAAACTAGCTTTAGTTCAACTCTAGAGATTGCATGGAATGTGCACTTGTATTTAGCTAGTTAACTTAAGTTCTTTACATGCACATAGTTAGCCTTAGTTAGCTTTAGTTCAACTCTAGAATTGCATGCGATGTGCACTTGTTTTTAGCTAGTTAACTTGAGTGCTTACATGCAATGTGAACTTGGATTAGTTAGTTAACTCTATTGCTTGCATATGGTACATGTGCACATTAGCAGAACATAAAGCACACGTAGCTTCAGTTAGCTTTAACTATCCATAGTTATTTCATGTACAACTAAGCTTAACTCAATTGCTTTTATATATTGATTCTAAAACTAACATTGATGAATTAATTTCATTCTTTTCTCCATTCTTGCTAACTCCTTCGTTCTCTCACAAGTTTGTTCATTGTTTTGCAAATATAGATCTTTGTGTCTAAAAATATCACATCCTCTATAGTGGCGATTTTAATATTGGCCACTCTGTATTAAAAGGAAGACATTCATAATTTAATTTTCACAAATGTATGGTCTGGATTAAGTGAATTCCGCAACTTAACTATGTTGTCTTGATTAAATTCATTTCCACAACTCTGTCTGAACTTCGAGTGTTGAGGGAAAAGAATTTCCTTTGTCTTAAAATTTTAACATGTTACACAATAGGGAAGACCTTGGAGACCATTCATTCCTTTAGTCAATAAGAAGTACTCACATTTACTCATTGTATGTATGCATAGTACTCCCATTGTCTCTATATGCACACAAATTCACAGTATTCACATTGTCTCAGTACACAACCAAATTTACTTACGTGGAGGAGAGTGGGTCACAAACATCCGAGAGGACTTGGAAGTGAAAAATATATGAAACTCCCAGAAATCCATGGTTGTTTAATATATTATGACTAGATTGAACTAGATGTGGAAGATTTGTATGTACCGTTTTGATTTTATATACATATTCCTCACAAGTGGCTTCCATGTTGAATTTGCAATAACGCGGCCGCAATTATTGCACAAATTTCGGGAAACTGCACGCAAAGTTGTTGTTGGTTTGTATCGTCTTGCAGGGTGCAGCCCTGTGAGAGGTCCCAAAAAATATGGTCACAAATATGACAGTGAATGAATTTGTTTTGTTTTAGAGGTTGCAGCGATCTGAGAGCTAGCCCTGAAAATATATGGTGGGAGATATATAGAATCCAATGAATCAATGACAAAGGATTGGCATTGTTGCCCTCTTAATAATTTTTATTTATTAATCTAGACGGGAGAATATTCTATTTAATGATATATTGATGTTAACATAATTATAAGCCATACAAGGATGGAAGAACAATTTAAATAATAATAAATTATTGTTATATTATTACGTCGTAAGGCGTCTTTATTTCAAAACAACTCTCCTAGCTGCCTTCTTGTCATAATCTGTGCTATTTGATCTTTCATTAGACGATTGGGTTATCATTAAACATTGATTTAAATTGTGACAATTTTCATTCTGTCTGTAACCATCCTTCATTACTATCTAACTGTCGAATAGAGCAGAGTTCCTTTTATATTTGATTTATCTAGGTTTATCTTCATATTTTTTTATCGTTTTGGTTGCTGCTATCAGTGTTTGCAGAGAATGTCGAGGTAGCTACTCACTATTTCTTCACACGTATCAAAATAAAATGCTTGGGAGTTCCTTCAGATTCTATTTAGTTGTCTAGGTTAACACGATGATCTCATCCAAAAAGAAGATAAAGAGAAACTATGGCTTCGACACAGCCTGGCTTCCCCATCCGAGACTTATGGGATTCTATCTGGCAGCAACAACAAGTCTTCTTGAACTACGGTAAGATTATTTTTCATACTTTATTTATCCATGTCTATCTTCACAAATTTTATTGTTTTGGTTGCTACTATTAGTGCTCGTAGGGAATGTCAAGATAACATGAATTCATGGATTTGGATAATGTAGGAGGGAAAAGCTGCTGGTATCAGCGCTTGTGGGAAATGTGCAATGTTGAGGTAGTTGCCTAATTTTTCCTCACATGTACCGAATAAAGGCACGCTTGCGGGGAATGTTGAGGTAGCTGCCAGTTGTTTCTTCATACATACGGAATAAAGGCCCCTAGGAGTTGTTGTACATTCCATTAAGTTAGCTCTCTCAAGACGAGGGTGAGGGTCGTAGAGGAAGCGGATAAAGAGAATCCGTGAAGGGCTTCTCGAGGTCCCCTGGACGAGGGTATCCAATTAGCATTTCAGTGCTTTTACGAATGAGGAAGGTCCCAGGGTTTCCTTTCTCGGCTTTCTCGGAGTGTTACAAAGGATGCTCCCAAGTAGGAAGGTCGTGAGCTTTCCTTTCTAGGCGTTATTGCAGTTAAAATGTTCAAGTACAAAGAATTTTCCAGATGAGGAAGGTCACGGGCTTTATTGGAGTTGAAATGTTGAACTGCAAAGGCTTTTCTTGATGAGGGAGGTTGCGGGCTTTCTTTTTCCGCCTTTATTGAAGCTAAAATGTTGAACTATTAAAGGATTTTATGGATGAGAGTAGTTGACGTTCCCTTCCAAGCTTTCAATTTAAGTCGACGATTATTGCTACATTACATCAAAAAATCATTAAGGTAAATAAAATATTTAAAATTAAAATGATAAAAAATCAAAATTATTTACTTTATTTTTTTAATTTTAAAGATAAAAATATTTCAATATAAGCTAAAGAAAATGAAAGAGACAATAGTACATTTCCTTTTTCGTTACTTTTCTGGGATTGAAATCTTATTGATTTGGTTTAGTTTGACGAACACAAAGTGGTGGTGCTCATGACTTTCACTATACATAGGACAACTCACGATACAAAGGACAATTGGATGGTGGTGCTCATGACTTTCACTATACAGAGGACAACTCACGATACAAAGGACAATTTCACACTATATAAATGCAGTCCAAAAGCTGACTAATCTGTAAGGAGGATTTCACACTTTTTCATTCGTACTTTTCATAAGAATTCTCAGATTTAAAGGAATTCATTAAAAATATTTATCATTTTCGTATATGCCAAAATTAGTGTGCAGCTTGTTAAAAACAAAACCTTTATTAGTTTTGGTTTTAGATGATCATTGTTATTTTATTTTAGTTTTGTTTCTAAATGTTGAGAGAAAATTGAATAATTAAATAAATGTTATATTATTGGAATATTATTAATTTTAAATAAAGTTACAATTTAATTAATATTTATGATTTTCAAAATTTTAGTAAAATGATTGACTAAATAAATGTTATATTGTTAGAATAATATTAATTTTAAATAAAGTTATAATTTAATTAATATTTATTATTTTTTAAACTTTAATATTGTAAAATGTATAATGAATTAATTATTTTGATGTTTATTATAAATTTTTATTTATTTATATTTATTAATGATTTAATTTATATAATTAAATTAATATTACTTTATTAAAGTAGTAATATTAATGTTGATTAAAATTATTTACAAAAATAAAAAATGAGCGACAAAAAATATTGGTCATTCAATCCAATCATCTAATATAATTTCAATAAAATTTTCAAACTTATCAATTATGTCAATTATTTTTATGTTATTAGTTAATGTCTTCTCTTCCCTTTGTAAATATTCCATTTCATATTAGCATATAATATCATGGGCCAATATATGCCTTGGGAATACCACTTTCCCAAAAAACAATAATACTTGGAAAATATTGGTCATTCAATCCAATAAACTAATATAATTTCAATAAAAATTTCAAACTTATTAATTATATCAGTTATTTATCTATTATTGGTTAATGTCTTCTCTTCCCTGTGTAAATATTTCATTTCATCTTAGCATACAACAATCAATCAAAGTTTTCATTTATATATTAAACATATATACATTTAAATAAACATGAAAAGAAATTCTAAAACATGGATATTTACTTCCACATTATAATGGAGATTCCTTATTTATAAATAGGCTTTGTTACAATACCATGGGCCAATATATTCCTTGGGAATACCACTTTCTCAAAAAACAATAATACTTTATATAACACTAGCTCATATGACAACCTTTTTTTTAAGTATTCAATTTAATTAAAAAAGTAAAAATTGCATAGTTACATTGGACATAAGTATCAACCATTGATTTATGTATCTTGTTATCAATATTCTAGAAAAGTTTAAATCCTTACCATCCACCTACTAATTATTGATAATAAAATTAAAATTTTGAAATTTTGATTGGAAAATAGACATGAGTGTTAATGCAATTAATTTCTTTTATAAACCATATAAATTAAATGGTTGGTGAATTCTCAATTAATAATAAACATCAAAACACTTACTTCATAATACATCTCACGTTGATAAAATTAAAATAAATCATATAAACTAACTAAATTTCAACTTTCGGTCCAAATCTCTTTTTTGAGTGTTCAGCGAAGGTTTGCACCTCCACAGATTTGATACCTCTCAAGGCTTCATAAATCCAGAGTTAAGATGGATCTAGACTATTTTATAAACTTATTTTAATCATATAGAGAGAGGGAGATAGTAAAAATGAGTGCACCTTTTGGAATAGACTAGTTTATAAACCGATTTTAACCATTTGCCTTCATATAGAGAGAGGGAGATAGATTTGCACCTCCAGAGATTTGATACCTCTCGAGGCTTCATAAATCCAGATTTAAGATGGATCTAGACTAGTTTATAAACCGATTTTAACAGTTTGCCTTCATATAGAAAGAGGGAGATAGCAGAAATGAGTGCACCTTTTGTAATAGACTAATTTATAAACCGATTTTAACCGTTTGCCTTCATATAGAGAGAGGGAGATAGCATAAATGAGTGCACCTTTTGGAATAGAATAGTTTATAAACCCATTTTAATAGTTTGCCTTCATATAGAGAGATGGAGATAGAAGAAATGAGTTCACCTTTTGGAATTAGGTTTAATGGTTAGTTTATTTATTCAGCAATAAATATTTTAGGAAATCCTCAGATTTTTCCATCTACGTTCAGATTCCAATATCTTCTGATAAATCCTTCAGCTAGCAAAACGGGATCCTTCAGCTAGTAAAATGGGATCGAAGTCATCGCCATGGAAATGCGATCAAAGTCATCTCCATGGGAGGTTTCCCATGAGTGAAGTGAAAAAAATTCCACACTGTAAATCTGGTAAGTTCTTGCATTTCTCGGCTGATTATGAAAAAATTGCCTATATTAACCCTCTCAATACTATCTATTTACTCTCTTGATAATACTAGAACAAAACCAAGCTTTCTATATCAGAATTTTACTATGGTAAAATTTCCTATATTAACCCTCACAATACTACCTATTTGCTCTCTTGATAATATTGACAGAATGACAGAAGAAAAAACAAATACAAAATATTGTAGGAGGGCACACTTAATTCTTGTATTATGAAAGATATATATACATAGAAAAATAGTTAGGAAACAATTGAACTAACTAAAATAATTCTAAACTAACCGTAATGATTAATTCTTTAACACTTCCCCTTAATCCTGACAGTTACATTATTTTATTCCAAAATTTTGACATTGAAATTCAAAAGTAACTTTTCCTAGTGGTTTGGTGAAGATATCCGCTAACTGTTCCTTGTAATCACAAAATTTGAGAACAATATCACCATTCTTGAGAAGTTCACGAATTAAGTGAAAACGAGTGTCATTGTGTTTTCTCTTTTGATGAAAGACATTTTTCTTTGACAAGGAAATAGAGGAAGTGTTGTCACAAAGGATTGAAATAAGTTTATTTTTTGTATATTCGAAGTCAGTGAGAAGTCATAGTGCTTGACATGATGTTGAATTCGGTGCAACATACTTGGCCTCTTTTGAAGATAGTGCAACTATGGGATGCTTTTTGGATGACCACGAGATCAAGTTTCTGTCAAATAGAAAAGCATAGCCAGAAGTGATTTTCCGATCATCAATACATCCTACATAATCACTATCTGTATAACCAACAAGCTTACTATCTGTAGAGGCTGTATACGATAAACCATAAGTAGATGTACCTGTAATGTATCTTAACACCCTTTTTCCAGCTTTCCAATTACAGTCTTTCAGATATTCCATAAACCTAGAAAGATAACTAGCTGTAAATGCTATATCAGGCCTAGTAGCAGTAAGATACATAATACTACCAGCAAATTTCTTATACAAAGTCGCATTAACAATAGTACCCACATCATCTTTACTCAACTTTGTAGCAACTTAGATAGGAGTATCCACCGGTTTACACTTGACCATATTTAAATTTCTCAAAATGTTAGTAGCATACTTCGTTGACTCATAAACATACCATCATGTGTTTTTTTCAGTTCGATACCTAATAAGTATCTCATTAATCCAAGATCTGTCATTTCAAATTCATTTTTCATTGCAGATTTAAATTCATCTAACTATATGTTACCTGTATAAATTATGTCATCAACATAAAGACACAGTATCAAAATATTACCTTGATGATCATTATTGATATACAAAATGGGCTCATGGTCGCTCCTTCTGAAACCATTATTCAACAAGTAATGGTATATTCGGCTGTACCAAGCTCTTGGAGCTTGCTTCAATCCATACAATGCTTTCTTCAACCTGCACACCTTATGTTCTTGATTTTTGATTTCAAAACCAGGTGGCTAATCAACATACACTTCTTCATTCAAACACCATTCAAAAAAGCAGGCTTTACATCCATTTGGTAAATCGGCCACTTGTTTTGTGCTGCAATAGCTAATACAAATAGAACAATGTCAATTCTTGCTATAGGTGCAAAGGTTTCACCACAATCTATGCCAGGTTGTTGTGAAAAACCTTTGGCAAATAATCTTGCTTTGTGCTTATCAACTTCACCTCTCTCATTTAAATTTGTTCTAAAAACCCATTTGACACCTATAGAGTTTTTATCATCAGGTAGATCAACCAAATCCCAAGTTTGATTTCTTTCAATAGCATCGATTTCATTATTCATCACATCTACCCATTCTTTTTCCTTTATAGCCTCTTCAAAACAAGTAGGTTGAAATGAAAGAAATGCAAAATTTACAATATCATCAACATCATCTTGTGCATAAATATCACATAAGTTTCTAATTTTAGGATTATCAAAATCAGACTCAAAAGATGATGAACTTCTACTGCTTGATGAACTACTACTGGTTTTGTCTTGAACTTTTAATCTTGGAGTTCTTTTTGCAAGTGCTTAATGTTCGTCTAACTGAATAAAAGGATTAGGACAAGTATTGTTCTCCATTTCATTCCAAGACTTGTCTTCTAGAAATTTCACATCTCGACTTACGACAAACTTTTTAGTTATAGGATTAAACAATCTGTATGCCTTAGATTGATCACTATATCCTATAAAAATATACTTTTCACTTCTATCATCAAGATTTTTTTTCAATTTTTCTGGAACATGAACGAAAGCAATACAACGAAATACGTGAAAGTGTGAAACAGTTACCTTTTGTCCACTCCATGCTTCTTCAGGTACAAATATTTGAACACTGGAAGTTGGTGATCTATTTAAAATATATACTGAACATGAAAATGCTTCAACCCATAAATCTTTAGACAAATATCATGTTTTAAGCAAACTTCGAGCCATATTCATAATTGTCTGATTCTTTCTTTCTGCAACTCCATTCTGCTATGGAATATAACTAGTTGTCATTTTTTTTTTAATACCATGTTATTTGAAAACATCAACGATTTCGTTAGATTCATAGTCACCTCCTTTATCAGACCTTAGAACTTTAATAAACTTGCCACTCTATTTTTCAGCCTCGGCTTTGAACTCCTTAAACTTGGAAAAAGTTTTAGGTTTGTATTTGATGAAATACACCCAAAATTTCCTACTAAAATCATCAATAAACGTAAGAAAATAGAGACTGCCAGCAACTGATTTTCTTGCGTTGGACTGCACAAATCTGTATGCACTAACTCTAGTTGTTCTTTGGCTCTATTAGACGCTGAAGAAAAACTATCTTGCTTATGTTTACCCATTATACAACTTGTACATGAAGAGATATGATCAGAAAATGTAGGCAAACCTTTCACCATAGACTGTATTTGCAGCAAACTCATACTTTTGATAGGTAAATGACCATATCACAAATGCCACAGATCAGAGTCAGTTGGCGTTGAAACATTATGTGCATACAACTTCTCACTTTTCAATTGTAACTGATAGAACCTGTTCTTTGTCATAGGAATATTTGCAACAAGAGACTTATGTTTATCAGTGATCGTGCAAGTAGTTTTGTGAAAGCTAACATCATAACCATATGCATCTAACTGACCAACACTCAGCAAATTATGCTTGAAATTGGGTACATAATAAACATCATAGATATTATTCACAACATTTTTTTTGGTTAAGATAGGTACAACACCCTTTCCTAAAGCTTTAACCTGGCGATCATCACCCAAACCAATATAGGAACTAAAAGATGTATCAAGATGTGAAGACAAATCACTATGACCAGTCATATGATTAATGCATCCACTGTCTACCAACCAAAAATATTTATTGGGTACTTGCACAGTCACTTGGCATGCCAAAAATAAAGCATCTGATGTTTCACATTCAGTGTTTGTTACATTGGCTTTGTTTTTTACTTAAAACATACTGTAATTTTCGACATTTAGACTTATAATGGCCATATTTTTTGCAGTAGTGACATTGAATTTTTTATTTATCTATCCACCTATGACCATGATCATTTCTAGTCTTCTTTGAATGTGCTTGAGTTACCTGTGATCTATCATCAGACTGAGACTGCCCTCTACCTTTTCCTCTCCTGCCACGTAAACCTCTATCTCTACCTCTATCCATCGAAGCTTTAGATTTGAAAGCATGCTTTAAATTACTGACATCTAAATTAATTCTTACTTCATGAGCCAACAAAGAACCAATTAATTCTTCCACAGACAATTTTGTTAATTCTCTTGACTCAAAAATAGTAACTATCATGTCGAATTTTTAGGCAAACATCTAAGAGTTTTTTCAAAAATTCTTTGGTCTTCAATTACTTCACCATTCATTCGAAGCTGATTAACAACACCCATAACTTTAGTCATGAACTGATCAACTGTTTCTGATTCAGTCATTTTAAGTGTTTCAAATTGTGTTTAGAGAGTCTGTAATTTTACCATTTTTACTTTATCATTTCCTTGATATGCAACCTTAAGTATATCCCATATTGATTTAGCATTCATAGTAGCAATGATTTTAGGAAAAATAGAGTTATCTAAGGAATTTAAAATGCACGACTTTTCTCTACCTTATTTCTGTTTGATTTCATCAAATTGTTTTCTTTGGGCAGCAGTCATATCAGCAATTGTATTTGCATCATGTTCTATGAACCCCAACTCTACTGATTCTCAAAACCCCAAGCCTTGTAAGCATGCTTGCATTTTAAGGCTCCAAAAATCATAATTTTTTCCTCTAAATAGAGGCGTCAGGATTGAAAACTGACTTGTCGAGGCCATGTTTGAAGTAATCAAAAAACTGAAAACAATTCTTTTTAAAAACTTCCAAATAGATAGCACAAATAGACCGTCAATGAAGGTGATTAAAAACTATATTGTTTTTGACTTTTTAAAATTTCAACACCTTAATTTTATATATCCCATAATTGAAGATTCACACCAACATCACAAACATATTTCCTTTCCTTTCAAGATCCTCATTCCCTTCCTTTCAACATCCTCATTTCCTTTCTTTCAAAAACCTCATTAATAGGCTAAAAAGCCAAACCAATCAACTAAAAAACTGTGGGAGCCAATTACACATTTAAAAAAAAAAAATTGAATCAAGTAAAAAAAAATGTGGAAGCCTTCCTCTAATGTTGATTAGATAAAATATTAAAACCAATCAAGTAAAACACTTGCCAGCCTTTCTCTAACACTGATTACACAACTATTAAAACTGTGAATCATGCACCTTTGATGGTTGAACTCAATTCACGGCTTACAAATTCCTCACTGGAGGCTCCTTCATTCAATGACCTGGCAACTTCAAACAACAAAGACAAAACTGTAGTGAAAAAGCAGGCATAAACGACTTCTCTGCTTCAAAAGTTTCAAACGGCAGCTTCAAACAACTAGTGTAAGTCCTCAACAATAATCTACTTCAAAAGCTTCAAACGACAGCTTCAAACAACGAGTGCAAGTCTCCAGCAACAAATCTCCAGCTATTCACCTTTGCCCAAGAAGAACCCCAATGCTCTGATACCATGACAGAATGACAGAAGAAGAAACATATACAAATTTTTGTTGGAAAGCACACTTAATTCTTGTATTATGAAAGATATATATACATAGAAAAACAATTAGGAAACAGTTGAACTAACTAAACTAATTCTAAACTAACCGTAATTATTAATTCTTTAACAAATACTAGAGCAAAACCAAGTTTTCTATATAAGATTTTCATTATGGTTTTCTTGTGCTTCTGTAATTACATTTATCAGTATTGTGCAAATTAATGATGACCAATTTTGCAATATTTGGGAAATCCTAGGGGTAAATATGATCATTGAGTTGATTAGGGTTATACTAATTCTCCTTGGAATTCTTTATCGGTTTCTATGAATTTATTTTGTGTTACAATCATTCTACAATATTTGGTTAATCCTTGGTTACAATCATTCTACAATATTTGGTTAATCCTTGGGGCAAATATGTTCCTTCACTTAATTAGGGTTATATTATTGTTCTTTTTCAGTTTCTATGAATTACTTTTGGATTTCTATGAATTATGATTTCATTGTCATTGATAGCATGCTTATGGTAAATAACGAGGCTTTGTTTATGGTTTTGAATCTAAATCCCTCTCCATAGGTGGTGGTCTCCAACATTGAGTTTCATAGGAAGCCCACAAATGCCTTTGCCATGACGTTCAAGAGGAAGATTGGTTCCAGAACTGTTACTACCCATATTGGAAAAGGCATAGAGGTGACTAGAATCTGTACTGGTTATGGTAATCACTCCTTGCCTCATACACAATAGGGAGTGGACATGGATTCCATGGGTATGATTTCTAAGAGGAGATGTTGTAATTATTATAAAAAATGTGAAAAGAATAACTTGTAGAGGCAAGAAGGGCAAATGGATTGTGTAGGTAGATGAATGAATGGGCGAAGAACATGTATTTAGGGTATGTAAACACAGACCCTGTAATTCTTACAAGAAACCTGCAATGAGCCTTTCAGATGTTAATCATCCAAGCCTCCAAAGTTGAAATGACTTGTTTTTATGTCTATGAATAATTTCGGATGTTAATCATCCAATCCTCCAAAGTTGACATGTCTTATATTTATGTTTGTGAATAGTTGTAAAGATGTGGATGGTAATGTAATAATGTTTGAAGTTGGGAGTTGTTAATACAAATAATTTTATTTTGTAGTCAACCATTAATTTGTAGAACTTTATGGCTATTGACTTGGGCTATTTTCTCTTCTTTTTTTTAATTTAAAGCAGTAAGGTCTTATTGAATCAGTCCAATCAATTCACAATTTACAAGCATATTTTTAATAATTTCATTGGTCACAATATGAAACTTTTTGTAACTCGCCATAAAGTTTAGAAATTGAATTGGATTATTATATTTTTGTGGCAGCAACTTGGTTTAATCTTGACCCTCACTTCTTCATTTTATAGTGACAATATCTAGGTTTCATCTTGTGGGTCACACAAATTACTCATTTCATTCTCCTTCTTGATTTCATGCAATTGATTTTTGTCATATCATCATGTCATGTCATCATGTCATATGTGCTTTTTATAAATCATGTAAGGAAGGATTTAATCATGTCATATGTGCTTTTTATAGAATGATAAAGAAGGATATTGTACCAGGAATTAACATCATCTTCAAGACTTTTAACAAACAATTTGCAGAAATTGCCTCATGTTCGTCAACCTTGTTATTGTTATTGTTGAGAGAAGAGTCTCAAAGTTGACTTAGCATCATCTTCAATACTTTTAACAAACAATTTGAAAAAAATTTCCTCATGTTCGTCAACCCTGTTATTTTTATTGTTGAGACAAGAGTCTCAAAGTTGAATTTTGTCTTCCAGTAAGCAATCTTTAACAAGGTTCAAGTATTCGTATTCCTAGAAATCATGTGACACTTTTTTAATGGTTCCACTCAGTTTTTCTACTTGGTATGGTGAAAAATTGTATGGTTATGCTCCACAAAAAAAAAATATGGTTCTCAAATTTCAGGTGGTTTAAGGTGTTATTATATGTCTGAAAAGATAGGACCCAACAATTTATCAGGTGATCTTTGTTGTAATGGTTTGTTACCTGAGGCTTTTGGATGTGGTGAGGATTATAAAATTTCAGTTTGGTCACAAGCACCTCCAAGAGTTTCTCCATTGCTGAATGAATTATCACTTCAGATATATGCCACTCACAATGGACACTTTCAAGGATTTGATAGCTCACACGAAACTGAAACCGCTACTTATGATTTAAGACAAATGAATAACATTTTGTTTACGAATTTTTATGTTGAGTGATATTTTATGTCACGATGCAGAATTTATGCCCTTATGACGTTTATTTTGCTAGTTATGTCATAATCATAATTGATATAAGAAATGCAAATTATTGTAATTTATACAAGAAATGAAAATTAATTCACATGGGTAATTAATACATCACCATCAAAAACCAGTTTTTTAATTTGGTATCCAAATGGAACTTAATTGAGATTTTACAATTGTATCGGTGAGTCTTCTGATATGAGTTTAATATATGTTTGTGAAAAGACATATAATAATATGAGTTATCTAATATGGATATGTGAAAAGAGTGTTACCAGATATTTGGTGAAATTTCATTTTCATTGACATGGTATTAAGAATTTTAAAGTCCATCCCAAACTGCCATTCCACATATCAACTTAGTCAAAGGAATTTCAATCTCCATCCAAACAACGATTTTACATATCAAATTACCACACCAAATTAGTAAATGAAACTATCTAAAATTACAATTAGACATAACTTATCAAACTACCATTCCACATATCAAGTTAGCCATAAAAATCTCAAAAAGTAATTAAAGATAAAAAAAAGACTTGGCAATTTTTTTTAAAAAATATGTCAAATAGTAGTAAATTTATAATATTATAATAATTTTTAAATTAACAAAATTTGAATATCATATCAATATAGGTTAGAATGATCATTTTATTTTACTAAAAATCACTTTATAATAAAAATATAAAAAAAATTAGAAATTTATTTCCTTAAAGATAATTTATATTGAAATGAGATGTTATTTTATATTTCTTAAAAATATAATTAAAAAAAAATGTTATTTTATATATAAAATTACAATTAAAAAAAGTTAAAATTACAATGGAGAGGGAAAGGTTTCTTTAGAATTAAAGGAGGATAAGTTTATTTATATAAAAGTCAATTTTTAATATAATAAATTTTATCTATAATAAATTTCGATTTAAGGAGGATAAATTTATTTATATAAAAATCAATTTCTAATATAATAAATTTTATTTATAATAAATTTCAAAAGATTTGAAGTTTAAAATAAAAAGTATTTAAAAGACAGAATAATTTATTTTTAAAATATAGAGGTAAATTTATAAAATGTAATCATTATAAAACATATGTATTTTACAGTGTTACACAGGGACTCGCCCCCCCCACCTAGGGGTCTAGAATCCTCGCCCCCTCGTGCTCCGGGGTCTTGGGGACTTCCAGGGGACGTTTCCTGACGCTCCCAAAAATCAAAAAATTAAGGGAGACGTCAAAGGGGACATTTCCTCAGATTGAGGGGTCGAGAGTGCTTTAGGGAGCGTGAAGGGGGCGTGAGGGGACGGGAGGGAGCGTGAGGGGGCGTGTGGGGCCCACAATTTAAAAAAAAATGAAAAAATATATATATATATATATATTTTAATAATCGATTGTTTAATTAAATTAATTTTTAGGTTTCATTTGTTTTCATTGTATCATTGTATCATCCGCACTTAACACTTGCCGCCCAACCCTTAGCACTTGCCGCAGCCGCCGGAAGAAGCCCACAGTCGGAAGAAGTTATGTTTTATGTTTTATGTTTCACTGTTGCAAACATAACTTTAAACTTATTTGCTTTTAAGTTTTAATATTTATGTTTCAGACTTGAGTTGTAAACTTCAGTTTAAAGTTTATTTTGAATCTTGATATAATATCATATATGTCATGACTCATATGATATCTTAAACTTTTTTTTCATTGTACATTATTAGTAGTTACATTAATGATTACACAGTTACAAAGTTACATATGAATCTATGATGTATGTTTTAACTTTTAACTTTTAAATTTGTTTCAGTTAGATGATTCATCATTCATCGATTTATAATTTTTAAATTTTATCATTTATGATGTATCTTTCATGATGTAGGTGTATGATGATTGTATAAACATTCCTTGCAAAAATGAAAAATACAATTGCATTATAAATATTTATTATTAAATTTTCCAATGATATATCATATATAATATTATAATATTATATATATTTTTATATTTTATAATTTTTATGACTCCGACGTCCCCCCACGTTTCCTGAAAATTGGTAGGGAGCTTTTGCATAGGCTGCTCCCGTGCTCCCTCGCCCCCTCGCTCCCACCTCCAGGGGACTTGGTGGAACATTGGTATTTTATCACAAAATTAAGATAAATAGTAAGAGATAAGATAGTGATAATCTGTTATAACATATTAATATATTAGTTATAATATTTTATTTTTATTTTTTATAATAATTATATTATATGAAAACTATAAATAAGTGGCCATAATGACAAGATAAAATGACTTTATGTTTGAATTATGTCAACTAATGCAAAAGCTCAACTAATGGCAAATTTTAATGCAAAAACTCAACTAGTGAATGACTAGACATATATTTTCATTAATTATGCTTTCCATAATATGTGGTAAACTTGCATGGTATTTTCAAAATATGTAAACATATTTTAGAAATTTAGTGTTAGGGTTCAATACTCGCTTTGAAGAATATGGTGTCTATGAGTCCACTAGAAGGGAAGAGAAAAATATGTTCAAAGAAATATTAAATAATCTTAATAAATTGCCTAAATGTTTTAACTTTTCCATTTTCCATTTTCCATATTATCATATACTTAAAAAGCCCCAACTAAAGGGGCCTCTCAGGAAATCTAAAGATAGGTAGGGCTGAACTAAGAACCTCCTGGGCCTCATTAAGCTCAGCAACATTATGTGTGGATCACACATATGGATGAATAGAAAGTCTCTTATATAAGGTGGATGAGCCACCTGTTATTAAAAATGAATGAAGGGGATCATTTCCAGAGTCATCCAATGAATTTGGATCATTTCTTATATTATTTGCATATTATTATTATTATTATTTTCTTATCCCTTTCTAAGTTATCTGTCAAGACCCTCATCTTTATCTTTATATGATTTATATTATATTAGGAACACAATTAAAAAAATAACAAAAGAATATTAAAATATTTTGAATACAAATTTAAAATTGAACAATGATTGTGCATCATATACCATATACCACATGATATCATTTTTATTTTGAACTATATTTTTATCCATTAAAAATATTCCAAAAATTCAAAATAAAAATAAAAATAAGTAATAAAATAATATAAAAAAAACAAAGAAAAAAATAATAATAACATACTTCGTACATTTACAAGTGTGAAATTATAATGTTGCATGTACATCTAAAATGTTACATTGAAGCATTAGCTTCAATTTAAATAATTACAATTATATTAAAGTGTTCCAATGTTTTGGACTAAAAATATGTAACATGGAGATGTCCAACTCAACTATATCATAAGCTTGCACTTTTGAATTATAATTTTTTTAATTAATAATTTTATTTTATAGAAAACTAAAGCAAATATAACTTGAAAGATTTTTTTTAGAGTGAAAAGTAAATCAAAGGTAACCTGAACATATATTGAATTGGATGCCAAATTTTTTATTTTATAAACTTTTTCAAGTAGTCCCTTCTAAAAAATATATATATTTGTTAGTCTCAAATTTTCAATTTCTTCAAATTCTTTTTCAATGCATTGAAAACCATTTGAATCCTAACTAATTTTTCTTGAGTTTGTATAATAATTGATTTGTTGAAGAATATGTGTATAAAATCCTCTATTGGAAATATTATGACTAGAAATTGCACCATATGTTGCAAAAGAAATGCCGTAAGGCAATAGCATATGAAAGAGTGGCGTACAAGAAATAAGCTGTTGCACAGGAGCCATCTTGAAGGAATGAAAGGAAAATTTTGCTTCCATGGAAGAAGGTCATGGAGGTTTCAAAGATATTGATTATAAGAGTTATCAACCAAAAAATTTTGTTATAGATATTGAAATAGGAAATTGTGGGTGAAAACGTATATGTAAACCAACATAATCTATTCACATATATAAAAATTTTGTTATAGATATTGAAATAGGAAATTGGGGTTGTTACACAGTAATTTGTCACCGTCTCTGCAATCCCCATCTCACCCATTGGAGGGTCATTTCTGTGACCAATAAGTAGTGTCATGCCTTGAAAATACCATCATTGCATCCCTTGCCATGAGGACAACATTCCTTCTGTTGATCATTTCCTGAGCAGACCCCTAAAAACACATGTTTTTGCCTTGGCACTAGTAGCTTGTTATGTCCTCGCGCCAATGAGGAAAATTAACACTGAGCCCATGCCAGTTGGCGCTCTGTCCCAGTTAAGCACCCGTGCCAATCTATTTATGGATTTTTTTTTTTAAAAAGAGGCGAAGTTTCGATTACAACAACTTCGTGGACGAGTCATGAGGAGTGGTTTCGACTGAATAACCACGGTCTTCCTCCTTTGGCCTCTTGTTTCCACCTTATGGGGAACCTCCCAAGGGGTAAGGCCTCCCTTCCACTATTGTAGGGATCCCAACCTCTTCCTCTCATCTATAAATATAGCCATATTCCATTGATGAAGGGGCTGAATGGTTGAAGGGGCTGAATCTGCCAAGGTGAGGGATGGAAGTGCCATTTTCTCCACAAACGACAGCAGCGTAGGACTTAATGTAGGCCTCTTGTCGCATCTTGGTCTTTTTCAATTAGGAACTTGCGTCTTAGCATGACTCGGTTGTTGCTAGACCCAATCTGGGCTAGTAGGGATCGCCTCTGTCCGCAGAGGGGATTTACCTCTCCAACAAACTGACGACTCTGCTGGGGAGACATTGATTGGAGTTTGTCTTGTCTCTTTCGATTGCTTTTGGATTCTATCTGCTTGATTTACTCTTTTGGTCTGTATCTTTCTAGTGTAAAACCTCTGTTCAGCCCCAGAGGATCAGATCTGACCTCTGATTTTCCAAAATTTTCATCTTTTCATGGTTGGCTTGATTGGCGCGGTTTCCACCCTGACAGTCGCGCTAGTTGGTGAAGGTTGCTAGTTCATCACCCATGCCATCCCCTGTCTGGCGCTGATTACAGCGAAACAGTCGCGCCATTTCCTATAGGTGCTAGGGTTTTCCCTTGTTCGGAAGTTTCTTTTGGTCAGTACTTTTCTTTTGGGTTAGTTTTAGATTCTGCTTGAAGTGATGAGTCTGGTCTTGGTTGGGAGAAATTCTTTGTTTTCTCATTTTCAGGCATTGGCGCTTGTTGTCAATTAGAAACCCGCGCCAATTGGCCATTGGCGCTAGTTTTTAGTGAGCAAGTCACGCCAGTTGGCGCTAGTTTCACCTACAAAAGTCGTGCCAATTTCAGGGTGTGTGAAAATTGAGATTTTTTCCCTAAATCCTTCACCAGTGTGTCTTTCCCTTCCGGTCTTTTCACTGTATGAGCATAGATTGCATTGCTCATTGTTCGAAATGTCTTCTCTCCATGATTGCTTGATGTAAAAGGGAATGAATGCCTTGTTTTGAACTCATGCTTTGGAAGTCCTTTTTGTGCTTGACCTCATGTGTCTTGTAGACTTTTGAGGAATTTCGTTACAAAGTGTTTAAGACAACGATTGCATTCTTAGTGTGGTTTTGCATCCCTTTTGCATTCATCCTTTCATTAAGAAGATTTGCATTCATTTAGTTTTCGTTTCAAAGTTTTATTTTCGTTAAAATGTATTAGATCACATTGCATTGAAAAGTATTTTTCGAGATCCATCATTGAACTTAGATTACATCGTTTAATGATTGAAAAGTAAAAATTTCTTTGAGTGCATTCTCTTTCATTAAAAGCATGCATTAAGTAGATTCTCATTTCATCGAAAAATGCATTGAGTGCATTCTTATTCTTTCAAAAAAGAAAAGAAAAGGGAAACTGTGCATAGATTACAATTGCATAGTTTTCGGAAAAGAGGATTTTACATAGATTACATTGCATTATTCGCATCGTTGAATGTTTGAAATTAATTTTGGATAGTGAAAGTCATCTAGTTTGGAAAAAGTTTTGTTTTTAGTGTTGTTGTTTGTTACATCATTGTTTGAATCTCTTCCCTTAACTAGATAGCATTCATCGAATTGAAAGATTTCTTTCCTCATATTGCTGCATATAGGAGATTGTCAGATGACATTCGGTAGGGCTTGAAACTAAGACATAATTGAAGATCAACCATAAAATTTATTCAATCAACCTAAGGAAGCATTGAAACATTAACGAAATATTTAGAGGTCTAGGCTAGTGATGTGTTCCGGCGTCGTTAAACATAGTAGCTATCGTTCACCTTTTGGCTTTAGATAGCGCTAGTATGGACTTGTGCTCCCCGTACCGTCGTGTATATAAAGGGAGACCCCACTAGGTTGCTATCCTTTATCCGTAGGAAGCCGAGTCTGCCGCCTTATACCTGTGATACACCAGACACAGCATCCGGGGAGATTGCCTGCACGTACGTCAAGTCCTTGGCTAATTTCTCTTTCATTTTGAAACCAAGGTGTATATTGCAGTTCACGGATATCTGGTACACCCTTTGCCTAGAGTTCCGAAGTAGTCATTTTGATCTTTTCTGACTCATTAAATTTGAAGGATCATCAAGCGCTTGTCCTTTCACGCTTGTTTCCAATCTGAAAGTGATAGAGTCACCTTTTTCCTGTTTCTCGACTCTTAAAATATGAAATGGTAGAGTTTTGTTTCAATGTTTTAAAATTAACTGCCCACAAAATATTCCTGGTTAAAATTAGTTTCCTTAAGGTTTTGTTCTAAATTTTTTTCCGATGGCGACTTTTCCGAAGTTCACCAACCAAGGAATCCCCTCCGAAGGGAATCCTGGTCCTTTTCCTCCTTTTGGAAATGTTGGCGCTCCTTACATGACAACGTTGTCCCTTCCTGGGTTAACTATTGGCTTGCTTGTTTGGTTGTTTTCAACCTCTGTGGTCCCGAATGTCCCGCCTACTGGTCAATCAGTTCCTCCACCTAAACAACATCATGCTGATTCCAAAGTGGACCTCTCCCCTTCTTCACTTGTTTTTGCGTCCTCCTCTTCTACTTCGCGTGGTGAAATTTTGGATTTGAGTAACCAGGTGGCCAAGAAGAAGAAGAAGAAAACAAAGAAGAAGAAATCTGACAAGAGAGAGGCTAAAGCAGAAGCTACTACTTCTGAAACATCTCCTCTTGATAAACCTTCCAACCCTCTGCAGAAAGTCAAATTCCCTTGCATGTTGTGCCAGGGAAACCATCTTCTTCGAGATTGCCCTGGCATTCCCAAGGTGATTGAAGTATGGTCCAACAGTGGTCCGCCGTTGCCTTTGGCTTCTTGGAGTCAGGTTGGGGGCACGTCTTCAACTGGTGGTGGTAAGGGTCCTAAGAAGCAGGGTCAGATTACCAATCCCTGTAAGTTGTGTGAAGGGCACCATGCCATTCACCTTTGTCCGTATATGGATGAAGCCAAGTGATTTTTGGACAACTCAGTTGTTTCTGCGCTGCGCCTTCTGGCTGGTTACAAACAGCTTTCTTTGAGTCCTCCACCAGCTGATCCTACGATTGGTCAAGAGTCATCCTTGGTCGATCCCGCTCCCCCGGAAATTCAAAGTTAGGAATCCATCCCCGACTAACCATTGGTCATGGGATCGGTTGAACTGGCTCCGTCTGCAGTGCACCAGATCTTTTCCGTCGAAAGTGGATCTCATCCCCATCGGTTTCTTCTTATTTCTTCAGATTCTTCGGACTTGGAGAAATATTCTGACGCAACAAACGCTGAAATTCAACCCCAAGGAGAGCTGGTCAACTGTGATGTGGCTTTGTCAAACTTTTCCCTGCTCCACGTGATTTATTTCTCTTTATTAATTATCAAATTCGTAGAATTTGATAAATAATACTATCCGCAATATTTTAACTTAATATTATATCCCCGGCATATATCTATTATCTCTGTGCTTTATAACCGATGTTTAAATTTTTACACTCCATATAAACCAACGCGCTGTTTGAATAAATAAATCTTATATAAGCCTTGGCCCTGGGCCTCGCGTCTACGCTCAATCGCCCAAGCAACGCGCTCGTCGTACCTTGATTAAATCTCGCGCATCTCCGTCAGACGACCACTGTCCGATGACTCTACGCCAGATCGATGACTCTCGTCGATATCCCTCGGCCTCCAGCACCAGACTTTTAACGTGCGATGAGAATACATGAAGGCGGTTTTGTACTCCCGTCCGGTGCCACGTGTCAAGGGCTCTGTGGAATCGCTCCAATTCAGAAAATACCACCTTTTCACCAAAAGTGGTGCAATATGGGCAACCCACTTTTCAAAACCACTCGCGGTTTTCCATAGTGTTTAACTATGGTTCACGCCAGTTGCACGATCCTCCTCGTTCTCTAAATCTCACCTAAACCGCGGTTACGGTTCGAAGCACAACTCTATTTCTTTACAAAGTGGGAAACCTTCCAAATAAATAGTGTTCACGACCACGATTTCTCTGCACGGACCTCGCCTATGGTTGCATGGATTTAACAAGGTTAATCAAATAAATTCCCACGAAAATTCAAGGGCGAGGATACCAACGGAGACATTTCTATACGGCGAGGTTAGTTCAACATATATATATATATATATATATATATATATATATATATATATATATATATATATATATATACAGACTCCAATCACTTCATAGTTATACCAATTTCTTCACAAATATAAATATAGGCAGTTGGAAATCAACAGGGCTTGAATTTTATTCAACCGGAAGTGATTTCTCGATACATAGAGTTTATTGCAGAAATCTCTCTTTTTTTCTCTCTCTCTCTCTGCCCCCTCTGTTCATCTGAGGGATTACATTTATATACATCAACATATGTCCTTTATGTTCCTCTGAGAGGACCGTTCTAGAATTCAAAGGTCTAATTACAATAATTCACTAACTGAAACTGTTCGACTTCTACAACTCTAACTACTCTAAGTGAAATGGCCAGCTGAGGTATTGGCGCCTAGCTGTTACAATTCGATGAATTCGAACCCTCCTAGCCACAACATGTGGACAAAATATCCTACATTACTGGCTAGTATCTAATGCCCCTGCATCAGACTCCCAAGGGAAATCTTCGTCATGGGCTCCTGTCCATGAGCTCTTCCACTAATCTGCCTATCTTCTGCAACATTTCTTCAGTCATCCAAGTAGCATCTTCCTTTGGCTTATCCTTCCATTTGATCAAGTACTGAAAGTACTCTCATCCTCTGGTCCTTCTGAACAATATTTTATCCAATATTTTCTCTGGTAGAAATGGTTGTGCTGGAGGTAGATGTTCTCTCCACTCAATCTGTTCCTTGTCTGCTGCTCTTTCTTCTACACCATCATCCTCATACTTGTATAAATCTGCAACATTAAAAATGGGTGATATTCCAACATCAGGAGGTAATTAAATCTCATAAGCATTTGCATAAAACTTCCTAAGTATCTTGCATGGCCCAATCTTTTTGAACTTCAGTCTGTTGTACTACTTCTTTGGGAATCTCTCCTTTCTCAAGTGTGCCAAAACCTGATCTCCTACTTCAAAGTGAACTTCTTTTCTGCTCAAGTCTGCTCTGTTTTTATATCTGATGCTGCTGCCTTGTAGTTTCTGTTTCACTTGTTCATGTATGGCCTAGATCTCTGAAGCAAATTCCTCACCATCTGCACTTCTCAATTCTGCCTTTCCCAGATCTCTTAACTCTGATATTCCTTTGGGGTGCATTCCATAAACAATGTAGAATGTACTCTGCCTTGTGCTCCTATTTGGTGAGTCATTATATGCATATTCTGCCTGGGGCAAAATATGATCCCACTGCTTGGGATGTTCTCCTGCAAGACATCTCAACAAATTTCTGAGACTCCTATTCACTACCTCAGTTTGTCCATCAGTCTGAGGATGATAAGCTGAGCTGAAACTCAGTTTGGTACCAAGTTTCTTCCACAATTTCCTCCAAAAGTGACCCACAAATATGGTATCTCTGTCTGAAACAATACTCCTAGGCAACCCATGCAATCTAACAACTTCTTTGAAAAACAAGTTAGCAACATCGGTGGCATCACTAGTTTTATAACATGGAATAAAATGTGCCATTTTGGAGAATATATCCACCACAACAAAGACTGCATCATTCCCCCTCTGAGTCTTGGGAAATCCTAGAACAAAATCCATACTCACCATGTCCCAAGGCCTGTCTGGAATAGGCAAGGGAGTGTACAATCCTGCATTCTAGCTCCTTCCTTTAGCATACTGACAGATTTTGCAATTCTTCACAAACTTATCCACTTCTGTTCTCATCCTGGGCTAGTAATAGAAGTGACTCAGCTACTCATAAGTCTTATCAGTACCAAAGTGTCCAGCAAGTCCACCACTATGCTTCTCTTTGATCAAATTTTCTCTCATGGAACATTTTGGTACACACAGTTGGCTTCTTCTGAATAACAAGTCCTCCTGTAGGAAATAATCTAGCCACTAGCTTCTATCTGTTAAAACAGGGTTAATGCATGCCTCAAATGCTTCCTTAAAATCAGGATCTGTCTTATACAACTCCTTGAGAAAATCAAATCCTGCAACTTCAAAATTAGTTTCTTGAACAAGCATGTGCCTCCTACTCAAAGCATCAGCTACTTTATTGGCTTGACCACTTATATGTTTAAAAAAAAAATTAAAACTTTGGAGATACTCAACCCATTTAGCATGCTTATGTTTCAACTTGGGCTACTGTACAATATACTACAAAGCATGATTGTTAGAATATAATAAAAGTTCCCTGGACATCAAATAATGTCTCCACTTCTTCAGTGCCTGAACAATTACATAGAATTCCTTCTCATAAGAGGAATACTTTCTTCTGGTGCCGTTCAGCTTTTCACTGAAATATGCCACAGGGCTGTCCTCCTGACTCAACACAGCTCCAATAGCCTCTCCACTGGCATCACATTTTACTTGAAATGGTTTTGTAAAATCAGGCAGAATCAAAACAGGCTTCTCCGTTCTCCTTTGCTTCAAAACTTTAAAATTTCTTTCTGCTTCAGCAGTCCACTTAAATGGTTGGTTGCTCTTCTTTATTGTCTCAATTATGGGTGTATTGATCTTACTGAAGTTTCTTATAAACTTCCTGTAAAAACTAGCAAGTCCATGGAAACTTCTTACCTCAAAGACATTCTGGGGTGAAGGCCACTCCACAATTGCCTTAACCTTTTCTGGGTCCATATTCAATCCTTCTGCAGAAACAACAAACCCCAAATACACCAACTCTTCCTTCATGAATGAGCATTTCTTCAAATTTATCAGCAGTTTCTCCTGGTGCAACTCCTTCAAGACATGATTAAGATGCCTCAAATGTTCTTCTCTAGTTCTGCTGAAAACTAATATATCATCCAGATACACTATCAAAAATTTACCAATGAATTCTTTCAATACTTCATTCATAAGTCTCATAAAAGTGCTTGGTGCATTTGACAACCCAAAAGGCATTACCATCCATTCATATAATCCTTCATTTGTTTTAAAGGCAGTTTTCCACTCATCACCCTCTCTTATTCTAATCTGACGATATCCACTCTTTAAATCTATCTTTGAAAAATATTTAGCACCACTCAAACAGTCCATCAAATCCTTAACTCTAGGCAAAGAGAATCTGTACCTGATTGTGATCTTATTGATTGCTCTGGAATCAGTACACATCCTCCAGCCTCCATATTTCTTTGGGCTCAATACTGCTGGTACTGCACATGGACTCAGATTTTCTCTGATCAGTCCTTTGTCCACCAACTCTTGTACTTGTCTCTTGATTTCCTCATTTTCCTTGGGAGTCATTATGTAGGCTGCCTTATTTGGCAGATTTGAACCAGGGATAAAATCTATCTGATGGCTGATCTTCCTTACAGGTGGCAGCTCATTAGGTAAATCATCCACAACAATGTCGCAGTAATCATCTAACATCTCCTGGATTTCTACTGCTAAATCAGAGATCTTTGTGGAAGTAAGAACTACTTTAGGCTTGCAAACTAAAGCAAAGCTTACCTCTTCCTCTTCTATCTGCTGCAGATATTCCTTCCCGCTCAGCAACAAGGTCTTTGGATCAATCACTCTGCTGGATGGCTCTCCTTCTTCCATGGGTATCAATGTATGATGTACCCCATCCTTGAAGAACTTGTAAGTGTTCTTCTTGCCATCATGCACTGCTGCTCTGTCAAATTGCCAAGGTCTACCCAGCAGTATATGACACACATCCATGGGCATTACATCACATAGGACCTTATCTTTGTATTTGCCCATTTGCAGCTCTATCTCACACTGTTCTTTTACAACCAGCTGGTGCCCTTTATGCAGCCAGGACACCCTGTAGGGAGTTGGATGCTCCCTTGTCTTCAAATTCAACTTCTCTATCACCTCAGTGGAAACCAGATTGTCTGTGCTGCCACTATCAATGACTAGCTGGCAACATTTCCCTTGGACTTTGCATATGCTCCTAAACAAAGTCTTCCTTTGTGCAGGCTCAGTGACCTCTTTGGCTTGCTTCAACAGGACCTTATTTACCACCAAGGATTCTCCCCTCTCTGGAAGAATTTCTTCTTCGATCTCTGCTTCTTCTCCAGCCTGGGCAACAACAGCATTTCTTGGGCCATCACCCACATTCTCTGGACATTCATAGTGCTTGTGTCCCACTTGCTGACATCTATAACACCTCAATTCTCTAACCTTGCCTCTGTCTATGCCTCCTCTTCCTTTTCCTCTGTAAGAACCCCTTATTCCCCTTGCATCATCCTCTGTAGATGCATTCTGAGGTGAGCTACTATTAGCTCCATCCCTGGGTGTAGCAGGCTTTCCTCTACCACCCTGACTTCCCTTTCCACGGAAAGTACCTCTCTTCTTGGAAGATTGTTTCCTCGGGAGTTTTTCCTCTGCTTTCAAGGCCATCTGGTAGGCCTCTTCCACTGTCTTAGGAGACAGGAGACCAATCTCATCTTGGATCTCCAGCTTGAGACCATTCACATATCTGGCAGTCTTCTCAGGTGTGTCTTGGAATTTCCCAGCCCTTATGCTTACTCTGTAGAATTCCTCTGTGTATTATTTTACTGTCAGCAACCTCTGTCTCAGGTTCTGCATTTGTTTATACAATGTCAGCTGGTAATCACTAGGTAGGAATTTACCTTTTAACTTAGCCATCATTCTGGTCTAGCTCTTGATAGGCTGCTTGCCAACTCTCCTCGTTTCTGCCTGCACTCCGTCCCACCAAAGTGCAGCATGTCCCTTCAGCTTTATCACTACAAACTTGAACTTTTTATCTTCACTTATTTCTTCATAATCGAAGAATTTATTCATTTCGTTTATCCAGTCTACTAGTTCTTCTGGGTTCAGCCCCCCTGAATAACTTGATACTTCAATCCTGGGCTTAACTGTAGACCCAAGAACAGTTCTAAGGAGCCTCATGTCAAGAGGGATTTCAACATTTTCTTCTGCTTCTTCCGTCTCAGGTTCGCTGATGTCTTCAGGATCTCTGGGCTGTCTTCTCTCCATGGCATCTATTCTGGCCTCGACCCTCTGCAACATTCCCAACACCTCAGCGTTGGCAACAGGTCTTCTTCTGCCAGCACCTCTACCAACTCGGATTTCCATGTCAGCAAAACAACTTCAGACAACAACTCTAATACCACAAATGACGCAAAAAATGCTAAAAGTCAACCCTAAGGAGAGCTGGTAAACCGTGACGTGGCTCTGTCAAACTTTTCCCTGATCCATGTGATCTATTTCTCTTTATTAATTATCAAATTCATAGAATTTGATAAATAATACTATCCGCAATATTTTAACTTAATATTATATCCCCGCCATATATCTATTATCTCTGTGCTTTCTAACCGATGTTTAAATATTTACACTCCATATAAACCAACGCGCTGTTTGAATAAATAACTCTTATATAAGCCTTGGCCCTGGGCCCCGCGTCTACGCTCAATCACCCAATCAACGTGCTCGTCGTACCTTGATTAAATCTCGCGCATCTTCGTCAGACGGCCACTGTCCGATGACTCTGCGCCAGATTGATGGCTCTCGTCGATATCGCTCGACCTCCAGCGCCAGATTTTTAACGCGCAATGAGAATACGGGAAGGCGATTTTGTACTCCCGTCCGGTGCCACGTGTCAAGGGCTCTGTGGAATCGCTCCAATTTAGAAAATACCGCCTTTTCACCAAAAGTGGTGCAATATGGGAAACCCACTTTTCAAAACCACTTGCGGTTTTGCACAGTGTTTAACTATGGTTCACGCCGGTTGCACGATCCTCCTCGTTCTCTAACTCTCGCCTAAACCACTGTTACGGTTCGAAGCACAACTCTATTTCCTTACAAAGTGGGAAACCTTCCAAATAAACAGTGTTCGTGACCACGATTTCTCTGCACGGACCTCGCTTGTGGTTGCATGGATTTAACAGGGTTATTCGAATAAATTTAAGAGAATTAAGGGACCGAGGGATACAGAACCTATACGGCAGGTTAGTTCGACATATATATATATATATATATATATATATATATATATATATATATATATATATATATATATATATATATATATATATATATATATATACAGAGTCCAATCACTTCATAGTTATACCAATTTATTCACAAATATAAATACAAGCAGTTGGAAATCAACAGGGCTTGAATTTGATTCAACCGGAAGTAATTGCTCGATACACAGAGTTTATTGCATAAATCTCTCTTTTTTTTTTCTATCTCTCTCTGCCCCCTCCGTTCATCTGAGGGATTACATTTATATACATCAAAATATGTCCTTTCGGTTCCTCTGAGAGGACCGTTCTAGAATTCAAAGGTATAATTACAATAATTCACTAACTGAAACTGTTTGAGTTCTACAACTCTAACTACTCTAAGTGAAATGGTCAGCTGAGGTATTGGCACCTAGCTGTTACAATTCGATGAATTCAAACCCTCCTAGCCACAAGATGTGGACAAAATCTCCTACATTTCTGGCTAGTATCTAATGCCCCTGCATCAGATTCTCTTGTCCCTTTGCTTCAAGAAGCTGCTCCTCCGCCTCCCGTGATGGAGGTCTTGGAGGATACCCCTCTCGACTCCGATATGGAGGTCGTGGAGGGTGCTCCTTATTCTCTTGTAACACCAAGGGAAGACCATCTCGGTTCGATGGTAGCCCCTCCGAGTATTTTGGTCGCTTCCTTTGGTTGGAATCGATTTGTGGGATACCGCCTTCCGTCTTATGTGCCTTTTGAGATAACGGTACAAACCTCTGGTCTGGTCGTACCTAGCACTATTATAGATGAAGGAACATATGTTAGTGTTCTATCCTCAACTACTTGGCAAGCTTTCGGTTCGCCGCCGCTTGTGCCTGTTACGCAGAATCTATTGACGTTCAACAGAAGAACTAGTCAACCGTTAGGGATCCTTCCAAGGTTACCTATTACATTGGGAGGTAAAACCGTCCATATGGACGTGATGGTTGTTCTAGGCCCCTTAGATTTCAATCTACTCTTGGGGCACGATTACACCTATGCCATGGGAGCGCTTATCTCCTCCCTTTTCATGTGGTCTGTTTTCCACATGAAGGATGGATCGTGACCATTGATCAGCTTTCGTTCTTTGGTCTTGATGTGGCAGCTGGCCCGCCATCATCCCTTCCTGTTTTTTATCCACTCATTTTATCTGCCCCACCATAGGTCAATTATGTGGCTACCTACCCCGTGCCTGTGCTCAATAATGATGCCGTCGTGCATAGTGTGCTGGGGGCATTGGATCCAAACTTCCAAGATGTTTTCCTTCCATCGGACATGGAACTCTTGGAAGCCATGAATTCTTGTTCATCATGATGAGTTTTCTTCGGAGCACAGTTCATTTTCTTGTGTCAATCTCCTTAAAAAATGAAACAATTTCATCTGAGGATAGTTCTTTTAATGTGTCAACCTCAGTAAAATAATGAAACACGTCCCCGTTCAATTCGAGTCTTTGATAAGATATCGTAAAATCCCAGTCGAGTCTTTCTCTTGATCTCGTAACTTGAACCTTCACTCCATCTACCTTTCATATGGATTGAAGCTTGGGGGGCATGTACCTCGAATTGAGTCACCATGCTGGGGGCATGCTTACTTTTTCAAGCATAGTTTGTTTCTGTTTCAAGCTTGTTTAAAAATGAAACCGGTTTCAAGCATAGTTTATCTTTGTTTCAAGCTTGTGTAAAAATGAAACCAACTTCAAGCAAATTTTTCTGATTTCAAGCTTGTGTAAAATGAAACCATTCCCATTTTACCTCTTGTGATTGCCATTTTATCAGCCTGTTTTTCCAGATGAGCCTTGGTTTTCTCACTCCATCGTCACTATCTGCTTGGCCGATCATATGCCTTCACTTGGTTGTTTTACCCGTTCTTGAGGAACCGCTACAATGAGTGGTCTTGTTAGCCAGACTCTTGACCTTTACTTGTTCTGAGTAGTTCCACCATTACCGGAACCAGTAGCTACCCTTAATACCACTCGTTCCTCCAGGAGGAGTCAACTTTCAACTATTTTCTGACTCTTTAAACATGAAAATATTGCCGATTCGCTTGTCATTTTGATCTCGTTAAATTGGCTGCGAAACGACATCTACCCAGTATATGTTTATCCCTTTTTCGGGCTAGGATAGATTATTTATGAAAAAGGAATACCCTAGCCAATCGCGAATAGGAGGTTTTCTCAGACATAGTTTTCTACCTTTTTGGATCTGAGGAACTATCTACGAAAAGGGACCGTTGGAGTTTACTTTTCTGTTGTCTTTTCAAACTCTCCAAACATGAAAAGACACTGAGTTCTTCCTTTGTCAGACTCGTTCAAACTTGATTACATCAGATTCAGTCATAATGACAATACTCGAGTTTCTCCTTCCTAGGGCTTGTTAAATGTACTAGGATGGATTCGTTCGAAGGACAAAATTATATGACAAGCATATGGTATCCTCTTCACGCTTGTGTAAAAATAAAGAGGTACTCGCCAGAAATGGTGGAGAAAAATGGAACCGGTATCATTGTCGTGTCGGCAGTATGTCATTCTTGAACATGACACTTGTCTGCATTCGTTTCGGGTTGGGGACATCTCATCTCATTCTCTGCTTGCCTCCATGGGTTTGGGTAATCCCTTTTGACCTCTCATCTACTCTTTGCCTCTTCATCATGACCTCTGATCTTTTGATGTCAAATACTGCCAAATCCACTGTCGTGCTGCCGATATGTTCAAGAGAAGTTGACCTCTGCAAGTTTCAACCTTCCTCTGAATCTCATCTGATCCTGATCCACAAAAATTATTTTCCTCTGTCTCACGTCGATGATGTGGGAAACACTATGGCACATATTCGATCAAGGTCACTTCCTGTCGACTTCAGCTCATTATCTAGGAAGCTGATCTAGAGACTCCCTTCCGGTACCTTGGAGCCTGCATGCCTCAATGGCCATCTGTTACACAGTAATTTGTCACCGTCCCTGAAATCCCCATCTCACCCATTGGAGGGTCATTTCTATGAATAATAAGCAGTTTCATGCCTTGAAAATACCATCATTGCATCCCTTTCCATGAGGACAACATTCCTTCTGTTGATCATTTCCTGAGTAGACCCCTAAAAACCCCTGTTTTTGCCTTGGCGCTGGTAGCCCGTTATGTCCTCGTGCCAATGAGGAAAATTAACACTGAGCCCACACCAGTTGGCGTTCTGTCCCATTTAAGCACCCGTGCCAATCTACTTATGGAATTTTTTTTTAAAAAAGAGGTGAAGTTTCAATTACAACAACTTCATGGATGAGTCATGAGGAGTGGTTTCAACTGAATAACCACGACCTTCCTCCTTTGGCCTCTTGTTTCCACCTTATGGGGAACCTCCCAAGGGATAAGGCCTCCCTTCCACTATTGTAGGGATCCCAATCTCCTCCTCTCCTCTATAAATATAGCCATCTTCCATTGATGAAGTGGCTGAATGGTCGAGCCATAGTAGTCTTGGTAGGCTGAATAGAGCTGAATCAATTGTAAGGAGATTATTGTCAGATAGCCGAAGAGAGAGAGACTTGTCCTTTTCCCGACGAGCTTTACCGAGACATACTCCTCTGTCAACCCACCGAAGGAAGATCCAACGTCAGAGCTCAGGTTGTATCTTTCTTTGTTCTGATTAATAATAAACGACTTCGATTATGGTTCCACTCAGATGTTCATGTCTTGTGTTATGAGTTGTATCTTCTCTGACTGATACATAGTTACATGTATTGGGTTTTACACTTGTGTGTTTGTTGTTTCTTCGTGTACGTGCAAGTGTTTGATCGCATCGAGCGAGAGAATTATGATCTGCCAAAGCGAAGGACAGAAGCGCCATCTTCTCCACAAACAAAAACAACGTAGGACTTAAGGTAGGCCTCTTGTCGCATCTTGGTCTTTTGCAATTAGGAACTTGCATCTTAGCATGACTTGGTTGTTGCTAGATCCGATCTGGGCTAGTAGGGATTGCTTCTATCCACAAAGGGGATTTACCTCTCCAACAGGGGTGAAAATCCTTTGGTGATTAATAATCCTCTGAAACAAACATGAAATGAGCATGTAACTCAAATAAGATATTTTAAATACATTCAAGTACAATCTATCTAGCATAGATGTAAACAAAGGGAGTTTTTATTAACAAAAATAGAGTTTACTCCAAGTTCATCTACATATCCGAGTGTCAATTGCATGTTTGTCAGAAATTGTATATGAAGAACAATAGTTTTGGTATGCAAGAATGTAAATGTCATTTTAATATGGAGAAATTTTCGGAAGGAGATATTGTTATTCATGTTATGGTTTATTTTCTTAACTCCAAACTTGGTTTAGTCTTTCTCTATATACACAAGAACAAAATTACAAAGTAATTTCAGACATTTAAGTTATAGTTTTATATTTTATAATTACAAATCTAGTTTCTCATTAAAATATTTTACACACATCTATTCATTGAAATAAATTATATTGTGAATATGTTTTATCCTATTATTTGATTACAAAATTATTGCACTCCCTACTAAATAAAACAACTTTATTAATAAAGAATTGAATCTCAAATTGAAAGATTACTCAAGCAATTGTCAACAATTGTAGAAGACATGAAGTTTGGCAAACAACACAGGAGCTCACAGGTGTAGATCACCAGGAGCTCCGACAATCAAATGCACCTGCTTGGAGTTTCTCATTAAGCACCAATAATTAAATAGATACATTAGGTAGAACATATTCCTAAATAATAGGAACTGAATGTCTAATAAAATGCAAAATCACAACTACGTAACCAAATACTACCTAATCTCCATTAATTTCTAACACTCCCCCTTAATGGAGAAAGGGATTTTTAAACACACCTTATGTATCCCTAAACAAATCAAACTTCAATCTTCCTAGTGGCTTGGTGAATATATCAGCCATGCTATCAAAAGAATTACAATACTCTACAGAAATCTCTTTGGACTGCACTTTCTCCCTAACAAAATGAAATTGATTGTCGATGTGCTTAGTGTTTTTATGAAACACAGGATTGTAAGCCAGTTTGATGGAACTCTGATTGTCGCAATTGATGATCGTAGCTTCTGTCTGTTCTTCCCCTGCATCTTAGAGAAGTCTACGCAACCAAATTGCCTCACATGTCGTTGCACACATGGATTGATATTCTGCTTCTGTTGAGGATAAAGCAATAGTATGATGCTTCTTTCTACACGAAGAGATGACACCAGAACCAATGTTGAAGGCGTAACTTGTAATTGATCTTCTGTCATCTAGATTTCCCGCCCAATCAGAGTCTGTATAACCTGTCAAATTAACATCAAATGAGTCAGAATACAACATACCAAAGTCTGATGTTCCTTGCAGATACCTTAATACTCCTTTTACTACACTCCAATGACTATCATGGGGTTGAGTCATAAACTGACTCAAAACACTCACTGCATAAGCTAAATCTGGTCTTGTTGTAGTCAAATAAATAAGACTACCAACCAATTGTTTGTACAATGTTGCATCTTCATATTTCGAACCATCATCCATCTGAAGTTTGCTATTCTGCTGTAAAGGTACACATGAAGGCTTACACTCATCCATCTTAAACCTGGATAACAGACTCTTTACATACTTACCCTGGGACAAGAAAGTTTGACTTGAATCTCTCCAAACTTCTAAACCCAAACAATATTGCATTTCTCCACGGTCCTTCATCTCAAATTTTTGTGATAATTGCTGCTTTATTTCTTCAATGAGATTGTCTGCACTTCCTGTTATTATTAGATCATCTACATATAAATAAATCACCACTATCTGTCCTTCATTATTAAACATGGTATATAAATTGGGATCATTTTTTCTCCTTTCATAACCATTCCTGAGGAAAAAAGAATCAAATTTTTCATACCAGGATCTAGGTGCCTGCTTTAAACCATATAAAGCTTTCTTTAATCTACATACTAGATGTTCTTCTCTCTTCTTAACAAACCCTTCAGGCTGTACTAAGTATACTTCTTCTTTTAAATCACCATTTAAGAAAGAAGATTTAACATCTAATTGATGTATTTTCCAATGATGTTTAGTGGCTAAAGCAATAATCATTCTGATGGTATTTAATTTTGCAACAGGGGCAAGTGTCTCCTAAAAATCAATACCTTCTATCTGGGAATATCCCTTTGCCACCAACCTTGCTTTTGTTTATCAATAGACCCATCTGCTCTAAATTTCAACTTAAATATCCATTTGCAACCTATGGGTTGTTTATCATCAGGAAGTTTTACTAGATCCCAAGTATTGTTCTTAATGATAGATTCATATTCCTCATTCATTGCTTTCTTCCATTCAAGACTTTTACTAGCTTCATAAAAATTAGAAGGTTCTGCAATGTTTAACATACCAGTCATAAGCGCACAATCCCTATATCGAGCTGTTAACTGTTTTGGCCTACTTGATATTATAAGTGGTGGGGGTTCAATTATTCTGCTTGTTTCTTCCCTTTGTGGAATGAACTCCACATTATCCTGCTGCTATTGTACCTGCTGTTGTTCTTGTTGCTGTTCCTGTTTCTGTTCCTGCTTTTGTTCCTGTTGCTGACTGACTCCTGTTTCACTATCCTCTTATGAAAGTAAGGGTACATGCCATTCTTCATTGTTTTGGACAGGATTTCCATCATCAATCCGTTCATGGAATAATACATCTCTACTGACAAACACCTTATGAGTAGTAGGGTCAAACAATTTATAAGCCTTATACTCACTGCAGTATCTAATGAAAGTGCATTTAATGGCCTTTGAATCTAACTTCTTCATGTTCTCTTTGGGAACATGTGAAAAAGCTTTACAGCCAAATACTCTAAGATGGCTTACTGCAGGCTTGAAGCCATACAATGCTTCAAAAGGAGTTTTATACTCAAGACTTTTAGTAGGACTCCTATTCTTTAAATACACTGCAATATTAACAGCTTCTACCCAAAAACCATTGGTTAGATTCCTACCTTTCAACATACTGCGAGCACACTCCACCAGTGTTCTGTTTTTCCTCTCAGCAACTCCATTCTGCTGAGGAGTGTAAGGTGTTGTAAATTGCTGTTGTGTCCCATGCTCGTTGCAATATTTGATGAAGACTCCTTTCTTGAATTCTCCCCCTTGATCTGATTGAAAAATCCTGATGAACTTTCCTGTTTGCTTCTCAATCATGTTTCTGAATTTTTTGAAATATTCGAAAGCATGAATTTTCTGTTTAAGAAAATACACCCATGTGAATCTTGTACGTTCATCAACAAAGATTAAAAAATAATAGCCCCCCCCTAACGACCTTGTCTGCATCGGGCCACATAAGTCAGTGTGTACAAGTTCGAGTATATCCCTCTGTTTTCTATCTTTAATGGTAGGAAATTAATCTCTATGCTATTTACCGAATGCACATGCTTCACAATCAATATGCAAGTTTTTCAAAACAGTAAGACGCTCTACCATACCTTTTTTCTGCAACAGAAGGAGATCACTGAAATTAATATGCCCAAGTCGCTGATGCCACAAATTTTTAGCAGACTTATCCGACGACATGAAGGCTTGTTGTGGCATACTCTTCACATCCAGTTTGTATAGTCCTCCTATGCAGATACCTGTAGCAATGGGTTTCATCTGATCCAAATTTTTTTTAATAATGCAATGAGATTTAAAGAATTCTACTTTGAGGTCCTGATCTGTAATCTTTGACACAGAAATCAGGTTCTTCTTAATGCCAGGAACATACCACACATCAGATATATTCTTGATCTTACCATTAGGCAGAGTAACAAGGACATCTCCATGTCCATTGATCTCATACCCTCTATTATCTCCAAGATAGACTTTTACTCTAGAGTTGGATTCTTTAAATTTTTTGAACCATTTTTTTTTACCTGACATATGCGAGGAGGCTCCAGAATCCACGAACCAAATATTTGATTCATCCTCCTTAGTAGCAGTGTCAGCCTCAACCATAAAAAATCAAACATCCAGATTCTAATCTATGTCTGCATCTGCATTTGGATCCGCTAAATGACCTGCATGTCTTCTCTGCTTGTACCTTTCTTGATTTGCCTTCTTCTTACGACAAAATTTAGCAATATGGCTTATCTTACCACAATAAAAGAATTTAAGAGTAGAATCATTTTTATGCGAGGTCATACATTGTGGTGTCCTTTTTGATGTGTTGCCCCTCCTCTGATCAGCCATTTCTCTCCCTTTTGGCTTGAACTTTGTTATCAATGCAAGATCTAGATCTTGAGGTTTGAGAGACAACCTCCTTTCCTCTTCTTGTAGCAAAATCCCAGTAAGCTCTTCAAAACACGAAGGCTTTTCTCTTGCATTCAATCCGGTTATAAACATCTAATAGTCGTCCGTCATTCCGTTCATGGTAATTGTCACCAGATCATCATTTGCCACGGTTTGACCGATATCAGATATTTTATCTTTAAATTCCTTTATCCGGGATAAGAATGACGAAACAGAATCATTCTCCTCCATCTTGATTGAGAGGATCTTCTTCCTGAGGAACAAGGTTCGACTGGTGTTCTTGATTTCATACATGTCTTTGAGAGTTGTCCAGATGTCATTCTCTGTCTTGCAATCCCGAATATGAGGGATGATGTAATCTTTAACTAACATTTTGAGTAGAACCTTTGCCTTCAGCTCCCTTTTCTCCCACTCTTGAATTGTTGCATTCGTTCCACCATTTGCAACAGTTGGCTTAACTTCATCGTCGATGACAATGCTATAGGTATTCTGTCCCTCAAGCAAAGTCTAAAGCTTAAATTTCCAATTTGTGTAATTGGAACCATCCAATTTGCTACTTTCATTTAAGTAATCTGCCATCTGAGCATTCATCTTGGGAAAAGAAAAAAAAAATGGATAAAAAATTTAAAACAAGATTTGCTTAATGAGGGCCTTCAAGTTTACGATCAAAGTTGCTATTTTTATTGAGACACAATTGTTTCACAATATGAAATGATGGAACTTCTTATTGGGAGGATTATAAGAACGATGAACCACAAAAAAGGGAACCTTCATAAGAAGCAAGAAGCGTAAGTCAATAAGGAACCTTCATAATTCAATACTCTCGTGTGGTGAGCGTACTCATAAGAAATACTCATTTCTACACTATGTATCATTCAACGTAAGTCAATAAGGAACCTTTTTGGAATGTACTTCATGGGGGTTTTGAAGTCGACTGAAATAAAATTGATGTGCTCAGCTCCCTTCTGCCAACTGCAAGGCCCGAATTCGGCATAGAATACCAGATGACGCCCGTGGTAAGGTATGGTCAAGCCCGTCAATCGATTCAATGAACGCGCTGGGGATTGCATATAGGGATTGAATCAACTGTGTCCTAGCCAACGTCTAAAAAATTTCAAGTTTTACCACTGCAAAAACCATACAGTGGCCTGCCTCATGCACCGGCCACTCACGGAGAATAGACAGATCTGTCTGCCTACCAGCAATCAAGCACAACTAAAAAAAAACTCTGATAGTCCAGAAGTTAAGTTACAGCTGAAGGAGAGTCCATGTCGTCAAAAAAAGACCAAACGATGTTCCATAATACCTATACAGGCAAATTGAAATGATGGACAGAATTACAATTTAAACAGGCACACCATATTTCAGATTGCTCAGACAGATTTTTAACGAGTGCGTGGGCAGACTGATACGGGAAGACTGTGCTCTTTTCGACGGAGAAACGATCTTGTCCAATCCTGCTCTCTCACCAGGCGATCCACACCACATAACACTGCCTTCACGGCCTTGGTCAAATGCCTTCACGGCCTCCACACAGTTTCACAATATGCCTCACGCAATACAGTCAACAGAGAACGCAGCTCCATTCCAGTGAGCCATGAAATTCGCTTTCACGGCCTGCCTCACACACAACTTCTCTCAGCTCTTCCTGAGCTCTGATACCATGTCAACAATTGTAGAAGACATGAAGTTTGGCAAACAACACAGGAGCTCACACGTGCAGATCACCAGGAGCTCCCACAATCAAATGCACCCGCTTGGAGTTTCTCATTAAGCACCAATAATTAAATAGATACATTAGGTGAAATAGATTCCTAAATAATAGGAACTGAATGTCTAATAAAATGCAAAATCACAACTACGTAACCAAATACTACCTAATCTCCATTAATTTCTAACTACAATAACCACTATAATATATAGAACTCATTTTTTGATGTATAAATTATTTGTTTTATATGTCATTCAATTTCCATTACCTATTATCTTCAAACATGGGGAGGTATCGAACATGGGAGCCAAATTTAGGTAAATGAGCATTCACATTGTCAACTTGGACCAAAAAAATAAATTATAATCCTAAAATTCTCTTACGTAAGCATCTTTTTAAGTATATAATTGAGTTCCATTTATTTAAAAAAAAGAAATATTAAGAACCTTCTAGAGTTATAAAAGGTAATTGACATGGAAAATAAAAAAAAATCTCCTCATGACAACATACAAATGTTAATCTTAATTGAATCATTAAAAAAATAAAAAGGGATAATAGATTTACAAGTTATATCATTAAAAAATACTACTTTCACAATGGAATTTCTACATTAAATTTTAAAAATATTATTTTATAAATATATATAATTATAACTCTTAAATATATTTTCAAAGAGAAAATATCTAAGAAACATAGTTCAATTATTGGGCATTAGAAATTCCAAAGAGGTGAAGGCAATTGAGTTAGTATCAAGAAATATGACATCAACCCCTGGAAAAATTGCAAAATATCAATCTCAATATGGCATAAGTGCTAGTAGGGAATTATTGACAGGTGTTGTTGGAAAAAGAACTACATCAAATTGATTGATGTCAATGAAAACCATAATCAACAAAACATTAAGAAAAGTTTATGGAGGCATCAAAAAATTAGGATTCAATAACATGAGAATGATGAACTTGCATGTTGGGCTAATATATGTAGGAAACCTTACCAAGATAGACTTTCCTATAATGTGAGAAACACTGTGAAAGAGTTTTGGTATTGGAATTTCCATGTGTCACCAAATGAGAAGAATACCATGAGACATTGTATATCTAGAGGGGTGTATTGAGATCATTTCCCCTTTCAGTGATTTTTATTATTAAAGAACATTTCTTACTACATAATATGTATAACTTGTATATATACTTATCAAAAAAAAAAATAACCATGTTGAATCTTATGATAGTGAGGACAATATTACTAGTCCATTCATACAACTACCACATACTATTAATAGGAAAAAGGTTTTTCCTGTGAAGCGATCTATGCATCTTCGTCATGCAAATTGAATCTCAAAACTAAGGAGTCATCCTAAGATAAAAGGTCATCATAGTAACTTTGATGTTCCAAAACCATCAATCATTTAATTATATTTCTCTAAATATCAACAATTGGACAACAATCACAATATGTAACGCTTGGGGGGAATTTGTATCCATATCATAGTATAACTGTATATAAAACAACTTATCCAAATGATATAAAAATATTTCATAAGCAATGCAGCTGCTACATGAATTACTCACAATACTTAATGATATACTCCAAGTTCTTCCGCAATACTAATAAAGTGTCTAAAGAAGTCATCATCACTCAGTTACCATATAGGTAACACCTGGGGGAAATGTGTTAGAATTGTAGATACAATAGATTATACATAGGATATAAAAATCTGTTATAAGTAATGCAATTGCTACAGCAACTACTCACCATATAGCTAATGTCTTAGGGAAATGTGTTAGAACTGTATATACAATAGCTTATACAAAGGGTATGAAAATATGTTATAAGCAATGCAACTGCTACATGAACTAGTCACAGTCCTTAATGATATAATCAAAGTTATTCCACAATACTAATCAAGTGTCTAAAGAAGCCATCATCACTTCCAAAATCACATATTTAAACATACAAGTTGTAAAAAAGGAAGTTGTTTCATAAATTTTCATATATTCACGTGCTCAGATCTAAGATATATTTCTTAAACTCTGAAGCCTCTTCTTGATTGAAATCATACTAAACTGATAAGATATAGCTAAAGAGCAATAATTTAAAAACTTCTTGGCATAATCGTTACATAATAATTTGATGCTCAACTTGTATAGCAATAAATATCAGCTTGCAACATGTCCAAATAAAACAACTAAATTAAATACTATCAGTTGATTTTCAATACATTTATGTAATTAAAATAGAGCTAGGAACTTTTGAACACTACTTTGAAATTGAAAATTAGAAGCATCTTCATGCCTGTTTTTCCAAGCTGGCTGTGAATGTCTCTCTGAATCCTTATAGCATTAGATAGATTTTTTGAGCTAATGTGATGTTTTTTTTGTCACAATGATTTAAAAATCAGTTATTATACCACAATATTGACTTTCTCATTGTCTGTTTTGCTTATGAACCCTTTAAAAAGACCATAGGAACATTTGCTTTTACACTATCATCTCCCTAACATGGATGGGGGTTTCAAAAATTAGAGAGTAAATTGAGTGGTTATTGTTAGAAATTGTTGTATAAGATGGGAAATTTGGATGTTTTCTAGACAATTTGGATGTCATAATAGATATCTATTTTAAATTTTTTAGAGTCTCTGGCCACCATGCATCTAATATGATCCATTTCAACTGAGAACTTAAATATCTGTTTTGAATTTTTTGGTGTTTCTAGCCACCATGCATCTAATAGGATCCACTTCAACTAAGAACTTCAATAAATCACTGTGTGAATGATAACTTGTGACATCCCTAGCCATTTTCTTTGATTGTTGATCAGGTTAAAAACTAATAACTTGTAAAATCCCTACCCATTTTCTTTGATTGTGGATCAGGTTATAAACTAGAATACACTCTCTCTTCAGAAGACTCTACAATATATATTGGATGGAGGGAAATGCTATGATAAAACATGTACAAAAAACCCTTTAGGGTTGTCTCAAATTACTCTATTGTTAATCGCATAGTGTCAATTTGGTAAAACTATAATCTACAGTAAGGACTAAGTAGGTTTTTTCTTTTGCAAGTTTTGTTTGGAATTGAAAAATAAAAAAATTATAAAAGATAAAATTATGTAGTGAAAAAATTTGTTTAAAATTTCAGAATAAAAAGTTGAGTAAGTTTGACATTATATAATGTGGGAAACTTGGATGGTTTGTAGACAATATGGATGTCATAACAAATATCTGTTTCAAATTTTTTAGTGTCTCTCACCACCATGCATCTAATATGATCCATTTCAACTGAGAACTTCAATATATATTTTGAATTTTTTAGTGTCTCTTGCCACCATGCATCTAATAGGATCCATTTCAGCTAACAACTTCAATAAATCACTATGTGAATGATAACTTGTGACATCCCTAGCCATTTTCTTTGATTGTCGATCAGGTTACAAACTAATAACTTGTGAAATCCCTGGCCATTTTCTTTGATTGTGGATCGGGTTATAAACTAGAATAGGCTCCCTCTTCACAAGATTCTACAATATATATTAGATGGACGGAAATGTTATGATAAAAAATGTACAAAAAACCCTTTAGGGTTGTATCAAATTACTCTATTTTTAATCACATAGTTTCAATTTTTAAAACTATAATCTACAGTAAGGAGAATAGGCTCCCTCTTCAGAAGACTCTACAATATATATTGGATGGAGGGAAATGTTATGATAAAACATGTACAAAAAACTCTTTAGGGTTGTCTCAATTTACTCTATTTTTAATCACATAGTGTCAATTTTTAAAACTATAATCTACAGTGAGGATTGAGTGGGTTTTTTCTTTTGAAAGTTTTGTTTCGAATTGAAAAAATATATATATAAAAGCTAAAATTATGTAGTGAAAAAATTTGTTTAAAATTTCAAAATAAGAATTTGAGGAAGTTTGACAGCATATAATGTTAAATTAGTTTATGATTATAAAAAAAAAATGTAAGTTTTTCTAGCCATAATTAGGTAATTAAATATATGTATATAGTTTTTTTTTTTAAATTGATATTCATTAAAAAACAATTGAAAGAGTATGTATGTAGTTACAAATTGTTATGTAGTTACAAACTATTACAATTAATTAATTAAAGGTAAATTTAGTGTTAATTAAGAAATGATAATTATGAACATTAATCTTTGTTAATTTCATTTTTTTTGTATTAAGAAATACTACCCATGAATAATAAAACTGTTGTAACATAACTAATATATAACAAAAAAAAGCCTTTTATTTTTTGAATAATAAAATACTTGTAACAAAAATAATATAGAACAAGAAAAACTATTTATATTTAGATGTATGAAAATTTAGATACATTTTATTAAGTAAAATTTTAAAAGAATAATGGCTATAAACAATTAAAAATAGTTTGATTAAATAGTTAGTTTAGATATTTTCACTCTAAAAGATGTTTGCATATCAAGACATTTGATCCCTCTTGGCTCTTGGTAGATCCAGAGTTAAGATTGATCTAGGACATCTTAATTTCCCCCTTTCAATAAACTATATTCCACATGAATACCATGGGCCAATACCATGGGTTGTTTTTATAGTATATTCTTATTTTATTTTATTCCCTAAATTCAATTTAACTTATTGAAAAGAAAAAAACAAATACTCCAAAGTTAAGATTGAAAGAAAAAAAAAAAATACTATAAAAAAACATATATAAAACTATCTACATTTACATATAAAAATATAACAAATTTTTAATAACAACATTTTAACTTAAAAGCCACGAAAACCTAAATTCAATAAACTTATTTTAAAAAAAAACACTAACATTATATATATATATATATATATAGATATATATATATATATATATATATATATATATATATATATATATTTATTTATTTACTTGTGAATCTAATGACCTAAAACATTTCAATCGTCTAACATTTGATCCAATGGCTTAGACATGGACACAGTGGCAGCTAGGAGAGTTGTTTTCAAATAGGAATTGTTGAGATTTTCTGTTTTATTAAAATAGTCAAAAATATCAGTAGGTGACAAAAATTAGGAATTTGTTGCTAGATTAACTCCAGTTTGTTGGGAGGGAGTTAATGCATCCTAAATTTGATGTGAGAGGATTTATGAGGCTGTTAGATTCTCCTTGCTATAAAACAGGTGTTCATACGAATGGTTTGTGTGTGTGAGAGTTTGTAATCTCCTGTTTGATTAATAAAGAATTGCCAATGCCCTGTTGTGTGGACGTAGCCCAGAATGGTTGGGTGAACCACGGTAAACCTCTGTGTTTTATGTGCTTGATTTATTTGCTGCGTACTTGTTTAATTTGCTGTGCATCTGATCTCCAACAAGTGGTATCAGAGCAGTTGGAGGCGTGGCGCAGCTGGAGCGCGTGCTGGAGGTGGAGTGCTGGCTGTGTTGAACTTCTGTCCAATCTGCGTGAGGTGCTGCGCAGAGGGAACTGTGCTGCCTGGTGTGCTGCGGAGTGTGTCCAACCTGCGTGTTTGAGCTGAATAAACCTGCGTATTGGCGTGGACCTGCTACGTGAGAGGATTGCTGAAAGGTCGTGAGCCATAGACTAGCCGTAAGCGTTGAAAAAAGCCAAGCAGAGCCGTGGGTTTGAAGTGAACGGTGTTGAACTGGCTGCGTCGAATGGCATTGAAGCCAGTGCGTTGAATGCCCGTAAATACTCAGTACAGTGGGCTGACTGCTGTGTAATTCATTTCGTCTGAAGGCTGCCGGTGGTGGCAGCGTTGAATGGTGAACGTTGGTATGGTAAGCAGAACTAGGCCCGCAGTTTTTAGTTGCTGTGATCAAAGAGCCGAGACATGGTAAACTGATATTTCATTTAAACGTTTGTTGAAGTGGGTATTAAACGTTTTGAAATGGGTCATATCAATCCGATTTTATAAATCTGACAATGAAATCAGTTTGGAGTTTTATAAAAAAAAAAAAAACAAAAAGTCATATATATGTATATCGTTTTGTATTAACTCAACACAGGGTGCAGGATGGATGCGAAGCTGTGCCATATCGATTTGGCCTTAAAGTGTGATGCATTAAAGTGTAATGCAATATTGAAAGATAATGGTATTCAAATGCCATTTTTAAATCGATTTTTAAAGGGAGCTTATAAGGTGGCATTTTATTTTAAAAGATTTATTATATGCCATAAAATCATTTTGAAGTTCTTTAAATAAATCGATTTTTGGTTAATCCATTTAAAATCGATCATGTATTAAATCGATTTGTTGCATGCCATAAATCGATTTGAAGTTTGTCAAATCAATTTGATTTTTAAAATTGATTTGGATGGTAGTGTTTTTTGAATCGATTGGTAATTATTTAATGCTATTGGCATATGTATTAAGGGAAATGCATTGTATAGGTGAAGGGCATAATTTCATCCATAATTGCAGAAATTTTTTTTTTTTTTAAACAGCAAAGGCAATTGTACAATAAGGCATAGGCAGTGTTTTATTTATTAACCTTTTTTAAAAATTTGGAGATTCATTGTTTTAAGACGAGATGGCGAAAACTCAGAGTGCCCGTTTTGAGAACGATGTGATTGGAGCCTTGTTGTCTGAGGAGACGAGGAAGAGGTCGAATGCAGACACCTCTACGTCAGAGGTAATGATGGCCAGAGGTCGCTCGAGAGAGAGACACTCCGGGGGTAAGCATAGAAACTCTCGTTCAAATTCTAAAGGAAAGAAGACAAAGGTGAAGTGCTGGCATTGTGGGAAAGTTGGACACCTGAAGAAGGATTGCTGGAAGCGACAGCAGGCTGCTAAAGAAGGCTCTTCAACAGAAAAGAAGGAAGCAAACACCACAGATACAGATTCAGTATCTGGTTCAGGTATGAGCGACGAAGTATTGTCTTTTTATATGTCAAAACATGATCAACATTGGTTGTTAGATTCCGGTGCATCAAACCACATGTGTATTCATAGAGAATGGTTTAAGACGTATAGATCAGTTAATGATGGAGTCGTGTACATGGGTAATGATGTCACATCTAATATTGTTGGGATTGGAAGTATACAACTACAAATGTTTGATGGCACAACTAAATTGTTAACAGATGTGAGACATGTTCCAGACTTAAGAAAAAATCTAATTTCACTGGGAGCACTTGACACAAATGGATATAAAACTGTAATTCAAGGTGGAGTTATGAAAATCTATAAAGGTATCTTACTAGTAATGAGGGCTAAGAAAGTAGGAAATCTATTTCAGTTAGAAGGAAGAACAGGGCCAGATCATGTGTCTACAGTGTCTGAACATGACAGTAGTTCCATTCGCCTATGGCATCAAAGGTTGGGCCATATGAGCGAAAGAGGGTTAAAGATTGTGGCTGATCGCAAGTTACTTCCTAATCTAAGGTCTGGAAAGTTAGATTTCTGTAAGCATTGCTTGTTTGGAAAACAAAGTAAACAAAAATTTAAAACAGGCAAACATACTAGTAAAGGGATACTTGATTATATTCATTCAGATGTGTGGGGTCCAGCCCCTACAGCGTCATATGGTGGCTCGCCATATTTTGTGTCGTTCATTGATGACTTTTCTAGGAAAGTGTGGGTCTACATGATGAAAAAGAAGTCTGATGTTTTTTCAATTTTCAAGCAGTTTAGAGCATTGGTAGAAAACAACACTGGTAGAACAATAAAATGTTTAAGAACTGACAATGGTGGTGAGTTTACTTCCAAGGAGTTTGACAGCTATTGCAAGGATGCAGGGATCGAGAGACATAAGACCACGGTTTATACTCCTCAGCAAAATGGAGTTGCTGAACGCATGAACAGGACTCTTCTAGAGAGAGCAAGGAGCATGCTGAGTAACGCTGGTTTGCAGAAGGAGTTGTGGACGGAAGCGGTAGCAACAGCTTGTTATGTGATAAACCGATCTCCATCGACGGCCATAGACTGCAAGATTCCGCAAGAGGTATGGAAAGGACACCCTTGTGACTATTCTAAACTCAAAGTGTTTGGTTGTGATGCATATGCTCTAGTGCCTAAACATCAGCAAACTAAGTTAGATCCAAAGTCTAAAAGGTATGTCTTTGTTGGGTATGGTGTTGGAACAAAGGGATATAGATTGTGGGATCCTACTACCCGCAAAATCATCATCAACAGAGATGTAAGGTTTAATGAATCCTCTCTTGTACAGTTAGATGTAGATAGTAAATTGAAACAGGATGATGTATTTGATTTTCAGCACATTCAGTTTGACAGCACTTTTAATGATAGTTATGATGACCATAGTTCAGATACTAGTCATGAACAGGTTTCAGAATCAGAACATGAACAGGGTTCAGGTTTAGATCATGAATATGTCTCAGATACTGATCGGCAAGAATTTCCTACAGATGGTAGTCAGCCAATTGCGGAAGCACCAGAAACATCCTTAAGGAGGTCGACAAGAATCAAACGACCACCCAGAAGGTATGATGATTATGTTACTTCAGTTGCATTTACTGCTAATGACAATGAACCTCTGTGCTATCAGGAAGCAATAGAAGGTTTGAATAGTGACAAGTGGAAAGCAGCCATGAAGGACGAAATGATGGCCTTAGGTACGAATGGCACATGGGATCTGGTTGAACTTCCGAAAGACAGGAAAACTGTGGGGTGTAAATGGGTTTTCAAGCTGAAACGGGGTGTGAATGATACGAAGGACAGGTACAAAGCGCGACTGGTTGCAAAAGGGTTTTCTCAGAAAGCCGGTATTGACTTTCATGAGATTTTTTCACCAGTGGTTAAAATTGTTTCAATTCGAATTGTGTTAGCTTTAGTTGCTTTGTTTGATTTAGAGTTACAGCAACTAGATGTTAAGACTGCTTTTCTACATGGAGATCTAGATGAGGAAATTTATATGGAACAACCGGAAGGGTTTGTTCAGCATCGCAATAAGAAATTTGTCTGCAGGCTCAAGAAGTCATTATATGGTCTGAAGCAGTCGCCTCGGCAGTGGTATAAGAAGTTTGATTCTTTCATGTTGAGTCAGAAATATGTTAGAAGTGAATATGATCATTGTGTGTATTTCAAGCAATTGAAAAATGGCATGTTCATTATCTTAGTGTTGTATGTTGACGATATGCTTTTAGCAAGCAAAAGCATTGAAGAAATCAACAGGTTGAAGACTCAAATGGCAAGGACATTCGATATGAAAGATCTAGGAGCAGCAAGACAGATTTTGGGCATGGATATTTTCAGAGACAGGAGTAATGGTAAGCTGTGGCTATCACAACAGAAGTATGTTGAGAAGATACTTTTGATGTTTGGTATGAACAATGTGAAGCCTGTGTCAGTCCCTTTCGCTTCCCATTTTAAGCTTTCTTCCAGTTTATGTCCTAATACAGATGAAGAAAAGGATTATATGTCTCGAATTCCATATGCCAATGTAGTAGGATGTTTGATGTATGCGATGGTTTGTACTCGACCAGATATTTCACATGCAGTTGGGGTTGTCAGCAGGTACATGGCAAATCCAGGAAAATAACACTGGTCAGCAGTGAAATGGGTGCTTCGGTATTTGAGAGGCACAAGTAGTCATTGTATCACTTACAATAAAAGCAGTGAATATGTTTGTGGATATGTTGATTCCGATTTTGCAGGTGATTTGGATAAGAGAAGGTCAACTTCAGGGTACGTCTTTACTCTTGCAGGTGGAGCTATTAGCTGGATGTCAAAGCTACAGAACATTGTTGCTTTATCCACTACTGAAGCAGAATACATTGCTGCTTCGCATGCTTGCAAAGAGGCGGTTTGGTTGAAAGGTTTGCTTGGTGAGTTTGGTAGGTTACAAGACAACATCAGGTTACTTTGTGATAGTCAAAGTGCAATACATTTGGCTAAGAATCTGGCCTATCATAGTAAATCAAAGCATATCCGGGCTTCATACCATTTTTTAAGACAAAAGTTATTAATTAAAGGAGTCTTTCAAAAGGTGCATACAAAGGAAAACTGTATGTACATGTTCATTAAAACTGTAGCTTTTGTTGGAGAAGCTTCGTGTTGGTGTTTGGCTTTTGGCTTGCGTTAAAAGATAAAATAATAAAAGAACTGGCATCAAAGTTAATTGTTGTCAAGGTGGGGAGATTAAGAGATTTTCTTCGTTTTATTAAAAAATAGTCAAAATCTCGCAGGGTGACAAAAATTAGGAATTTGCTGCTAGATTAACTCCGCTTTGTTGGGAGGGGAGTTAATGTATCCTAAATTTGATGTGAGAGATTTATGAGGCTGTTAGATTCTCCTTGCTATAAAACAGGTGTTCATACGGATGGTTTGTGTGTGTGAGAGTTTGTAATCTCCTGTTTGATTAATAAAGAATTTCCAATGCCCTGTTGTGTGGACGTAGCCCAGAATGGTTGGGTGAACCACGGTAAAACTCTGCGTCTTCTGTGCATGGTTTTCTGCTGTGTGTTATGTGTTTAATGTTTTTCCGCTGTTAAACTCCAACAGGAATGTCTTACGACGTAAATATATTTTTAATAGGGTTAAAAATTAAATCGGTTATTTTTTTTGAAGGTATCTCTAGCTAGTTAAGGAGTTGTTTTCAAATAGGAATGCCTTAAGGCATAACTAGCAATTGCACCATATGTTGCAAAAGAAATGCCGTAAGGCAATAGCATAGGAAAGAGTAGTATATAAGAAATAAGAAGATAATAGCATAGGAAAGAGTAGCCTAGAACAAACAAGATGTTGCAGAGAACAAGTCATCGTGAAGGAATGAAAGGAAAATTTTTCTTCCATGGAAGCAAGTGGTGGAGGTTTCAAAGATATTGATGATAAAAGTTATCAACCAAAAACTTTTGTTATAGATTTTGAAATAGGCAATTGGGGGCGAAAACAATATATAAACCAACATAATATGTTCACATATATACAAATTTTGTGATAGATATTGAAATAGGAAATTGGGGGTGAAAATCCTTTGGTGATTAATAATCCAACAACTAACTCAAATAAGATATTTTAAATACATTCAAGTACAATCTATCTAGCATAGATGTCAATAAAGAGAATTTTTATTAACAAAAATAGAGTTTACTTCAAGTTCATCTACATATCTGAGGGGCAATTGCATGCTTATCAGAATTTTCATATGAAGAACAATAGTCTTGGTATACAAGAAAGTGAACATCATTTTAATATGGAGACTATTTTTGAAGGAGATAGTGTTCTTTATGTTATGGTTTATATTCTTAACTCCAAACTTGGTTTATTCTTTCTCTATATATAATAATAATAAAAAATACAAAGTAAATTCACAAATTTAAGTTATAGTTTTATATTTCATAATTACAAATCTAGTTTGTTATTAAAATATTTTACACATCCTAGGTTATTCTAAATTGATCAAGAATATAGAATTATTAGGGTGGTGTTCTATGTGCACTAAAACTCTCATGAAGTCCATCAGAATGTATGGGGTTCATTGCAACCTTGGATATATTTTGTGAGTTGTTGTGATTTTTTTGCTTGTGTCTACAAATTAGTTTTGGTTTTCATCTAGTTATCATGATTCAAAACTTTTTTATAATCTTAGATCCTTATAGCATTATATATATTATGTGAGTTAATGTGATGTTTTGTTTGTCACAATGATTCAAAAATCAGTTATTATACCACAATATTGAATTTTTTGTTGTCTGTTTTGTGTATCTTATTAAAATATTTTACGCACCCTAGGTTATTCTAAATTGATCAAGAGTATATAATTATTAGGGTGGTGTTATATGTGTACTAAAATTCCCATGAGGTCCATCACAATGTATGGTGTTTCTTTTGCAACATGTGGTGCAATTGCTAAAAAACTAACATTATAAAAAAGATATACAAAAATTTAACTTGTGAATATAATGGCCTAAAACAAATTTTAAAAGAACAATGGTTATAAACATTTAAAAATAATTTTATTAAATAATTAGTTTACATCTATATTATTGATGAGATGAATCAATGAGGTTTGCATATCAGGACATTTGATCCCTCCTGGTTCTTGGTAGATCCAGAGTTAGGCCATCTTAATTCCCCCCTTTAGATAAACAACATTCCACATGAATACCATGAGTCAATACCATGGGTTCTTTTATAGTTTAGTAAATAATTTTATTAAATAATTAGTTTAGATCTATATTATTGATGAGAGGGATCAATGAGGTTTGCATATCAAGACATTTGACCTCTCTTGGCTCTTGGTAGATCCAGAGTTAGTCCATCTTTATCTCCCCCTTTACATAAACCACATTCCACATGCATACCATGAGTCAATACCATGGGTTGTTTTTATAATTTAGTATTATTTTATTTTTTATTTGACCTAGTTAAAATGTTCATTATAATATGTCAATCTCTTTATTTAATTTACTTTTATTTTTACTTTTGTGTAGTTTGAAAAAGTCACCAAAACCTAAATTCAATAACTTATTAAAAAAAAAAACTAACATTATAAAAATTATATATAAAACTTTAACTTGTGAATCTAATGGCCTAAAACATTTCAATCATCTAACATTTAATCCAATGGCTCATACATTGACACACTAACACCTAGGAGAGTTGTTTTCAAATAAGAACGTCTTACTACGTAAATATATTTTTAATAGGGTTCAAAATTAAATCGGTTATTGTTTTTGAAGATATCTCTAGCTATTTATAGAAAGGCATAAAATTATTTTCCATATAAACGAAAATTAAACAAAAAAAAAAAAATTCAAATTTGAAATAAGAATTTTTGGAATTTTTTAATTGACCATAACCATTAACAAAAAATAAAAAATATTGTGAAAATTTTTCCCCATGTTATCATAATTCAAAAGGAAATATTATCATGCATGAATGTGTCAACTATTTATTAAAATTACATCTTAGTAGTCGACATCTATGATGTAATGTTCACATTGTGGTGAATCGTTTTGCTCCTCAATGAAGAGAAATACATTCAATTAGAAAGGGTTCCCCATTCTTTTGTTCCTTAAATTTAGAAACGGTACTGACCAATCTCCCATTGTGAATATTCTTATTTCCTACTCTACTTGCTTGTATTTACCACCTACTTCACTTGCTTTCCTATACTATTTGCTCTGCTTGCTTACATTTATGAATATTACCTGTATGTTTTCATTATGCCAATTTAAAATGACACAAGAAAATAAACATTAGAAATCAAAATTGATCCAATGTAGGCTTGATTCATGATTATAAAAAATTCAATCACTGGTAAGTCTAAACATTTATGTTTATTGAAAAATAATAATAATATTTTTTTATTCTTTTGCAAATGGTATTCTGCATCATAATGCACATGTACACTAATCACTAGGCCTATAATTCATATGACAAAATATTCTTATAATTTATATTTCTTTTATGAAAAATTGTGTTTATGGAGGTTTAAAATAGTAGTATAAGTTGTTTTTTATTTTGTTAATGGAGATTGTGTAATATCCATAAAGAATACTCTATTTTTATTACTTTAAAAAACACTTATTGCTATTTTTTTTGAATAATTGGACAAATCATTCTATAATAAAGAGAAATAATTTCATTGCATTTAAGGAATGACATCCATAAAATGAAAGAGTACATATTCCTATTGAATTCCCCTATATAATTCTTATATAGACTATACGTAATGGTTCGATGAATTCTCTACATATAATTTATATATCATTGAAATAAATAGTTCTATTCAATTTCTTCTACATGATTCCTATATAATTGTAATATTGCTGAGCTAATGTCATTTAAGTATGCTTATTAAGTATACTTAGAATTCTAATTTATAGATAAGATTTGTGATTTGTAATTTGCAATTTACACAAATTTAAATAAAAAAGTGATATATAATATATATTAAATTCAAAATTAATTTCTATTTTCATATAAAACAATAATTGATTTATTTCAATTTATCAATATTAAAACGTTAAAATAAAACTAACTCTTCAAAATAAAAATAAAACTAACCCTTTAAAATAAAAATGCAATATAATGTGTGATATATATTAAATTCAAAATTAATTTTGATTTCCTTATAAAAAATAATTAATTTATTTTGCTTATCAATATTAAAAATAATATTCTAAAATAAAACAAAAATAGAATACAACCTCTCCCTTCAAATTTAATTTGATGCTGTTTCCCCATTGGCTTTATTAGGAATACATTCCCAATGCTGTTGTCTATTCCAATTTCCAACCCCAATGAGCTCTATGGAAAATATTAAGAATACATCCCCAATGCTGTTGTCTGTCTCCCAGTACAGCACAAAAGCAAAGCTAATTCTGTCTCCAAATACAGCACATAATCAGAGCAAAGCAAAGCTAATTTTGTCTCCAAAAACAGCACAAAAGCAAAGCTAATTTTGCCTCCAAAAACAGCACAAAAGCAGAGCTAGTACTGCCGATTTTATGACTACAGTCTGAGGGATGCCGCGCTTCCCCTTTCTCACAAGTCCTTTGACAAATGGCAACAGGTTTATCACCACCCAAACGCTGCAGAAGCACTCTGTAAATGGCTTGCCTCTCAATATATCATATTTACCTGCCATAGGAATTCCAGTTCCCGAAACAATGGCTACCAAGTTTATAAGAAGCACTGTTGTTGGTGGAATGAACAATGAAGATGAATCAAATGTAAAGTCACCCTCATTACACTCATCGTCAGCCTCAGATCCCTTTGGAGTGTCCACAAAAACTGTTTCAGAGACTCCTATGAACTTCATTATAACATCGAACATGCCAAACACCCATGGAGATAAGCAGAGAATAAGCCACATCCTTTGGTTATTCCACCATTCTTTGATGGAACTATCAATTCGAAGATATTCCCACAGCTTAAAGCCATAGGTTGAAACGAACAGTGCAACTGCGACTGCAAAGGCAGGCTCCGAAGTCTGTAATATTAAGAAGTGATGCATGTAAGGTTTATGAAACTCGACCAAAACATGAATTTTTGTGAGAGAGTCTATATTTCCACAGAGAAATTTTGAAGAAATTGGGTGGAGGATGTTTAATCTTGTCCAGTGTTTCTCGTGGATATTTGACTTATAATCTTAAGTTCAGAATTAGAAGATGAGTGTAATGTCCAGACAAGATTAAACATCCTCCACCAATTTTTTCCAAAAAATTCTCAAGATTAAATTGGTGTTTAGTGAATTGATTTCATTGGCCTTACCCCGGGCAAGAATGTTTTTCCAGTTAACAGAGAGAAAGCCGGCAAGAGGGCATAGCAAAACGTTGCCACTGAAGAGATTCCCCATATATTGAAATAGGTATACATCATCCTCTGGCGTAGCATAATTTTTTTGTGAATGTTAAGGAACGGGCTTAACTTGCTCACGAATACTTCCAGAAGCCCAGTGGCCCATCTCTTCTGCTGCGCAAGACTGTCTGGACCATGTCCTGGTGCATTTCCCAGAAAGGCTGGCTGCTCAGGTAAGCAAAATAGAGAATGCCAACCCATGTAATGGATTTTCAACCCAGTCATAACATCCTCCGCTGTTGATCCATACATCCATCCTATCTGCAACAGAAAATCATTTCATTCTTCTCCTGTGATATGTGAGTTGTCATGCCTATATTTTCTGAATTGTTTGTTAAAAGCATGGAAAATGAAACACTGCTGAGAAAACATGAGAGAAGCTATGTGCATTCTACACTCTTAATGGAATACACTCTTAATGCATTCTACACTCTTAATTGGTTATTTTTATTTGAAGAATTGCAGACTTAAGAAATATTATTGGAAAATATTCTTATTTAGTTAAAGCTAAATCATTACTTTCTTTTGTCATTCAAAATTTAGAAATATTGTTCAAATCTATAATCCAATTATATTTAAATCAACAGTTTTTATTATTAAAAAAAGCTAAAATACCCTCCCCTGCAAAATGGAGAGCACAGGTCAATTTACGCTGGTATATTTTATCAATGGTTAACTAATTCGCTGATAGTCCTATAAGCTAAACACAGGTACCAGATATAGTCGAGGTGGTTCATGGACAACATTGAATGTGGTTGGTGTAGTGGGCGATTAATCCATGTTGGTATTAAGTGAAACCATTATTAAAATTAAAAAATATTTTAATTAAATTAAATTCAATTAATTATTAAAAAAATTATCCATTTTTATTTAATTATTTATATTTAAATATCACACGTTATTCTTTCAGATAGCTTGATGAGTGGTCCAGTTAAATAAATCAGTAAATCTCTTTGCCAAATATTAGTCCTCTAACATAAGGAATTGGTTCAATTCTTCTTAAATCCATCATTAAAAAAATTCGATTCATCTATAAATTTTTTCAAATTCATCAAATTGAGTAAAAAGAATTTCATTAATTTAAAAATTGTTAAAGTAAGTTAATTAATTTCTTTTAAGAGTTTATTATATTTAGAGAGTTAGTTAAGTGAGTGTTGAAAATTTTGAGTCAAGTCGAATTTAAGTGATAGCTAAATTTAGAGAGTATGTGTATATCATTTATAATAAGTGAGTTTCTGAGTCTGTAATTCATTGTAATCAAGTTATGTAATCTAAATCAAATTTATGTAATCAATAGAAAAGAACCATAACTCATATTGTTTGTGTGTTAATTTGTGTTTATCCTCTCTACTTTTCCAACAAAAATATTATAGAAAAAAAAATATAAATTCGATTCAGACTGAAGAAAGACAACCTACCTCTTTACCCCACCCAGTGTTGGTTTCGTAGCCGCAACCAGAAACGTTCAAGGCCTCATCTAAAGCCAATGAAGGAGAAGAACGGCCACCGTATTTGGCGTCTCTCATGATAGTCTGAGCTGATGCTGAAAGGACCGAAGATGTTCCAAATATACTTCTGAAAGCCTCGAAAGACCAGGAGGATGCTTTTAAATCCTGAAACACTGCAAAACCACCAATTGAAAAAAAGACATTCTATCTTATATAGAAGATTTTTGTGATTTATAAGTTTAGATAAATATTTTTTGGATTCATTCAAAATAATGTGATTAACTTTTTTGACCTATTCAAAATAATATGATTAATCAGAAAGTATTTATCTGAACATTATATCTTAATCAATCCCCTAATGTCAATTTTTTTTGTTTTAACTTCTAAATAACCTGATGTATTTGCATGTAAAAACTTATGTATGAATGTTTTTTCCCATCAAAATCGTAAGTGCAGTAGAGAGATGAGTTACAACTATGATTAAAAAATATTTTTTTTTCTCCAATGAAATAATTCTAATGAGAAGTTATAAAGTTAACTAAAAATTGATTCGAGCATTATAGATTATGAAAATATTTCAAAATTTGATTGAAAATAAGTTTTTTTCCTGAAATTTTAAAAATATTTTCAATATTTAACTTTATTACAATTTATCAAATTCTTAAAATAGACCATCAAAACAAATTTAACCATTCTAGAATTAACAAACAAAATGACTTGGCCAAGTTGCAGTTAGTAATGACACAGAACTCTGGCCGATGCGATTAAGGCAACCAATCTAAAAAGCCTTGCCTTTTGAATTGTTACGAATATCTCTGACATCATTGTTGTAGTGTTGATCTGTAGCTGGTGGTACTCCATATAATGCTTTTCTTCTATGGAAGCAGCCTGTTCCACAATAGGGAGGGCCTTGGAGACCATTCATTCCTCTAGTCATGGTCTGTATACATAGTATTCACATTTAGTTTACATACATATATGAATATATATTTATTTTAATTATGCATTTTTTTCTATTCATTTTAATTTAGCTATTTTCAAGATTAATTTTTTAAATTTATTTTAATTGTGATTTTTAAAATATTCTAAAATTCCTCCCTTTCAAGATATTTTCAAAATCTACCATCCATATAAAAATATCTCTCTCAACCCCATAATTAAAATGGCAATTGCAACTTTGGGACAAAATAAAATAAAAACAAACCTGTAAACATTTAGGGGCCTAAAATAGTGACTGAATTGATACTTACGCTTATATATATTCTCAACTGGTTGCCGAAGGGATCATCCTTGATGCCTCCATGGAATACTTGTGGAAATTGTACAAAGCCACATTCTCTTTCAGACTTACAGTCGAGGAAAAAACACATAGCGTGTTTTATGACTTTGGAGCTGTTCACAAACATATCGCAGTCGAGATTGCAGATAAAAGGTGCGTTGGTCATCATTCCGGACACTCTGGCCTGAAATATATTTATATTTATGTTATTATCATTAGAGATCTTATTATTTCCCTTCATAATCAAAACCAGTGGCAGTCACCAATAGAGGTTAATTGACTGTACTGTGGTAGTGGTTGAGAAATGGTTTGGTGACGGTTTTAGTATAACGCTTCTTTGACAGGGTTTATTCATGTTTTATTAGTTTAAAACTTTTTAATATATTTCTTCGTGCTGTCCTAGATTTTCATGGTGGTTTTTGATTGATATGGTTTTTTGATTGATTGATATCAAAAATTTAATTTAATATATTATTAGTATTTATTAAATTCTAGATTCATTAAGAAGTGAGGAATTAAATTTCTTAATATGCAAATTTCTATTTTAATACAAAATTTGAGGAATGATTTGCATTATAAGAGATTTGATTTTTTTTATCTTTCGTAAATTTAAAGTTGAGATGATGACACTTAATAATATTTTTTATATTTGTATATATATTTCACGTCTTTATATATAACAAATACTTCACATGTGAAGACTATGAAGACCCAGGTGAGAGAAAACATATATATGTATTATTAACAGACAATATATATGTGTGTTTTCTCTCACCTAATAATACATATAATTATATTTATATAACAGACAATATTCTTTAACTATATATATATAGATATATATATATATATAGATATATATATATATATAGATATATATTTAATTAAATGTATTAATGTTTTAGTTTGTTGTGTAACATTTTTCACCACAATAATTCATTATTTAAATTTAGTATAAGTTTTAGGTAATTTGATATTATTGAATTTTTTTTGGCACATCTAACTATTGGAAGACATAGTAAAGTTGTTAATTATAGTAATAATAATTTTATTAAATAACTAGACACAAAAATGGACTTTGAAATAAATCTCTATCAAATAAGAAAAAGTAACTCTTATTTATTTGTGAATGTTTAATTTCTATCACTCATAAAAATATCTATAAATGATAAAATGAAAATAGAAAGTTAATTAATTATAATAGTAGGTATGTATAATAACGATGTTTAATAAGAATTTGATTTATTTATAAATTAAATAAAATGGTAGATCACAAAAATGAGAAATAGATTTTGAAATAAATATTTATTTAATAAGGAAAATAACTATGTCAATGTTAAATTTATACTATTAATAATATTATAAATGATCAAATGAAAATAAGAAAGTTAGTTAATTATAATAATAAGTAGGTGTAATAAAAATGTTTAATAACAATTTGATTTATTTATAAATTAAAAAAAAAATCATAAAAAATAGGAAAATTGATTACTAAGATAGACATTATTTTTGTTGTGTTATCATTTAAAAATATAAATATAATTTATAATTTTCAAAAAAATCTAATTATTTTATATAGATTTGGTAATTATTATAAAATTTAAAAATTAATATAAATAAAATAAAGATTGAGTATTTTGTAAAGATAATAATAGTATTATTATATTTAATAATAATTAATAATAAATAAATTTAAATATTTACCTGTACCCGAATTAGTAATTTAAAAATTAAATTTTAAAAATAAATTAAAATTTAATATATATTTATAATATTCTTTATATAATTACAATTTCAATTCTTATATAAAAAATCATATTTTATTATCCGAAAAATACCGTAATCTATTTTATTTAACGAAATTTCAAGCTAAAAAAGTAGCAAGTTGAATGAACTATCGTCCATTAAAAATAATAATAAAGAAAAAAGGAGAATGCACAATCGTCGATTAGAAGTAGAATTACCATAACATTCATTGCTCCAGCTTTATAATGGTGATTGACCTTTGGGCACTTTTCTCTGGCCACATACACTAAATGAGGCAGAATATCGTCCTTATCTCCTTTGTTTTCATATATGACCTGCATGTAAACATGGATTCCAGGAAAATGAGGATTGATATATGATATTAAATAGATGTTAGATTTTGGAAAAATATCCAAATATAACAAAAGCAAGAGCACAGTTAATTTGATTTTAACTGTGGCATAGTTAATTTGATTTTGTTTTTTTTCTTGGATTCCAAAATATTCTTAAAATTGATAATGACAATCATTTCTATTTTCAAAATCATTACATTACCATTTTCAATAGTTCCTTCTTTATTGTTCCTTCTTTCTATTCTCAATTGTTCCTTCTCTTTATTTTTCTTTCTTTAGTACAATTTTCATTACCAATTTGATTTTATTTTTCTCAAATTCATAAATATTCTCAAAATTTACAATAACAATTATTACCATTCACAACTGTTCCTCTTTTGGTGCAATTTTCATTACCTTGACTACACTGGAGTGATTGACATCTGAGCTTCCATGAGCGAAACCATCAACACCATCCAGACATTTCGAAGGGACTTCCAGCGTCTCCAATGCTTTTGTAATCCTGCTCTTCAAATCCTCATATTCATCCTTGAAAAACATGCAAAAATGTCAAAACACATCACAATTTCATGGAGAAGTTAGGTGACTTCAATCCTTCATGAAGACGTCATACCTCCATCTCCTGTGTTTCCCGGAGGAAGTTCGAATCAAAACTCTTGCTATGGTGGGGACTTTCTTTGGAAAAATACAAAAATGGCGCCCTTGTTTCTATATCGAACTTCCTGCAGAACGGTACCCATTTTTTGGCAAATCTGAAAGTTTCTACGAGAGAGTAGAAAGTGATGGGAGAAGCACCGTCGTCTGAGACATAGCATGCGAATTTCTGGACTGGATAGTCGATTGCAAGCACTGAAAGAACGGTGTTGGCAGTCATTATTGCAGGCTCTTTGAAAGGATCTGATGTAGTGATAATTATGTCCACAGGAGGGAGCTTTGAACTAGATTCTCCACTATATCTGTAACAAATATATGAAAACAAATGTCTAACAAATTATAAATAGGTGTCATTGAGATAGAGTATATATATTTATTAAATTTATATTGATCGTAGATTTTGGAAATATTCAAGAATTTGATAAATAAATTAGAATAAAAAATTAACTTCATTACTCTATGAGTTAGGTTCATATATATTCTGCTAAAATATATATTGCTAAAATTTATATTAATTCTAAATTTTAGAAATATTTCAGAATCTTCTAAATAGTAACCCAATTAAACGAATTAAACATTGTTGTTGATCCAATTCTTAAATATTCCCAAAAAATCTACTATACATATAGATGCGCTTGTCCAAGTTTTTAATTCTTTTATATATTCAATAGAATAAGAAGGGTAATAGTATTCACCTGCGTGCAAGTCTCTCTGGATACGTTTTATAGTGAACGAGTAGCCATCTGAGGTTGCAGTCAAGAATCCATTGGAAAGAAAACCAGAGCTCGCAGGCAAAGGCTAGAATCCAAACCCCATAATATTCATCAAGGGGATTCAATAGACGATAGCCCAAGAAGGACAACATAAGTAGCAAATGGAGGCAAGCATAAACTCGATACAGCTTCGGTTTCTCTGCAACTTTTTCATACAGAGGATCAACGACTTTGAATCCGTTCTCCATTTTCAGAACTAAACTAAACTGCGCGCTCTCTTTAGAGTACAGCAACCAGCCAATGTAAGATATATAGAAATTTGATTATGGACATTTTCACCGCTTGATTTATATAGGAATTTCCATTGAATGATAGCCTTACATCAACGTGCAGCACTCAAATTTTCGTTCAGAATCTCGAAAAATGACACATAAAAAAGACAAATTTACCTGCGTGGAGGAGATTGGGTCACAGAGAGCGGTGAGGACACGGAAGTGAATGGTCAATGAAACAACCAGAAAGCGATGCTAGAAAGCCATCGCTTTCTGGTTGCCGATGAAAGTGTACGTGGAAGATTTGTATGAGTGCCGTATTGTTTTTATATACATATTCCTCGCAAGTGGCTTCCAGGTTGAACTTACGATAATGCAGTTGCCATTGAACTATTGCACACATTTCTGGAAACTGATAGTAAAGTCGTTTTCAGTTTGATTTGTCTGGAAACGTGCGGTTCAAGAAAATTTGTTATATAATTATCATGATTATAACCCATACGAGGATGAAGAACCATTTACTTGCATTTTATTATATAAAATATCATAATGATTTATATAAGTGATTCAAATTATGTGATTGAGATTATCTCAAAATCCATCAGAGTCATCTAAAGTAAATTTGTTATATAATTATCATGATTATAACCCATACGAGGATGAAGAACCATTTACTTGCATTTTATTATATAAAATATCATAATGATTTATATAAGTGATTCAAATTATGTGATTGAGATTATCTCAAAATCCATCAGAGTCATCTAAAGTTTGTGAAAAGACTCCCACTATGCTCTATTTGGCCTTTCATTGTGACCGACATGACTCTGAAAAGCTCAAATTCCATCCCAACCTGCCGTTCCACATATCAAGATAGTCAAAACAGAATCTCAAACTCCATTCAACCTACCATTCCACACATTTCAAAAGAATTTCAAATTCCATCCCAAATTCCATATATCAAGTTAGTCATAATGAATCTCAAACTCCATCCAATCTATCATTCCACATACTAAGTTAGTCAAAATGAACAATTCCAAACACATAGAGTAAAATAAAATTCCTCTTCCACAACACATAGATTAAAAATAAAATGTGGATAGAGAGAGATGAAATGTAGATTCTATTTCATAAAATTGCTAAATTGTTCCCACGAAACTGCTGCCATTGGTCAAGAGGAGAGTGACATCGCCTCTTTCGGTGGGTCATCTCACCTCTTTGCAGCTTAAGCTTGCTGCCCCCCGGAATGTGTTGTTGGTTGTGCGTTAATTCAAAATAGATGTGGTTCCTGGAGAATTCATTGAGGTGGGTGATTGTTTAAGTGCGGAGGTTGCATGGTTGCAGAAATTGAATGCCGGAGGTTGCGTGAGTTCAAAAAACTATAGATTGTTGCTGTTGTCTTTTACCTCTCCCATTAGACTTTAAGCTCGCCGTCCTTCTGCTCTGCGTGGCAGTCGGAATTAAATTCCAACACTCCCCCTTAATTACATCTGGTGTTCTCTTTCATACCCAAGCATTTATTGAGATAGTTAAAACTTTTCTGCGTTAATGGCTTTGTGAGGATATCAGCAAATTGTTCCTCTGTCCTGCGGTGCTACAAAATAATCTCACCATTACTAACCAGTTCTCTTATAAAATGAAATTTTGCATCTATATGCTTTGTTATTTTATCGAAGACATAATTCTTTGATAAATCTATCGCTAAGCTATTATCACAATAAATTGTTGTTCCTTTGTCCTGTTCATGACATAAATCTCTGAGCGTCCTTCTCATCCATATTGTTTGGCATGTTGCTGTTGTTGCTGCCGCATATTCTACCTCTGCTGTTGATAAAGCAAATATTGGTTGCTTCTTGGAAGCCCATGAAATGGCTCCCGATCCCAAATGAAACACATATCCAGATGTGCTCTTCTTGTCATCTACACTTCCAGCCCAATCACTGTCAGTGTAACCAATCAATTTAAAATTTTCAGATGAGGAGTATAAAATACCATACCCCTTCATTCCATTCACATACCTTAGAATCCTCTGGGTTGCCTGCCAATGAGTCTCTTTTGGTGTTTCCATGAATCTGGAAATTAAACTTACAACATATATAATATCCAGCCTAGTTGCAGTCAAATACATAAGGCTACTAACTATGCTTTTATACAAACTTGGATCAAAATCCTTGTTGTGATCTTCTTTGCTCAATTTTAACCCCATGACAATTCGAGTTACAGTTGCCTTGTTATTCTCCATGTTGAATCTTTTCAACACTTCTTCAACATATTTTTCTTGGGAAATAAAAATCCCATTTTCATTTTGCTCTACTTCTATTCCAAGAAAATATCTCAAAAAACCCAAATCAATCATTTCAAATTCACTCTTCATGACTGCTTTAAAATCAACAATGAGAAAAACTTCATTGCCAGTAAAGATTAAATCATTTACATATAAAACAACAATAATAATCTTACCATCATTTTGTTTTATGTAGAGTGTTGGTTCTTCATCACATTTCTCAAATCCATTTTCAATCAGGTAAGCATCTATCTTGTTGTACCACGCTCTTCGTGCTTGCTTCAACCCATAAAGAGCTTCATTTAACTTGCATACTTTGTGCTCTTGGCCTTCAATCTCATAGCCTAGAGGTTGTTCAACATATACCTCTTCTTTCAATACTCCATTCAGAAATGCAGATTTCACATCCATTTGATAAACCTTCCATTTTTTTTTTGTTGCTATGGACAACACTATTCTCACTATTTCCATCCTTGCAACTAGTGCAAAGGTTTCTTTATAATCTCTTCCTTGTTGCTGGTTGTAGCCTTTGACAACAAGTCTTGCCTTATGCCTTTCAATCTTGCCTTCATCATTTCTCTTGGCCATATAGACTCGTTTTACTCTAATGACTTCTTTACGTTTAAGGAGGTCCACTAACTCCCCTGTATTACTCTTTTCTATTACACCAATCTCTTCGTTCATTGCTTCAATCCATTTTTCTTCTTTTACAACTTCTTCAAAATGAATTGGGTCATCAACATTACAATACAAAGCAAATAAATAGTTCAGACCGGCATTATCATTTACCTCTCCTTGTTCATAAATCTCACTCAGATTTCTGAATCTCAGTCTTCCTCGTGTACTTTGAGTTCCACTTGAACTCGAGGGAGTTTCAGTTCCCTGTGGTGTGCTTGAAGAAGTACTTCCTCGATTTCTCAAGGTTGTTCTATTTCTAGCTTGTGGTGTGGTTTTTTGTGCTTGTGGTGGTGGAGGAGGAGCCACCAAGGAAGGATTATTTTATGTTGTCTCTTCCTCTTGTTTTTTGTGAGACACACATTTTTTCACATTCACTGTTTTCTCTAAGCTTCCATCCCAAGATTTTTCTTCAATAAACTACACATCTCTACTTATTATTACTTTTTTGGTGGATGGATTATAGAGTTTGTATGCCTTGGACTCATCATTGTATCCAAAAAAGATACACTTCTCCCCCTGGCTGTGAAACTTCTTTCTAAATTGATTTGGGACATGTGCATAAGCCACACATCTAAAAACTTTCATGTGACTGACAATCTGCTTTGTTCCACTCCATACTTCTTTCGAAACTCTATTCATGATAGCTTTGGTTGGGCATCTATTCCAGATATACGCTGCACAATTGTGAGCTTCATCCCAATATTGATTTGGCAAATGTTTTGCCTTCAACATACTTCTGACCATGTCCATGATGGTCTTATTCTTCCTTTCTGCAACACTGTTTTGTTGAGGTGTTTACCTTGTGGTAAACTACTTGTGTATGTCATTCTCCCTACAGAAGCGTAGGAACTCTTTGGAGATGTATTCTCCACCTCTATCAGTTCTTAGCACTTTGATGTAGTGCCCACTCTGCTTCTCACAAGAGCTTTGAAGTGGCAGAACTGTTCAAACGCTTCACTCTTATGTTTCTAGAAATACTCCCATGTCTTTCTAGTGTAATCAGCTATCAATGTCAAAAAATATTTTCTGCGAGTTAAATATGGCATTTGCATTGGTCCACACAAACCTGAATGGACAATTTCTAAGGGTGTCTTTGTCCTTATGCTCTTTCTTGTTGGAAAGCTTTCTCTGTGTTGTTTTCCCAAGACGCAGCCTTCACAAAGGCTGTCCGGTTTCTCTATCAGTGGTAATCCTTTTATCATCTGTGCAACAAGTTCAAGCCTCCGAAATTTAGATGTTCAAATCTCAAGTGTCATGACCATTTTTCATCTTTCACTTCCTCTTGAAATACCTCTTGTGTTACAGCTGCTACATTTATTCTTTCCTTCAAGTCTGTTCTGAGCTTGAGAGGAAACATCCTATTCCTTGTCATATGCACCTCTACAATGATGTTCTTTCTTGGAGGTATGTCCATGATTGTGCACACATCATCTTTAAAGAATGCATTGTAGCCTTTGTTTATGAGTTGTCCAATGCTCAAAAGATTACATTTCAAGCTAGGTACATAATATACATCTGGCACAAACTTCTGTTCTCCTTTTCTTGTTAGGATACTTACTCTTCCTTTTCCCATGACAAAGACCTTACTATCAGTCCTTGTTGTTACTTCAGATTTAACTTTTTCATCTAGATTGGAAAAAATTGCTATGTTTCTAGTCATGTGGTTACTACAACCTGAGTCTAAGAACCATAGATCATCTTGTCTATCTTGTGCTACATTACATGTCAACAACACATTCTTTTGGTTCTTTTCTTATTTTGTAAAATTTTCATTCTGCCTATTATTCATGTCATTTTTCTTTTTCCTACATTAATTGGCATAGTGCTCATATTTCTTGCAATAATGAAATTGGACTTGGGATTTATCATACCTTTGTCCATGAGCTTGATGTTGGCATGAGCCTTCATTCTGGTTTTGATATCTATGCCTTCCACTCGTGCTTGCGGGGATGTTTATTCCACCTATATCTGGGCTTCTTCCTCTTCCTCGATTGTTTGATCTTCCTCGCCCTCTTCTTTGGAAAAAATGAATTTGAGTCTTGAAAGTTTGTTCCAATGAGAAATTTGTTCCTTTGTTCAATTTTTGTTCATGAGACATCAGGGATGTACTAAGCTCATCCACTTTAAATAGTGAGAGATCCTTTGTCTCTTCTATTGCCACTACTATGTCATCAAATCTTGAGGGTAGACTTCTCAAGATTTTCTCCACTATTCTTCTTTCTTCAAGTGTATGTCCATGAGACCTTATATGGGTAACCAACCCAATAACATGAGTGAAGAATGAGTCTATAGTGTCAGACTCTTTCATACAGAGAGTTTCAAAATCTCTCCTCATCATTTGCAGCTTTGTTGTCTTCACCTTCTCCATGCCTTGATAGGTTGTTTTGAGAATATCCCATGCCTCCTTCGACTTTTTTGTTGCTGCAATCCTTGGGAAAATACTCTCGTGCACTGATTAAAAGAGACAAAAGAGGGATTTGGAGTCCTTCTTCCTATTATCTCTTAACAAGTCTCTTTCTACAGTTGTCAAAGCAGCCAGCACTGTTGCGTCTGCTGGTTTTGGGTAGCCATTCTCAACTAGCTTCCATATGTCTTATGAAGCAAACAGGGCTCTCATTGTGATTGCTCAATATTCATGGTTCTTCCCGTTAAACTGTGGAAGTTGGGGATTTGTCAGGTTGGTGCCTACTGTTGCCATCATAACTATGCTTAAAAAAAACTTGACTGTGTTAAAAAACAAACGAAACAATAAAACTCTTTTGACTGTGTAAACAAACAAAAGATTTCTCTCTATTGGATAAATCTGATTCAACAACCTTCTTACATTTTCTACACTGAAGAGTGATCTCTGCTTTGTTCACTGAGCGCCTAGACTAGCTCCGTTACCATGTTAGAATTTCTGAACAATTCCGAACACACAGAGGAAAATAAGGTTTATCTTCCACAACACAGAGATTAAAAATAAAATGCGGACACAGAGAGATGAAATGTAAATTCTATTTCATAAAACTGCTAAACTGTTACACAAAAAAAGTTTCCTTCATAACTAAGTTCTGGATTCATAAGATGTACTGAGCTGCTACAAAACACAATGTTTTCTTTCTCTCTATCTTTTTTTTCTTTCTGCCTTCTGGCAATAAATTTCATTACACAAACAATACAAATACACATGACATATTACATTACATATGTATATATAAAATAAATATTTCATATATATATATATATATATATATATATATATATATATATATATATATATATATATCAAAATATATATATATATATATTTCTCAAGATTCATCGTGTTGTCATTGTTGGCCTAGATTCATAAAAACCATGATTAGCTACAGGGGATATTTCATTTCTGAGATTTTTATATTTATTTAATTTTTGTCTTGTGGTTCGTTGTCATAATTTTTTGTTTTTAAGTGTTTCTCTTGTTTTCAATGATTTTCTCATATTGAGACCCATGTAGAGTTTTAGTTAGGATTGAAGTATCTTGAATAAAGTTTAGTTTTATCATTGTTGTATTTAAATTAGAGCAATTTTTTTTGTGTCACTTCTCATCTAACAGAAATCTACATAAGGTTCTAGAAATACTTACTTTGGGATTAGTAATGACTAAAAGTGTAGTTAGGATTTACAATATACTACTTTGGGATTAGTGATGACTCAAAGTGTAGTAAGGATTAACTATATAATTGAAGGGTTCATTTATGACAACAATTTTGTCCAATTTGTTGATCAACAAAAGCCTCTCATACCTCAGGAACTATGCATTTATCGACTATCATTTGTTATTTCTTTGGATGTGAAAATATGATGCCCACTACTTGGTGTATTCTTTTAGAGATCTACAACTTCTGCAAGTATTAATAGTTGAGTTGCCTAGAATGGGATACAAAATACGAAACAGGGTTGACAAAAATATTTAAAAACTAGAAAAGTAGTATGTGTTTAATAGTTCTGTAAATGCATCTTTCTGTATTTTCTCCTCCAACACTCACAGAATAAGGTCAACAACCATCATGATGAAAACAACGAAGGCTTGGTCTTAATCTGATCATTGTGTCACATGGATTGACTGCCAGAGTATTTCTTATCATTATTCAAATGGATTGCCAGAGTCATTTAGTTTTGGGTTGTAGCTCTAAATTTCAGTAAGTGAATTTCTTATGGAATTCAGTTGATTGATAAGAGAATGACACAACTGCTGAACAATAAGTCACGCTATTTTTGAAGAAAACCATATTTTACAGTAGATGACTGCAAACACGTAAACTATTCATAGCTTATTGCACTAGTTGCCCTAGTCTTCCCTAGATTAAGCCTGCTACACAAAATTTAAAATTCTCTATACATTTTTTTTGGTCATAAAGTGACATAAAATTCAAATCTTCAGAGCTCCAAAACACATTACATTCACATTACCTTTTTATTCAGTAGCTTTTCCCTTTTTAATCAATAGCTTTCACCTTTTCTATAACTATCGATTGTGCTGGAAAATGATTTTTAGTGCTCCTGTAGGTGCTGGAAAATGATTTTCCAGCACCTACAGGAGTACTAGAAATCATTTTCCACTACATAATTTCATGGAGATGCAATTACTATATTTTCTGTTGTATATGTACAAATCACCTTCTCATCATTTCCAGGTCCCTAATATGTTTCCACATTTTTTTGCAAAAAGTCATCCAACATGGCAAAGAAATGGAAGTCAGTCATGGCTCTTGAGGTGCAAGACCCAAAAGAAAAACTCATTTTTTCTATTCAAGATTTATTTTGGGCTAATAACTACAAATAAGACATGAATATTGATCATGTTGCAATAATTCCCAAAGAAAGAGTTGATGATTTTAAAAAAGGAGAGGAATCGAATCCAAATGCTCCATGTTCCTTTCTACGTCTACAAAGCAACTGCCCAACCGCAATAGCCTTACAGTATGAGCTGTAAGTATTTTAGAACTACATTTTTAAGATGTTGATATTAAATATTCTTTATATTTACCAGATTTGGTGACATTTCATAATTTATTTTGTAGTTATCATTTCTCATATGGTCCAGCTGACAGGAGAGAAGAATCGAAAAGCAAAGCAAGGAAGTCATATGACAAAAGGAGGGGATGTCAATGCCATTTTATTGTGAAGATTATGGTTCAAGAGCCTAACATAGTAGTAATAACATACAATCAGTATGATCACAAAGATGGGCAAGGATGACCTTGTCATGGAAAAGGAAACACTTTAACTGATGATGTTACTCAGAGAAAGCCAAGACTTTCGAAGGACATGATTTCTTATTTAGAAAGCTGTTATTTTCTTCAACTGCTAATTGACTCTACTTGTAAAATACATATAAAGAAATATCTTGACATAGATGCTACATCTAGAGATAGAGATTTTTTATTACACAGAAAATACATTGTAAACATCTATAATTATCTGATGAAAGAAAGTTATCAATTGCATACCAAAGATGAAATGAGTGTGAATATTTGGTATTAAAGAAACAAGAATGATTTCTTCTTCTACCAGAAGCCCAATGGTGCAGACATCCCTTTTATAGCTGGAATACAAACAAAATGGATGTTGGAAACTATGGTCAAGTTATCCCACAATAGCTCGATAGCCATGGACTCAACATTCAGTACAAACAAATATGGGGTGAGTTTTTTTCCAATGATTTCTTTAATAAAATCATTTATGTTAAAATTAACTCCATTTCATTTGATATGACAGTATCAATTATACACGCTTGCGGTGTTTGATGAGAAAAAAAGTGGGGTACTAGTTGCCTGGGTGGTGATTTCACGTAATACATCATAAGATATAGCAGTATGGGTGGAGAGCCTCATGCTTAGGCGTTTTCAGGTTCGTCTCGATTGGAGGGTCAATGCCTTCATGGTTGATGTTGCTATGGCTGAAATCATTTCTTTGAGGTAACATCAATAATATTATTTGACATTTTTAATTACATTCATTTTAAAAATTTCTCACTTTAAATGAATTAAATGTCGCAGGAGAATCACGAAATGTGAAGTGATCTTGTGTATTTGGCACATAAGGAGGGCATGGCTCAAGAATTTTAATTGGTTGGTTAGCAACTGAGAGAAAGAAAAATATATGTTCAATGAAGCTGGCCATATCATGAAATATTGTTTTACTGATGAAGTGGATGATGCAATCAATGTTTTTTGACCAAATATGCAAATGAGCATAAGTTTTTGGACTATTTCTACAAGACTTGGGTTTCTGGTGACAAGATTCATAAGTTTGCATAATATTCCTTCTATGTTGTATGCTTTTTGTTTATGTTGGACAAGCTATATTTACTAATTGAGTCTTTGTGTGTAGGGATGTGGGTTAAAGGCTGCAGATATTTTCCTCATGCAAACCGGGAGACAAATAATGTTGTGGAATCATACAACGGTTATCTAAAGACAACATTTCTATGTGATAAATGAAAGACATGTTCTCGTAAAATGGATTGACTATTCTACACCCTCCTATAAAATGTTGAGCCATGTTATTGATTCAAGAAAATTTTGAAAGAAGAAGGATATTATAACAACCACAAGAAATAGATGCAGCGTGAATCATCAATGGAAAAGGCTAGAAGAATTCTAGAGAGTGATTGTAGGCTTAAGGATTCAAAGAAAATCCGATAAGGAATATCTTATCATTTTTCATCGTAAAAATTTTATCACTTGCGAATTCCCATGGTCTATTCGGGGGAACATTTGCAAACATTCTATAACGGTAGATTGTTTCATTCCTCCTTGATGGATTTAAACCCTTTATTGGATCTTCATACCACACCCAATGCATTGAATGCCCATTTTGAGATAAGTATAGAGGCACCAAACCTTCATGTAGATACTATTACAACCAATATTGAAGAACTTTGTGTGTTGAGAGAAGAGTTCTTTGACTATCTAGACCTGTTTCGGAATAGTCCTCCTTCTATTGTGAGCAAGACAAAAGAGTTGATTGATCTGGCTAAAAAATTTGTGGATGATTCTAATAATCTTAATATTATGGATTATGACTTCACCCTTGGTTTGGGTGCTTATGAGTCGTCCTTGAAGAGGAAGAAGAGTTTCCTTATTCAAAAAAAAAAAAAAAAAATACAAGGAAAAGGAATGTCATCTTGAATATTGATTTGAATGTCTCTACATCCTTAGATGAACCATTTCAGTTTCCACACCTCAAAAAGTGTGGTCGTCCTCCCTCTAAAAATGCATCCACTACTGTTCCAAGTAAGTTCTATAGGGAGGCGATATCAGTATGTTTAGATCAAATTGATGATCTTTCAAGTTTTTGCTATTTTTAGATCGCTTTGTCGATTTTTCAAGTTTGTTGCAATGTCTTTGATATTTGCTATTTCTTTTAGCTTAATGTAGTGATGTAAAATTTGCAGGGCCATGAAATCCAATTAATGTGATTATAGATGAAGGATGTACACAGACCAAAAATCAACCTTTTGATCACATGAGTCAAGGTACGTTTGACGAGACTCTTGATTGATCTACTATGTATTCTGATGCATCTATTATTTGACATGTTATTTTTTTCTCTGATGGAAACTATGTCGTCATCTTACAAACACAGCTGGTTCATCATTGGGTCGCCCTCGACCAAAACAATATTGGGCCACTGACATCATGGAAATTGGTGAATTTCCATGTTTGTTTGCATTTTATTCACTCCTAACGTTTAGCACTGGTTGTTGTTCATGTTGTTAATGTAGCACTGTAATGTTTGTAGGGCTCCGATATTCAATTAATGTGTTTACAGATGACAGATGTACACAGACCCACCATCAAAATTTTGATCACATGAGTCAAGGTACATTTTACGAGACTATTGATTGATCTACTATGTCTTATGATGCATCTATTACTTGACATGTTATTTTTTTCTCGGATGGAAACTATGTTGTCATGTTACAAACATAGATGGTTCATCGATGGGTCCTCCTTGACCATAAAAATATTGGGGCACTGACATCATAGAAATTGGTGAATTTCCATGTTTGTTGCATTTTCTTTGATCTTAACTTTCAGCACTGATTGTTGTTCATATTGTTAATGCAGTGCTGGAGCGTCCAATTAATGTGATTTCAGATGAAGGATGTACAAATATACAATACAACAATTTTTATCATATGATTCAAGGTGCTTAGGATGATACTTTTAATTGATCTACTCTGTATTCTGATGCATGTATTACTTCACATATTATTATTTTCTTTGATGAAAAATGCATCGTCATGTTACAAACACAAAAAATTCTTCAATGGGTCCCCCTATATCTGAAGATGATTGGGTCACTGACATCATAGAACTTGGAGAAAACACACAAATTGGCTTCAGAAAAAAGTTTTGATAGAAACTGCAACTTTTTGTTTATTTTCCAACATACTGACATTCATGCAATGAATGTTATTCTAGTTGTGATGCTATGTTAGTGAGGATTCATGGTGGAGTGGCCAACTTTGGTTACATGTGATTCCTAGCGTGGAGGACTTTTTTGTTAGGGTTATATTGGTTTCCCTAGCTAGGGTTAGGAGGCCTTAAAATTATTCCAGCTTCTGATAAGCTGCAAGTATGTACATGTACTTCATCTTTTCTATATAAATGAATACTTGAACAGTCCAATAATTGACTACTTAGAGATTTCAGTCCAATAATTAATTACTTGAGTAATGCAATTTTTCTTAATGCATAAAACTTATATTGTCATTATGATGTATTATTTCCCAATTCAATAGCAGGGTGTATAATCATTCCTACTATAGAGTGTCAAATTTGTTTTTAAGTTTTATTTTTACTATTTTGGAAAATATCCATGTTAATCTATCATGTATTAGATCCCAAGGAAGTAAAAACAAAAACAAATATTCATGCACAAAAATAATGGTGTACTACCTGCATGGTCATTATGACAACATTGCATAATATAATGCCTAGTGGAAAATATCTGTCCTTTGAACAAAAATAATCAATTGGGTGTTGAAAAGGTTCATGATACATGGCAAAATAGCACAAAAAAAATAGTTATACCCTCAAAAATATTAATCTATTATATCGCTAACCATCCAAAAATTACAATCGGTTCTTCTCTAGTGAAAGAACCATGCCATCATAGCCCCAAGGAAAATGATAAGAATAACACATTCACATATTTGAGAGTTATCATGATGATAATTGATGACTTCAATTGCAATAACCCGTGAGCCGGTGTCATCTTTGACATCCGCATCTACACTTGACATTCTTGCCACCAGTATATCAATGGACATCCTATGAATGTCTGCAAGCCATTGTATAGGAGTTTTAAATTAGATTTTCGAACTTCAAAGATGCCATTGAGATGATTGCAGATGAGTTGAGAGTTCATGTAAACTACAATATCATTGACAACATTGTTTTTTTCCTCTTTTAAGTCCTCAACAAGGGAAATATAGTAGGCTTCATTATTAGTTGTCCTCCTGAGTAGAACTATGTTTCTATGCATGACATGATTTTGTGACGGATTATAAAGCACATATTTAACTATGGCTTGTCCCGGATTTGGATGACAGGAAACTTCGATACACAATGTCCACTTTTCCACCACTTTCCTCACTTAAAAAACCTACAACATAAAAAATAAAATAAAATAAATATTAGATAGGTAGGAATTTATATCAGATTCAATCTATAAAATCAAGGCACCTTGCACACATGAACTCACTTCCTAACTTCACCAAAGTTGCAGAGCACCTCACTTCCATGAATAAAATCAAAATTAGGTTTGTTCAAATGTCCAATCAGGGTTTGGAAAAGACAGGTTTGTTCACAAAAGAAAAGAATGAGATACTTGGAATGATGCACAATCAAAATTTAGAGCAGATGAGATCAAAAGTTTGAGTAGAGGATTGCATCTCTCATTTCATCTATTCTTCCTTTTCATTCTAGCCATTCCAAGATTTTCATTCTACCCATTCCAACCATTCATTTCAGGTGTTCCTCTGTTCTGTTCTTAAAACTGAGATGAGATGTTTTGTTTTCTGTTTTGTTCAACTCGTGTGCAATTTTCCTCCTTAACAACACCATTTTGTAGCTAAACATCATGCAAGTCTTATTCTAAGAATGTTTCTATCTCTGTAAGAATTTTTCTTTCCCCTATTCTACACCTATAGCATGCAATCATTTGACAATGTTCCTTGAATCAATGTTATACATATTCAACTTGTAGGAAAGGAAGATGAGAAGGTTGTAGAATGTCTAATCTTCAAAGTAGACACTAGATGCAAATGACCTAAACATATATATTTTGATAATGTGCACAATGCATGTCTACTATCAAAGAAATAAGAAATAATTGGTTAGGAGCATAACTCCTATCCAACTTATTATGAACTAAGTCAGAAGCTTTTTCCCTATTACACAAGTAAACCCTCTACCACAATCTAGGTATTTTATGTACTGGCCATGTGCTTTACACTCAACCTACCTGAATAAGTGAATCATTTTTCTGACAAACCTTTGAAATTTCTGTCTGCCCACATGCTCCTAAGTGATCGAAATATGTCATTGAAGTTTACAATGTTTGAATTTTTTGGTGTAGCACATTCCATGGGCCATCTCTTGGGAGTAGAAATGAGAAAATCCTGTATTTTCATATGTGAAAAGTGGGAAGAAAAGAACCCGAGCTTCAAAAATGTTGTGTTACAGAGACAATTTTATCAACTCTAATTTTCATTTTAATTATTTTAACATGGAAGGTTGATTTTCATTTTAATCATTTTAACATATAATGTGGATGGGATGCTAAAAAATTTGACTACATTGAACAATAAAATCACCTTTTTCACAAATAATTTGCTTGTCAATTCCATCCCTACTCATAAAGAGAGACCCGTTCCCATATATTGCACTGAGGTGAACACCATAATCAGAGCTCAACATCGGAAATTTGAGGACTTAACACTAGATAGGAACGTCATGATCACTGTGTGAGGCACATAATTGAAGCCATCAAACTTGTATGGATTTAATGTAACTGCGCTAATTTCTAGGGAATTTCCATGGTCATGGTTCACTCTTCATAACTGTAAAAAACCATCACATTAATCTTTACATAGACATCAAAACACTGACTTGGATATTACTAGCTCCTTACTCTGTACTCTCAAACCATCAAACAGTGCCACACTTCCAGTGGGCAGAGGGCAAAGGTTCTACACCATGTTTCACTCTTCAAAATACATGTCAAAGTTTTGCACTTGGAAAACATAAACACCATATAAAGATATTATGGTGATTTTGTCCAGATTTGTTTGAATTTATGAGAAATGGAATGAGGACCATCAAAATTCTAGGACATGTCAGACTTTCACACTAGAAAAAAAACTAAGCACCCTATAAAGATGTTATGATGGTTGTGTACAGATTATTTGGATTTAACACATCCTGTCTTACTTGCATAATTGATACATGCATGAATGATTTCCAAGATGCTCTATTGGGAGGATTCCAAAGTCCATTAAATAATGGGCTTGCATGGTTGTCACTTGTACCAAGATATCAAGTCTCTTTAACTGATCCATATAGTAATGACTTCCTACATGCATATATCCAATTCAACTGCTTTAATGTTGCCAATAACACTCATATAGACCAAATTCATGCATCTGTATGTTTGAGGTTTCTGTCATCGACTATGCCTGCTCTCAATCCAAATTTGAATAATAGAGCATTAAAAGAAGGAGTTGTAGTAGGGCCAGGTAATACAGTCCCTTTACAAATAGGATTTTCTGAATGTACATTGCCTAGTGAATGGATCAATACTTATACTCTGTTATCATAGAAATATCCACAACTCCAACAGTCAAAAAAGCCTCAAAAGTTACGGATTGTTCAGAAATCTGATGGCCAATCTAGTCTCCAGTTTGTTCAACCCAGACTATCCAAATATTCCTCTGTTTCACAACCTTTCTACTCTGTTGATCCATCATTTTCTTTAAGGGGGAAGGGAAAGCAAAGAGACAGAATATCTATTCCAAGATTCCAATCAGAAAGATATCCAAAGGACTGTCAGTTTTGTATAGACACTCCTAGCAGACATTCTGTATCCTTAGAAAGCAGAATAGATACTCCTGAGCACCATGGCCAGCATGTCAACTGCTAGGAATGTTTGAAAGCTCTTGTCCCAAAATATTTTAAAGATTTTACTTTTCCTAGAAAAAATACAGAATCTGCTAATATTATTCCTGAGAGATACCTAGAGCCTGGAAAATCTAGTAGATCATTTATGAATGGATCTAAGAAATCAAATTTTCATTGGATATAGTTAAAGAATCAGAAAGATCTAGAACAATCAGATGCTATAAAAATGCAAAGCTTTACCAATTCTCAGATAATTTTCATGTTGCAAAATATTGATGATTTGCATTATGATGTTCTAGAAATCAAAGAGCATGTTAAAAAAAATGCATATTGAGTACAGTGAGATTGTTGAATTAAAAGAAAAGAATTCCCAAGAACTGAATGATATTAATTATAATTTGGGAATTATCACTAAATCACTTGGATATCTCAAATATGTATTGGCCAAACCATCTCCACCTGATTATAGGCAAATAGACAAATCCAGTTATAAGCTGAAGTTTCCAAAAAATTCTAACCAACCAAAAGGAATTAGGAGTTTTCTTTTCAAGAATTTTAGTCAGAACAATGATCTAGAAAAAATCCAGTCAGGAATTAAACTTGCTATGGATAAAATCATATTGATGAGGTCTAAGGCAGACAAACTATCCAATATCCTGAGGAAGTTTAAGGTAGATCAATTGACTAAAGATACAGTTCTTCCAAAGAACTATGTTAAGCTAATTGATCTCTGCAAAAAACAGAAAGATATGTTTCCAATTTTCTTCGGAGGAGAAGAAGCCAAGAGAGAAACTAGTAATACTAAAAGGGACAGAGATGATACTTTCTACTTTTCAAACAAATCTCCAAAGAAAGAGAATGTTCAGTATGAGAAAGATAGCCCTTTTAAGAAATATGTTAGGAATATGGGAGATATAACCTCACAAAATGAAAATACTCAGAAAGGATTTGAAAACACTCTATTGTTTTATATTGATTGTATGTCTTATAATGAGACTTATGAAACATTCCAAAAGGTTCATGCATGGGCATTACAAAGGAAGGCAGAGACAAAGGCAAGTTGGTCAGATATTATAGTTCAAATAACATGGGAATTCACAAGTATTTTGAAGCTATGGTGGGAAAATTTGACACAGGAAGAAAAAGATGCTATTATAGAAACTCTAGATCCTTTAGCATCACTCTTTTCTGCACTAGTACATGAGTTTGTAGGAGAAAAACCCATAGCGTCTGAGCACCATGCACAAATTTTTATGTCACAAAGATTATGTAATGTTGATCAATTACATGATTATTTCTGCACAATGCAATCATTACTATATAGAACTAAGGATCCACATAATGTTTCATATTTGAGACACTATGTTGCTTCTATGCCAGGGAAAATACCTGAATTGATACAATCTTATTTTGAAGCAAATAGAGTGCAGATAGAAAATTTATCTTTTGCATCACTCCATCAGCATATAATGACAATCTTGCAAAAATAATGTGTTGCATCAAAGATAAAAAAGAATTTTAAGAAACATATGAACTTTAGTACAAAGTTCTATGATAATTTTAATGAAACATACAGTTTTCGCTACTATAAAAAGAAAGAAAAAATTTCAAAGAGAAAGGATTGTAATTGTGACAAGCCGGAATAGGAGATGAGATCCCAATATTCAGGATCATGAGTGGTACTGAAGATTTCCATTATCTTCATTTGGCATTTTCCCTTTCTTTCTGCACATTTGTTTGCATAATGGCCTTCTTTTCCATAGATAAAACATACTGATTTTCTAGAAGGCTTATCTCTTTTTCTAAATACAAAACGTCTCTTCTTATTAGGAATTTTCTTGAACTTTGTTTTCTATTTATTCCTTCCTCTGTACTTTTCTGGCTTGTCACAATTGCAATCCTTTTTCTTTGCAATTTTTTCTTTCTTTTTATAGCTGCCAAAACTGTATGTTTCATTAAAATTATCACAGAAATTTGTACTAAATTTCATTTGTTTCTTAAAATTATTTTTAATCTTTGATGCAGCACATTCTTTTTGCAAGATTGTCATTATATGCTGATGGAGTGATGCAAAAGATAAATTTTCTATCTACACTCTATTTGCTTCAAAATAAGATTGTATCAATTCAGATATTTTCCCTGGCATAAAAGCAACATATTGTCTCAAATATGCAACATTATGTGGATCCTCAATTCTAAATAGTAATGATTGCATTGTGCAGAAATAATCATGTAATTGATCAACATTACATAATCTCTGTGACATAAACATTTGTGCATGGTGCTCAGACGCTATGGGTTCTGCTCCTACAAACTCATGTACTAGTCCAGAAAAGAGTGATGCTAAAGGATCTGGAGTTGCTAGAATAGCATATTTTTATTCTTGTGTCAAGTTTTCCCAGCATAGCTTCAAAATAAATGTGAATGCCAATGTTATTTGAACTGTAATTTCTGACCAAATTACCTTTGTCTCTGCCTTCCTTTGTAATTCCCATGCATGAACCTTTTGGAATGTTTCATAAGTCTCATTATAATACATACAATCAATAGAAAACAATAGAGTGTTTCCAAATCCTTTCTGAGTATTTTCATTTTGTGAGGGTATATCTGCCATATTCCTAACATATTTCTTAAACTGGTTGTCTTTCTCATACTGATCATTCTCTTTCTATGGATATTTGTTTGAAAAGTAGAAAGTATCATTTTTGTCCCTTTTAGTATTACTAGTTTCTCCCTTGGATTCTTCTCCTCCAAAGAAAATTGTAAACATATCTTTCTGTTTTTGCAGAGATCAATTAGCTTAACACAGTTCTTTGGAAGAACTGTATCTTTAGTCAACTGATCTACCTTAAACTTCCCCAGGATACTAGATAGTTTGTTTGCCTTAGACCTCATCAATATGATTTTATCCATAGCAAGTTTAATTCCTGACTAGATTTTTTCTAGATCATTGTTCTGACTAAAATTCTTGAAAAGAAAACTCCTAATTCCTTTCGGTTGGTTAGAAATTTGTGGAAACTTCAACGTATAACTGGATTTGTCTATTTGCCTATAATCGGGCGGAGATGGTTTGGCCAATACATATTTGAGATATCTAAGTGATTTAGTGATAATTCCCAAATTAGAATTAATATCATTCAGTTCTTGGGAATGTTTTTCTTTTAATTCAGCAATCTCACTGTACTCAATATGCATTTTTTTAACATGCTCTTTGATTTCTAGAACATCAGAATGCAAATCATCAATATTCTACAACATGCAAATTATCTAATAATTGGTAAAGTTTTGCGTTTTTATAGCATCTGATTGTTCTGGATCATTCTGATTCTTTAACTATATCCATTGAAAATCTGATTTCTTAGATCTATTCATAAATGATCTACTAGAGTTTCTAGGCTCTAGGTATCTCTCAAGAATAATATTAGCAGATTCTCTATTTTTTCTGGGCTAAGTAAAAGCTTTAAAATCTTTTGGGACAAGAGCTTTCAAACATTCCTGGTAGTTGACATGCTGGCCATGGTGCTCAGGAGTATCTATTATGCTTTCTGAGGATACAAAATGTCTGCTAGGAGTGTCTATACAAAACTGACAGTATTTTGGATATCTTTCTGATTGGAATCTTGGAATAGATAGTCTGTCTCTTTGCTTTCCCTTCCCCCTTAAAGAAAATGATGGATCAATAGAGTAGAAAGGTTGTGAAACAGAGGAAGATCTGTATATTCTGGGTTGAACAAATTGGAGACTAGATTGGCCATCAGATTTCTGAACAATTTGTAACTTTTGAGGCTATTTTGACTGTTGGAGTTGTGGATATTTCTTTGATAACAGAGTATAAGTATTGGTCCATTCACTAGGAAATGTACATTTAGAAAATCCTATTTGTAAAGGGACTGTATTACTTGGCCCTACTACAACTCCTTCTTTTAATGCTCTATTATTCAAATTTGGATTGAGAGCAGGCATAGTCGATGACACAAACCTCAAACATACAAATGCATGAAGTTGGGCTATATGAGTGTTATTGGCAACATTAAAGCCGTTGAATTGGATATATGCATGCAGGAAGTCATTAATATATGGATCAGGCAAAGAGACTTGATATCTTGGTACAAGTGACGACCATGCAGGCCCATTATTTAATGGACTTTGGAATCCTCCCAACAAAGCATCTTTGAAATCATTCATGCGTGTATCAGTGATGCAAGTAAGACAGGATATATTTAATCCAGGTCTAACTAAAGGATTTATTCCAAACTGAACCATCCCAATATGAATATATTTATAATCATTCTTCAAAACCCATGCAATATCTTCTTGTTTAATCAAAGGAATCTGATAAAATTCTTGGCCAGTGGATATTGGAATATTAACAGATGAAAACCTAAACAACTAAGTGGCTTTAAACTGAAAAGTTGGCATCTTATAGATTGCACTGGCTTTTATCTCTGGTAATTTCCAATTAGGCTGTGGATCATTCTCTTGATATACTATTCTAGTATCATATATTGCCTCTTTACTGGATTTATTTAAAATTTTATCTAGAAATCCCCAATTCTTTTGTCTTCTTTTTCTCTTTCTTTTGGTGTACCAAATAACTGATCACAGAATTCATCACTATTTGCCATCATAATAACAGGGAAATAAAATCACCACACATGACAATTTCTTCTCGAAGTCCCCTGGCGAACAATGGCCACACGACACACCCTTGGTCTTCTCAGCCTCAATGTACTTATGGTTCCCCTTCTTGCAGTAACAACACGTCCAATGACTATACCTCACTATTAATTCTCTCAGCAGATAACAATTAATATGTTTCTCAATTGTCAACCAGAGATTGACTGTAGGTGCTTTTACTAGATATAAATTCTTATAATCAAGAAGCAATCCAGAGGCTATCTGGCTCGATACAGGCTCTGTCTAAAGAACAGACTTGTCTCTGATACCAAATATAACAACACAGCGACAAAAACACCGTGAGTAATAACACAATGAGTAAATATAACAACACAGCGACAACAACACAACCAGTAATAACAGAACGAGTAATTATAACAACACAACGAGTAAATATAACAACACAGTGACAACGACACAGCGAGTAATAACACAGCGAGTAATTATAACAACACAGCGACAAAAACACAGTGAGTAATAACACACTATGCCTAGTTCTCCATAAATTTTCGAATGATCCCTTTTACATATAACATGCTATATTTATAGCCTTTTAACTGGTCATCTAGTATCCTTTACCTACATATGTCTTAAACGGTTATATGATCGCGCAAGATATAATACTATTATTTTTGGATCACACAAAATCTACCATATTTGTACCTTAAAGCTACGAAATGACTAAAGGCCGAAATCTAGGACATCGGCTCTATATGCAATTATTGTAATTAAAGACAACATGATATGACTAAAACCGGAAATAGTTCCATCATCATATCACATTTTGTACACAAGGAATCTCTTTTATAGTGGGAGTCCCATAACCACTATACAATAGGTACTTATCTTTTGTACATAAGGAATCGCTTTTTATAGTGGGAGTCCTGAAGCCATTTTACAATGTCGAGATTCATTTTGAGAAGGATGAACCCACGAAATAACCTGTCAATCGGATATCTATGAGGGATCTGATAAGATTTCTTTGGTAAAATAATGATTAATCATTATTTTCCCATTCTTCTACTGAATTATTATCTTCATTTCCTGGATCAAAATCGTCAAACCCATCAAGGTCATCAACTTGATTCATCCTTTCATATCTATCAATCATTCTATTGATGTGATTTCTTCCAACTATACCTGGTATAGCATTGTCTAACCATCCTGGTGCATATCTGTATACACAACTAAATGGGGAATTTATCATGCCTCCTGCTCTCACAATTTCATCAAAAGATATTTCTCCACGGAAAAGAACATAGAGTGTGTATATAGTAATATGGTCATCAGAATCATTGACAAGCACGTTTTCATCATGTACTAGATCAAATTCAATTAATAATTCATCTTTGGAGGCAATAATATTCTCGTCTGAAAATATGGATTGTTTCTTGTGGAGAGAAACTTCTTAACGATTCTGATCTTGGCATATATTCATAAATCAAAACTTTAAACCAAGGACTCCAATGGCTTTATGGAGAGGCAAAAACATCATAATAAAATTAAATTGTTATTCTTCCATTAACTCTTGCTCTCTGGAGTATAGCAAAATAATCTTCCCATGATAAATCTCCACTGTATATGAAACAGAATGCCCCCATGATATTTATAGAATAACTGAAATATATTCTCAAATGTAGCTCTCTGTATGGCATCTCCTGAAGGTAGCCTTTCCTGCAAACATCTGTATCTAACCATTTCTATAATATTATATGCTGAATTTCATGAGGCAACTGTTTAAATTTTCCTAAGAGACAATCAACAAAAACAGATAGTATGCAATTTTCACAAATTTTTATCCAGTTTTATCTTCTTGGTGCTTGTAAACTACTTGAAGCACCATCTCTCCTTTCCATTCGAAGCATCTTTACTTCTTTTATATCAGCTGCTCCTTCCCTGGTCATCATATCAGTAAGATAATTCTCTTTTCTAGACTTATACACAATATCAAAATCATATCCATCTAGCCATATGGCCCATCTCATAACTATGTTGCTGCCTTTCTCAAGCAATTTTTTATTGCTTAGCATGCCTTTCATATGTTTTAGATCAGTCTTTACAATAAAATTTATAGATTTCAAATACAACCTAAAATGAATGATACCTTTCTTTACAGCCAATATTTCTTTATGAGAAGAAGGATATTTTACTTGAGTATCATCAAATGCTCCAGAAGCATAAGCATAAACAACTTCTTTTCTACCTATTTTCTGTATAAGGACTGTTGCCTAGACACTATCAGAGGCATCTGTCTCTAAAATAAACGGCTGGCATGTATTGGGTAGCTTTAATGCAGGAAGCTGCTGGACTTTATGCTTTCTCATCCTTACTACTTCTATCATTTTATTAGTCCATGTAGTTCCTTATTTTAGCCTTTTTTGGATAACCTTTGTATCTGCAGCCTGTCTTTCATAGAACTAGCATACATAATTAAGACATCTAAGAAATCTTTGTACAACTTTAATATCTGGCAGATGGTCTGGAAATTTTGCAAGGTGGACAAGTATATGAGGCTATAGAGCAACTTGGCCCTGTGAGATATGCAGACCCAAATAATCTATTGAGGTTTTATATATCTTAAATTTATCTTCTGATTCTGATAGAACAATACCATGAGAAAATACAAGCTCATAAAATTTATACAAATGAGATTTAGGTTCTGTAATATCTCTGCTAAATACTAGCACATCATCTATATATACAATGATAGAATTCAGAGAGCCAAATATATCTTCCATCCTTTTCTGAAACTCAGATGGAGCATTTTTTAATCCAAATGGCATAACCTTCCATTGAAACTATCCATGGGGTACAACAAATGCAGTTTTGTACCTATCCTCTTTAACAATGCCAATTTGCCAAAAACCACTCTTTAAATCAAACTTGCTGAAAACATTAGCATTTGCTATTTTTGCAAGCAAAATTTCTTTATTTGGGAGTGGGTACCTGATAGGGAGCAAAGCCTCATTCAACTACTTGTAATTAATCACTAGTCTCTTCTTTCCATGCTTCTGTTCATTGTGCTTGTTAACATATAAGGCTAGACATGCCCATGGGCTCTTGCTCTTCTCTATCAATCCTTGCTTTAGAATATTTTCAATCTCCTTTCTACAAATTTCCTGTTTTGTTGGACTCATATGATTAGCAGAAGATTTTTGTGGCTTAGGTAGATAATTTTCTGCATATGGCAAAGTGACAAAATATTTTTCACGAGTCCAAAATGCATCTAGACGATCAACTGTGCAAATTTTTTTTAGCTTCTCTACCACTCCCGAAAGAAGTTTCTCACCATGAATATCAACATTTCTAAAAATTTTATTAATTTTGGCCAAGTTAGATAATGATTTTTCAACAAGATCTGGCTGTTCTAATGGGAAACGAATAACATAGTCATTTTTAGACGGAAGAGATCTCAATCCTTTGAGAGTGTTTAGTGTGAACACACCTCTATCAATTGTTACTGGCAGATGCATATTTACAAAATATTGTCCAAGTAACATGTCCGAACCTGTGTCATAGCTATATAGAGTAACATATGTCTGTACATCATTAAAAAATATTGGAAAATTTGGAGCAATATGCTTAATCTCTACAGTTTGTTGACTAACTGCACGAAATAGGATACTGGTGGGTTACCAGTAATAGGCAAGGATTGCATCATGTTTACAGCAGCTACTCATAGCTCCTGTATCAATTTGAGTATCTAAAATATATCTTTGAATTCCTGGGACTTTTATACTGATAGAAACAACAATTCTATCACCAATGCTTTGCATGTCAGCAACATGTGGAAGCTCAATAACTTCTATTTCTCTTGATTTACCAGGGCATTGAGAATCAACATTTTTCAAAAGAATCCTGATTAGCCTTGAATTATTTTCTTCATAATGTTCTAAATATTTCTGTAACCTTGAGGTTAGAAAAATCATTTCTTCTCGTGTTTCTCTCATTGATTTTTCTAAACCTTTTAATGAAATATTCAGAGATTCTTCTTAAGTGATTAAATATTCTTTGGCTGATTCAATCATAGCAGTAGGTAAATAGAAGTTTTCTTCATTAATTTCTTCTTCTTCTTCTTCTTCTTGTTTCCCTATTGCAGGCAATTATTTTTGTAAAGCATCAAGTCTTTCATTCAATCTTCTTTTAATTGTTATCTGGCCTGGTTCGAGACTGGCTATGTGCTTTTTTAGTTCTTCAATTTGGGACTTTAAAGAAGAGCTAAATACATGATGTAACATTTTTATTTCTGGAACAAATTCTTCTTCAGAAACTGAACTAGCCACGATTGAAATTTTATTGAAATCACAATGAATACTAGATTCATTTTCATCTGATTCTGTATCAGAAACCTCAAAGTATTCGCCATCTGAATAGGAGATGAGATCCCAATCTTCAGGATCATGAGTGGCACTGAAGATTTCCATTATCTTCATTTGGCGTTTTCCCTTTCTTTCTGCACATTTCTTTGCATAATGGCCTTCTTTTCCACATATAAAACATACTGATTTTCTAGAAGGCTTATCTCTTTTTCTAAATACAAAACGTCTCTTCTTATTAGGAATTTTCTTGAACTTTGTTTTGTATTTATTCCTTCCTCTGTACTTTTCCGGCTTGTCACAATTGCAATCCTTTTTCTTTGCAATTTTTTCTTTCTTTTTATAGTAGCCGAAACTGTATGTTTCATTAAAATTATCACAGAAATTTGTACTAAAGTTCATCTGTTTCTTAAAATTCTTTTTTATCTTTGATGCAACACATTATTTTTGCAAGATTGTCATTATATGCTGATGGAGTAATGCAAAAGATAAATTTTCTATCTGCACTCTATTTGCTTCAGAATAAGATTGTATCAATTCAGGTATTTTCCCTGGCATAGAAGCAACATAGTGTCTCAAATATGCAATATTATGTGGATCCTCAGTTCTATATAGTAATGATTGCATTGTGCAGAAATAATCATGTAATTGATCAACATTACATAATCTCTGTGACATAAACATCTATGCATGGTGCTCAGACGCTATGGGTTATGCTGCTACAAACTCATGTACTAGTGCAGAAAAGAGTGATGGTAAAGGATCTGGAGTTTCTAGAATAGCATCTTTTTCTTCCTTTTTCAACTTTTCCCACCATAGCTTCAAAATACCTGTGAATGCCCATGTTATTTGAACTATAATGTCTGAACAACTTGCCTTTGTCTCTGCCTTCCTTTTTAATTCCCATGCATGAACCTTTTGGAATGTTTCATAAGTTTCATTATAAGACATACAATCAATATAAAACAATAGAGTGTTTCCAAATCCTTTCTGAGTATTTTCATTTTGTGAGGGTATATCTACCATATTCCTAACATATTTCTTAAAAGGGCTATCTTTCCCATACTGATCATTGTCTTTCTTTGGAGATTTGTTTGAAAAGTAGAAAGTATCATTTCTGTCCCTTTTAGTATTACTAGTTTCTCCCTTGGCTTCTTATCCTCCAAAGAAAATTGGAAACATATATTTCTATTTTTTGCAGAGATCAATTAGCTTAACATATTTCTTTGGAAGAACTGTATCTTTAGTCAACTGATCTACCTTAAACTTCCTCAGGATACTGGATATTTTTTCTGCCTTAGACCTCATCAATATGATTTCATCCATAGCAAGTTTAATTCCTGACTGGATTTTTTCTAGATCATTGTTCTGACTAAAATTCTTGAAAAGCAAAGTCCAAATTCCTTTCAGTTGGTTGGAAGTTGATTGAAACTTCAGCTTGTAACTGGATTTTTCTATTTGCCTATAATCAGGCAGAGATGGTTTTTCCAATACATATTTGAGATATCCAAGTGATTTAGTGATGATTCCCAAATTAGAAATAATATCATTCAGCTCTTAGGAATGTTTTTATTTTAATTCAGCAATCTCACTGTACTCAATATGCATTTTTTTAACATGCTCTTTGATTTCTAGAACATCAGAATGCAAATCATCAATATTCTGCAACATGCAAATTCTATGATAATTGGTAAAGTTTTTCATTTTTATAGCATTTGATTGTTCTGGATCGTTCTGATTCTTTAACTATATCCATTGAAAATATGATTTCTTAGATCCATTCATAAATGATCTACTAGAGTTTCCAGGCTTTAGGTATCTCTCAAGAATAATATTAGCAGATTCTTTATTTTTTTTGGGCAAAGTAAAATCTTTAAAATCTTTTGTGACAAGAGCTTTCAAACATTCCTGGCAGTTGACATGCTGGCCATGCTGCTCAGGAGTATCTATTCTTCTTTCTAAGTATACAAAATGTCTGCTAGGAGTGTCTATACAAAACTGACAGTCTTTTGGATATCTTTCTTATTGGAATCTTGGAATAGATAGTCTGTCTCTTTGCTTTCCCTTCCCCCTTAAAGAAAATGATTGATCAATAAAGTGGAAAGGTTGTGAAACATAGGAAGATATGGATAGTCTGGGTTGAACAAACTGGAGACTAGATTGGCCATCAGATTTTTGAACAATTTGTATCTTTTGAGGCTGTTTGGACTATTGGAGTTGTGGATATTACTGTGATAACAGAGTATAAGTATTGGTCCATTCACTAGGCAATGTACATTCAGAAAATCCTATTTGTAAAGGGACTATATTACCTAGCCCTTCTACAACTCCTTCTTATATTTCTCTATTATTCAAATTTGGATTGAGAGCAGGCATAGTCTATGACACAAACCTCAAACATACAGATGCATGAAGTTGGGTTATATGAGTGTTATTGGCAACATTAAAGCCGTTGAATTGGATATATTCATGCAGGAAGTCATTAATATATGGATCAATCAAAGAGACTTGATATCTTGGTACAAGTGACCACCATGCAGGCCCATTATTTAATGGACTTTGGAATCCTCCCAACAAAGCATCTTGCAAATCATTCATGCATGTTTTCATCATTTTCTTTAGGAGGGAAGGGAAAGCAAAGAGACAGACTATCTATTCCCATATTGCTCCAAAATTTCCAATATTTTTTGATGATGTACATACATATGTTACTGTATATAGCTATGACACAGGTTCAGACATGTTACTTGGAAAATATTTTTTAAATATGCATCTGCCAGTAACAATTGATAGAGGTGTGCTCACTCTAAACACTCTCAAAGGATTGAGATCTCTTCCATCTAAAAATGATTATGTTATTCGTTTCCCACCAGAACAACCAGATATTGTTGAAAAAACATTATCTGACTTGGCCAAAATTAATAAAATTGTTAGAAATTTTGATATTCATGGTGAGAAACTTCTTTCGGGAGTGGTAGAGAAGCTAAAAACAAATTGCACAGCTCATCGTCCAGATGCATTTTGGACTCGTGAAAAATATTTTGTCACTTTTCCATATGCAGAAAATTATGTACCTAAGCCACATAAATCTTCTGCTAATCATATGAGTCCAACAGAACAGGAAAATTTCAGAAAGGAGATTGAAAATCTTCTAAAGAAAGGATTGATAGAGAAGAGCAAGAGCCCATGGGCATGTCTAGCCTTCTATGTTAACAAACACAATGAATAGAAGCGTGGAAAGAAGAGATTGGTGACTAATTACAAGCAGTTGAATGAGGCTTTGCTCCCTATCAGGCACCCACTCCCAAATAAAGAACTTTTACTTGCAAAAATAGCAAATGCTAATGTTTTCAGCAAGTTTGATTTAAAGAGTGGTTTTTGGAAAATTGTCATTGTTAAAGAGGATAGGTACAAAACTGCATTTGTTGTACCCCATGGATAGTTTTAATGAAAGGTTATGTCGTTTGGATTAAAAAATGCTCCATCTGAGTTTCAGGAAAAGATGGAAGATATATTTGGCTCTCTGAATTTTATCATTGTATATATAGATGATGTGCTAGTATTTAGCAGAGATATTACAGAACATAAAGCTCATTTGTATAAATTTTATGAGCTTGTATTTTCTCATGGTATTGTTCTATTAGACTTAGAAGATAAATTTCAGATAGGGAAAACCTCAATAGATTATTTGGGTCTGCATATCTCATAGGGCCAAGTTGCTCTACAGCCTCATATACTTGTCCACCATGCAAAATTTCCAGACGATCTGCTAGATATTAAAGTTGTACAAATATTTCTTGGATGTCTTAATTATGTACTCTAGTTCTATGAAACATAGGCTACAGATACAAAGGTTATCCAAAAAAGGCCAAAAGAAGGAACTACATGGACTAATAAAATGACAGAAGAAGGATGATAAAGCAAAAAGTCCAGCAACTTCCTGCATTAAAGCTACCCAATTCATGCCAGCTATTTATTTTAGAGACAGATGCCTCTGATAGTGTCTGGGCAGCAGTCCTTATATAGAAAATAGGTAGAAAAGAAGTTGTTTGTGCTTATGCTTCAGGAGCATTTGATGATACTCAGTCAAAATATCCTTCTTCTCATAAAGAAATATTGGTTGTAAATAAAGGTATCAGTCGTTTTAGGTTATATTTGAAATATGTAAAGTTTGTTGTAAAGACTAATCTAAAACATATGAAAGGCATGCTAAGCAATAAAAAATTGCTTGAGAAAGGCAGCAACAGAGTTATGAGATGGGCCATATGGCTAGATGGATATGATTTTGATATTGTGTATAAGTCTAGAAAAGAGAATTATCTTGCTGATATGATGACCAGGAGAGGAGCAGCTGATATAAAAGAAGTAAAGATGTTTCGAATATAAAGGAGAGATGGTGCTTCAAGCAGTTCGCAACCACTAAGAAGATACAGATGGATAAAAATTTGTGAAAATTTCATAGTATCTGTTTGTGTTGATTGTCTCTTAGGAAAAGTTAAATAGTTGCCTCATGAAATTCAACATATAATATTACAGAAATGGTTAGATACAGATGTTTGCAGGAAAGGCTACCTTCAAGATGCCATACAGAGAGCTAGATTGGATAATATATTTCAGTTATTCTATAAATATCATGGGGGTATTTTGTTTCATATACAGTGGATATTTATCATGGGAAGATTATTTTGCTGTACTCCAGAGAGTAAGAGTTAATGGAAGAATAACAATTTAATTTTATTCTGATGTTTTTGCCTCTCCATTCAGCCATTGGAGTCCTTGGTTTAAAGTGTTGATTTATAAATATATGCCAAGATCAAAATCGGTAAGAAGTTTGTCTCCACAAGAAACAATCAATATTTTCAGACAAGAGAATATTATTGCCTCCAGAGATGAATTATTAATTGAATTTGATTTAGTACATGATGACAGCGTGCTTGTCAATGATTCTAAAGACCATATTACTATATACACACTCTATGTTCTTTTCTGTGGAGAAATATCTTTTGATGAAATTGTGAGAGCAAGAGGCATGATAAATTCCCCATTTAGTTGTGTATGCAGATATGCACCAGGATGGTTAGACAACGCTATACTGAGTATATTTGGAATAAATCACATCAACAGAATGATTGATAGATATGAAAGGATGAATCAAGTTGATGACCTTGATGGGTTTGACGATTTTGATCTAGGAAATGAAGATAATAATTCAATAGAAGAATGGGAAAATAGTGATTAATCATTATTTTACCAAAGTAATCTTATTGGATCCCTCATAGATATCCGATTGATAGGTTATTTCATGGGTTCATCCTTCTCAAAACAAATCTTCACATTGTAAAGTGGCTTCAGGACTCCCACTATAAAAAGAGATTCCTTAGTTACAAAATGTGATATGCTGATGGAACTGTTTCCGGTTTTAGTCATATCATATGCATATAAAATGGAAGACTATTCGGACTATTGGGACATATGTTTCTCAATAGTCAAAAGGAAGAAAATAGATAGTGTGAGGTAGTATCAAATATGAAGACACATTTGGTAACTGGATATTTGATATGCATATAAAAATCTTTTTACTGTAGGCACTGGAAAATGATTTTCCAGCACCTACAGGAAAAAAAATTTAAATGCATGTCAAATATCGAGTTACCAAAGATTAATGCACAAATATGCTTCATATTTCATGCTTCAAGTTTTGTTAAAAAAAATCATTTAAAAAGATGACGATAAAAATACTTTTTATATACCATTATTTTAAAAAACATTGATGGTTGGAAACCTCAAAAACTAATACTACATCCTATTGGCATGCTATTATATCATGCTCTAAACAAAACAGACTAGAATATGACAGGTTAATATAGACACACCACAGGGAAGTTTAGTCACAAGAAGTTCGCCTTCATTTCTTTGTTTTTCCCTCTCCTCATGAAATTTGAACAAAGGCTTAATTCTGTTAATTCACTATGGTTTGGATCAATCATCTCACCCTCCTGACTCTAGGAAAATGCATCATGTTTCACTGAGTCTAATTAAAAATTGTGGTAATTATGTGTAAGTGTAATATTTTTGCAGATTTCCTGAGCTCTGCAGATTGTTATAAGTTTTTGGACAATACTTTTCAGTTCCAAAATGTGTTTTCAAATCTATTAATAGAAGTAGTTTTGAGAGATATTTGAAGTTTTTAGCCCTCTAGAGTTAATATTTTAAAACTCCATATTGACTAAATAATAAACAACTGGATTTCAAAGAGAAATATTTTGAGAACCATTTCTAGTTCCTAGACACAAAGTGCAGTTACCACCAGGCAAGGTAAGCATTAAAATAAAATTGAGGAACTCACATCATAAAAGTACTAACATGTAGAGCAACATCTAAAATCTCCATTTCATGAGCAAAACAGAGATGATTTTCTGAGGGCTGAAAATCTGTAATAGTTTGTTGCCACTAGTTTTCAGTTAACATGTGTGTTTTTTTATCTAACAGTAGGAGAAATTTTGAGAGATCGTTACAATTTGCAGTTCTCTAGGATTAATAATTGCAGGTATGTTTAACAGGTACTACGCTCAATATTAACAAAACAATAAATCACAAAAAACAAAAACTAGGGTTTTCAAGAGCATGATTTTGAAAACCATGTCTAGTTTTTGCATACATGTAGTGTCATTGCAGCTAGGCATGGCATATATTAAATTCAAATTAAGGAATTTTACAAAATAAAATTACTCTTTAACATATAAAGGAAAAACTAAAATTTCAGTCTCATTAGCAGTGCCCCATTCAAATACAATTAAGAGCTAAGGAAATCATATTTACAATTGCATTCTGAGTTGGACTGATGAGGCACATTTAACATTAATGGGATGATTAAAATTTACTGCCATTTTTCTAAATCCTCCTGCGTGACTCCGCTTCTCCCTAGACTGTTGAATAACTGGCGGGTTGAGCACTATTTGGGACTGGCTGAGCACATTCAGGGGCGATGGGATAAGCACATTCAGGGGCTTGAATGAACCATAATGATGGGAAATATATGCTATTACGTGTGCGAAAGTGCTTAACATTCAAATTTCAAATTTCCTCTGTGTGCGAGATTGGTGGCGTCGTGGGGGTGGCGAATGGGAGGGGAGCGGTGTAGAGAGAGAGAGGTGGCGGAGGCAGGGGCGTAGTGTCCACCGAAGGAGTTGCTACCATCGCTGTCCACTGTGAGGAAGTGTAATTGGCGTCATGGGTGGGGTCCACCTGAAGGCCGGAGAAGAAAGGGGGTCGTCGGAGGGGGCAACCTGAGAGCTGTCCCATCAACCCCTGATTCGTCGAAAAAAAGACACTTCCTTAACTTTATTTGCACAAAAATAAATCTATAATATAAATAGGATGGGGAAAGTTCCTTCAGACACAAAATTAAAGGGAGGTAGATTCATTCAAAAATATATATATATATATATAATATATTAAAGTTTGTAAAATTTCAATTTGATGTTTGGGAAAAAATATTGAAAAATAAATAATTTTTTTTTTAAAATGTGGATGTCAAATTATAAGCTTCAACTATCATAAGATATGTGTATTTTATCATAAAATTAAGAAAAAAAATGATGTAAAATAATGATAGTCTCTCATATCATACTAACATATTAATCATGTCACAAATTTTCAAGATTTTTTATTTTTATTTTTAAGAATACTTTGTAATGTTATGTGCAAATTGTAAATAAGTGATTATAATGACTAGATAAAATGATCTTGTGCATAGACAATGAAAATATCCTACATAATGGTTAATGAATTAATGACAAAGATGAACCATGATGTCCTCTTTAGAATTTTTAATTATTAATATGGATGGAAAAATATTCTACTTAAAAATAAATTGATGTTACCATAATTATAATTAATTAGTTCACATTTTCTATTAAATATATCACCATCAATACCGATTTTTTAATCTGGTATCCAAATGGAATGTAGTTGATATTTTATGAATCTCAGACTCCAACATAACCCATCTAATATATGTTTGTGAAAAGACTCCTACTAGATATTTGGTAAGACTTTCATTGCTATTGAGATGACATTGAAAATCTCAAGTTCCATCACAAACTACCATTCCATATATCCAATCAGTCAAAGAATCTCAAATTTCATCCCAACCTATTATTTTACATATAAGTTAGTAAAAAAAATAAAAAAATTAAACTACAACTAGACATAACCTATCAAGTTACTATTCTACATATCAAGTTAGTCATAAAAATATCAAAGGATAATTAGACATAGAGAAGAGAGCTTGTCAAATAATTTTGAAAATGTGCTAGAATAGTAACATATTTCTAGGTATTATGATTTTTTTTCCAAGGAAAAAAATAGTAACTTTGTTTATAATGGTACAAAAAAATACATTTTTTATATGCACTTCAGGAGTACATTCAAGAAGGATCTATCCAAATCCAAATTGTGGCAAAAAATATACAAAAACGTGCCGAGAAATAGTCTTCATCCAAAAACAAACCCAAAAAGGGTGTCGAGGAAGACCATCTGTAATGGTCAATGCAAAACAAAATTTGCCAATCAAAGAAGACACAAGACCAAAGGCATGCGACGAAACATTATCATAGAGGGTCCAAAATCCCTAACAATATTTGTCGAAAATAAACAGACAGTGAGCAGTCTTCAAAAAAAAAAAAAAATAGGGCACAAGCTGCCCTAGTAGCCCAAATAAACAAGCCCTGAACTAGGCATCTAACATAAAAAATTGAGTAATAAACACCCTACAAGAAACCCGCGACATCATATTAGCGAGCAATAATAGAGGCACCAATCAACAAAGGCGCAAGCAATGGTAGCAAGAAGTAAGTGATGACAGATCCAGGAAAAACGCAAGTGGGTCTTTGGCCTGGACTAGAAGAAGACAAAAACCCCGACGAAGGCATGAAAAGCCACATCAAAACATTCCAACACGTGCAAATGACCATAATAGACACCCATACACATTGCAAAGAGAACCCCAACTAAAGCGACACCAACATAATCGACAGAAGATGAAAACCCAACAAAAGAATCGATCGAGGCACGAACTAGAGAGCCAAGATGACTAAAGTTTGTCTCTCGACCCTCCTCTCCCTCAAATTTCCCCTAAAATGCTAAAATTAAAATTTTTATATATTATGATATTATAATATATATTTATTTAACAAAACTCAAATATAAATATATGTCTGTTACGCAGTATTTTGTCACCGTCCCTACAATTCCTCGTCCCGCACATTGGAGGACTATTCCCATGACCTGTGAGAAGTAACATGTCCTGAAAACACCTTCATAACATCCTTCTGCCTAAGGATAAACATTATCCTGAAGAAAATTTCCTGTGGAAAACCCTAAAAATAGGTGTTTTAGCTTTGGTGCGACTAGTCAGTTCATCCCTCGTGCCAATGGGGGAAATCCACACTAGAGGGCACGCCAATTGGTGCACTGTCCCTGTCTCTCACTCGCACCAAGCCCATTAAGGAATGTTTTTTAAAAATAAATGGTGGAAGTTTGGTTCTAACAAACTCTAGAATGAATCATCAAAGGAAGTTTAGTGGTTTGGCTCCGGATCTCCATGTATAGGAAGTGGTTTTCCACCTCTCATGGAACCTTCCTAAGAGATAGGGCCTATCCCATGATTATAGGGATCCCAAGTTCCCTTCCTCCATCTATAAAAGATTTCCCTCTCCATTAGCAAGCTAGCTGAACTTTTAGGAGGAAAACTATAGCCGGGCAACCATTGAAAGTATAGCCGAGAAGATCCCTGTAAGAGAGAGCTTTGTCCAAATTCTTGATAGGCTTCATTGAGATGCACTCCACTGCAAGCCCCGCCGAAGGAAGATCATAGAATCACAGCATTTGGTTGTAATCTTCCTTTTTGTCATCATTAATATAAGCGACTCTGATTTTGGTTCCATTCATGTGTTTACTCTTTTATGAATTGTAATGAATTATATCCTCTCTGACTGATATATAGTTACGTGCTTTAAGTATTACATTCTATGTCGTCATTTCTCTGCATGTGTATAGGTGTCCGAATGAAGCAAATAGAAGGATTGTGATCTATCAGGCAAGGGACGAAGAGCATCGCTTATCCTTCGACAACAACAGCGTGGGATTTGAGGTAGGTCACTTATCGTGATCTTTGTCTTTCTTGTAACTAGGAACCAACGTCTTTGCGTCATTTGATTGTTGCTAGACCCACCTTAGGGCTAGTGGGATCGCCTCTATCTACAGAGGGGATCTACTGCCTCAAAAATTTGGTGACTTCACTGGGGATCAGTGGGAGTTAGTGCTCCTTCCATTTGGGTAGTTTTTTTTTTTTTTGGCTTTTGATTGATTTATTTTCTCTTTTGGTTCACCTCCCTTGGTGTCAAACCCCTGTTCAGCGCCCAGAAGACCATATCCAGTCTCTGTTTGTCCTTTTTCATCCTTTTTCCATAGTAAAATCGATTGACACGGTTTAACTCCTGACAGTCGCGCCAACTAGCGCTCGTTTCTAGTTAGGCTCCAGCACCAATGCTTTTTTGGCATAGATTACAGCCAAATAGGTGCGCCAAATCTGTTTGATGTTAGGTTTTGCTTGCTTTTTGGATCTTTGAGCTTGAGGTTTGGTCCCGGTGTCATTTTTCTAATTGATTGAGTGCCTTGAAGTCATTGTTGAATGTATTTGGCCCTTTTCCTCTCATTTTTTTCCCTTTACTATCAGTTTTTCATTCTAGCCCTAGAGCTCCTAGGTGCTCAGTGTGCTGAGCCTCCCGTGAGAATTTTAGGTCCTTGTGTTCCCAGTCGACTTCATTTTCACTTCTTTACATTAATTTTGCGAGATTCCATTGTATCATTACGTTAGTTGAGTGATTTTTCTCTCTTTCATTCAGTTTTGCTTTGTGTCGCTCCAAGCCTAGATTACACAGTTTGTGTGAGTCTTTTTTGAGATTCTTCTTTGCTCTGAAGGATTTCGTTATCAGTTTGAGTCTTGCTTATATGCGTTTGGATTGAGTGAAATTGTTTGTTTTAGCTCTCTCCTTATCATTCCTCGAATTGATGTTTTCATTAGTTTTTTCATTCATTTAGTGCATTTTCTCTTATATGTTGAAAAATACAAAAACAAGATCTTTTGCATTTGGTTTGGCATCGTGAAAATTGAAAGCTCTTTTGCATTATTAGTGTTATATAACTCTAGAGAGAAGTTTTATAGTTTCATTAGCTTGCATTAGAGACAGTAGTGGATATTTATGTGCTCATTTTGTTGTTATTTGAAAAGCTCTCAACCCTCCCGTAGATAGCTCTTCATTGAACAAACTGATATTTTGTGGCATGTAGTGTGCATTCAAAGGTTTTATGAGATCCAACATTCGATCGGGCCTGAAATTGAAACGTAAATTGAAGATCAACTTTAAAATTTACTAAATTAACCTAAGACAACATTGAAACATTAACGGAATATCTAGTAGTCTAAGGTAGAGACGTGTTCCGACGTCTTTAACCCTAGCAGCTGTCACTCGCTAGCTGGCTACAGACAGTGCTAGTACGAACTTGTGCTCCCCATACCATCACTTATATAAAGGGAGACACCATTAGGTTGCAATCCTTTATCTGTAGGAAGCCGATTCTGCCACCTTTTACCCGTGATACACCAGACATAGCATTCGAGGAGATTACCTGCACGTACGTTAAGTCCTTAGTTGATTTCTTTTTCACTTCTTACCAAGGTGTATATGGCAGTTCACAGATATCTGGTACACCCATTTACCTAGATTACCAAAGCAGTCATTTTGATCTTTACTGACTCTTTTAACTGAAAATATCATCAATCTCTTGTCCTTTCAAGCTCATGTCCAACTTGAAAGTGATAGAGTCACCTTTTGCTTGTTTCTCGACTCTTAAAATATGAAACAACAGAGTCTAGTTTCAATGTCATAAAATTAATCGCCCACGAAATATTCGTGGTTAGAATTTTTGTCCTTAGTGTATTTTCAGGTCGTTTCCAATGGCCACTTTTACGGAGTTCACCAACCAAGGAATCCCCTCTGAATGGAATCATAGTCCTTTTCCTCCTTTTGGAAATGTTGGTGTTCCTTATATGGCAACGTTGTCCCTTCCTGGGTTAACTGTTGGGTTGCCTGTTTGGTTGTTTTCAACCTCTGTGGTCCCAGATGTCTCGGCTACTGTTCGATCAGTTCCTCTGCCTAAAGAATGTCATGTTGATTCTAAGGTGGGCCTCTCCCCTTCTTCGTCTATTTCTGCGTCGTCCTCTTCTACTTAGCCTGGTTAAAGTATGGATTCGAGTAACCAAGTGGCTAGGAAGAAGAAGAAGAAGACTAAAAATAAGTCTGATAAGAGAGAGTCTAAAGATGCAGCTACTACTTCTAAAACGTCTGCTCTTGATAAACCTTCCAACCCTCCACAGAAAGCTAAGTTCCCTTGCATGTTGTGCCAGGGAAACCATCTACTTCGAGATTGCCCTGGTATTCCCAAGGTGCTTGAAGTATGGTCCAATGGTCGTCCGCCATTTCTTTTGGCTTCCAGGAGTCAAGTTGGGGGCACGTCTTCAGCTAGTGCTGGTAAAGCTCCTAAGATTCAGGGTAAGCTCACCAATCCTTGTAAGTTATGTGAAGGGCACCATGTCATTCACCTTTGTCTGTATATGGATGAAGCCAAGAGAGTTTTGGACAACTTGACTATTTTTGCGCCATGCCTTTTGGCTGGTTACAAATAGCTTTCTTTGAATCCTTCACCAGTTGATTTAACAGTCAGTCAAGAGTCACCCTTGGTTGATCCTGCTCCCCCGGAAATTCCAAATCACAAATCCATCCCTGACCAACCATTCGTTGTGGGATCCGTTGAGCTAGCCCTGTCTGCGGTGCACCAAGTCTTTTCCGTTGAGAGTGGATCTTACATCCCTTAGGTTCTTCTTGTTTCTTCAGATTCCTCGGACTTGGAGAAATATTCTCCTGTCCCTATATCTAAGGATGCTACTCCTCCACTTCCCATGATGGAGATCCCGGAGGATACTCCTTCTGCCTCCATGATGGAGGTGGCGGAGGATGCTCTTTATTCTCTTGTAACATTAGGGGAAGACCATCTCGGTTTGATGGTAGCCCCTCCAAGTAGTTTGGTCGCTTCCTTCGATTGGGGTCGATTCGTAGGTTATCACCTTCCTTCTTATGTGCCCTTTGAGATAACAGTACAGGCCTCCCATTTGGTCGTACCCAACACCCTTATAGATGAAGGCACGTATGTTAGTATTTTATCCTCGACTACTTGGAAAGCTTTCAGTTCACCACCGCTTATGCCTGTTACGCAGAATCTGTTGGCGTTTAACAGAAGAACTAGTCAACCGTTAGGGATCCTTCCAAATTTTCCTGTTACTTTGGGAGGGAAAACTATCCATATGGACGTGATGGTTGTTCTTGGCCCCTTGGAATTTAATTTACTCCTGGTTCGCGATTATACTTATGCCATGGGAGCACTTGTCTCCTCCCTCTTTCGTGTGATGTTTTTTCCGCACCAAGGTCGGATCATGACCATCGATCAGTTTGCGTTCTTCGGTCCTAATATGGAAGCTAGTCCACCATCATCCCTACCAGATATTTATCCGCCGGTTGTGTCATCCCTGCAGCATGTCAATTATGTGGCTACCTATCCTATGCCCGTATTCAGTGATAGCGTCATCGTACATCGTGTGCTGGGGGCATTGGGTCCAGACTTCCAAGATCTTTTCCTTCCATCGAATGGGAAACTCTTGGAAGCGATGACTTCTTATTCATTATGATGAGGTCTATTGAAGCATGGTTCATCTGCTTGTGTCAAGCTCCTCAAACCATGAAATAAGGTGTCAGAGGAAGGTTCATTTTCTTGTGTCAAGCTCCTTAAAAAATGAAACAAGGTCGTTAGAGAAAGGTTCGTTTTCTTGTGTCAAGCTCCTTAAAACATGAAACAAGGTCATCAGAGCAGAGTTCATTTTCTTGTGTCAAGCTCCTTAAAAAATGAAACAATCTCGTCAGAGCATGGTTCATCTGCTTGTGTCAAGCTCCTTAAACCATGAAACAAGGTCTGTTGGAGCATGGTTCGTCTGTTTGTGTCAAGCTCCCTAAAAATGAAACAAGGTCATTCTGAGGACAGTTCATTTACTATGTCAACCTCATTAAAAAATGAATTTAGATCTGAGGATAGTTCTTTTAATGTATCTACCTCGTTAAAACAATGAAACACTTTCCTGTTCAATTCGAATCTTTGATAAGATCTCGTAAAATCCCAGTCGAGTCTTTCTCTTGATCTTGTAATTTGAACCTTCACTCCATCTACCTTTCATATGGACTGAAGCTTGGGGGGGCATGTACCTCGAATTGAGTCACCATGCTGGGGGCATGCTTATAGTTTCAAGCATAGTTTTTTTTCGTTTCATGCTTGTGTAAAAATGAAACTAGTTTCAAGCATAGTTTGTTTCCGTTTCAAGCTTGTGTAAAAATGAAACCAGTTTCAAGCATAGTTTATCCTTGTTTCAAGCTTGTGTAAAAATGAAACCAGCTTCAAGCATAGTTTATCTTTGTTTCAAGCTTGTGTAAAAATTAAACCATTCCCATTTTACCTCTCGTGATTGCCATTTTATCAGCCTCCTTTGCAAGATGAGCCTTGGTTCTCTCATTCCATTATCCCCATCTACTCGGCTAATTATATGCCTTCACTTGGTTTTTTTACCCATTCCTGAGGAACTGCTGTGATGAGTGGTATTGTTAGCCAACATCTTGAATTTATCATGTTCTGAGTTGTTCCACCATTACCGGAACCAGTTGCTACCCTTTATACCACTCATTCCTCCAGGAGGAGTCACCTTTCAGCTCTTTTCTGACTCTCTAAAATTGAAAAGATTTTTGAGAATCTTGTCATTTTGAGCTCGTTAAATTGGCTGTGAAGTGATATCTACCTAGTATATGTTTACCCCTTTTTCAGGCTGGGATAGATTATTTAGGAAAAAGGAATACCCTAGCCTATCGCGACTAGGAGGTTCTCTCAGACATAGTTTTCTACCATTTCAAATCTGTGGGAATATCTACTAAAAGGGACTATTGGAGTTTTCTTTTCTGTTGTTTTTTCAAACTCTTTAAACATGAAAATATGTCGAGTTCTTCCTTTGTTAGAATCATTAAAACCTGATGACATCAGACTCCTTTGTAATGACGTTACTCGAGTTCCTCCCTCCTAGGGCTCATTAAATATACTAGGATGGATTTGTCCGAAGGAAAAAATTATATCACAAGCATATCCTATCCCCTTCAAGCTTGTTTTCAAAAATAGTTGGGGTACTCGCCAGAAATGGTGGGGGAAATGGAACCAGTATTATAGTCGTGTCGGCAATATGTCACTCTTGAACATGGCACTTGTCTTGATTCGTGTCGGGTTGGGGACATCTCATCTCGTTATTTTCTTGCCTCCGTGGGTTTGGGTAATCTCTTTTGACCTCTCATCTATTATTTTCCATGTCACCATGACCTCATATCCTTTCATGTCAAATACTGTCAAATCTAATGTTGTGCCACCGATATGTTCAAGAGAATTTGGCCTCTGCGGTTTTCAACCTCCCTCTGATTCTCTGTCGATCTTGATTCACAAACATTATGTCCCACTGTCTCGTGTCGATCATGTGGGAAACATTATGGCCCACCTTCGATCAAGGTCACTTCCTGTCAAATTTAGCTCATTATCCAGGAAGTTGGTCTAGAGACTCCCTTCAGGTACCTTGGAGCCTGCATGCCTCAATGGCAGGTTCCTCGCATTCGACACAAGGTTTTCATTATTGACCTTCTGTCGAATGATTCTACGAGTGTTCGACGCCAGCTCACTGTTCCCATTCCGTGGATTGTACCTCATGTACCTTGAGGGCCATCGTCATTATTAGTGTTTTCTCTCGTGTCTATCAACGAATTTCATTATTGGTTGGTAATCAGATGATGTTCTTGCATGTTTGACTTCAACTCACATATTCGCATGTTTGAACTTGTACTTTGTTCGGGTCGAGATGGAGCACAAGACCCTGGATTTTGTCTGATATACATCTAGGTTGTGGATTATTTGTGGATTATTATCATGTATTACATGACTCATTCGATTGGATGGCTGCGCCCATACCTGAGTCTACTTGTTGATCCTCATTTACTGGATGGCTGTGTCCATACCTCAGATCCCAATTTTTGTATAATCTATTATGGATGGCTGTGCCCATACCACATATCATGTATCTGAGATATCAGTTGTATTTTCTTTGTAGGTTTTTCAACGGTAGTGTTTTCAGTTGGGCGCAGTCTCATAAAGCATTTCACCCCTCCCTCTCTCTCGGACCTCATGCTTTAGGGGGCATCTATTACACAGTATTTTGTCACTGTCCTTGCAATTCCTTGTCCCACACATTGGAGGACTATTCCCGTGACCTGTGAGCAGTAACATGTCCTAAAAACACCTTCATAACATCCTCCTGCCTAAGGATAAACATTCTCTTGAAGAACATTTCCTCTAGAAAACCCTAAAAATAGGTGTTTTAGCCTTGGCGTGACTAGTTATTGCATCCCTCGTGCCAATGGGGGAAATCCACACTAGAGGGCGCGCCAATTGGCGCACTGTCCCTGTGTCTCACTCGTGCCAAGCCCATTAAGGAATGTTTTTTAAAAATAAATGGTGGAAGTTTGGTTTTAACAAACTCTAGAATGGATCATCAAAGGAAGTTTAGTGGTTTCGCTTCGGATCTCCATGTATAGGAAGTGGTTTTCCACCTCTCATGGAACCTTCCTAAGAGATAGGGCCTATCCCATGAGTATAGGGATCCCAATTTCCCTTCCTCAATCTATAAAATCTTGCCCTCTCCATTAGCAAGCTAGCTGAACTTGTAGGAGGAAAACTATAGCCGGTCAACCATTGAAAGCGGAGCCGAGAAGATACCTGTAAGAGAGAGCTTTGTCCAAATTCTTGACAGGCTTCATTGAGACGCGCTCCACTGCAAGCCCCGCTGAAGGAAGATCATAGTGTCAGAGCATTTGGTTGTAATCTTCCTTTTTGTCATCATTAATATAAGCGACTCTGATTTTGGTTCCATTCATGTGTTTACTCTTTTATGAAATGCAATGAATTATATCCTCTCTGACTGATATATAGTTATGTGCTTTAAGTATTATGTTGTATGTCGTCGTTTCTCTGCATGTGTATAGGTGTTCAGACGAAGCAAACAGAAGGACTGTGATCTATCGGGCAAGGGATGAAGAGCATCACTTCTCCTTTGACAACAACAGCGTGGGATTTGAGGTAGGTCACTTATGGTGATCTTTGTCTTTCTTGTAACTAGGAACCAACATCTTTGCATGATTTGATTGTTGCTAGACCCACCCTATAGCTAGTGGGATCACCTCTGTCCGCAAAGGGGATTTGTCGCCTCAGCAATGTCATATCAATACACACACACACACACACACACACACATATATATATCACTTATTAATAATTTTATAATTAAACAATAAATGAAATTATAAAAAAAATTCTGACATAATTGAAGGGTTTTTTTTCCCTAATAAAATTTAAAATTATTTATATTAAAACTAAATATCATTTTATATTTATTAAAAATTATAATTTTCTTTTTTTTTATTACCATACATAGGGAGGATGGTTCCTTCAATATTAAAGGGAATATGTTAATTTACCAAAAAGTAAAATACAAAAATAAATAATAATAAAAATTAGTTTATAATATAATAAATTTTGCTTAGACGAAATTTCAGCTTAAAGTTTAAAAAAAATAATAATAAAAAAGATGAATAATTTATCTTTAAAATGTCGAATCAACTTATAAAGTTCAATCATTATAAAATGTGTATTTTATCATAAAATTATGAACAATAGTAAGAGGTAAAATAATGATAGTCCCTTATAGGATATTAGTCATTACACAAAATATTATTATAAAAAAAAATCATCTTTTTAGAATTATTTGTAATATCATGTCCAAATTGTAATAAGTGGTTAATGTCTGGATAAAATGATCTCGTGCTTAAATATGTAACTATTGTATATAAATTCTTAGTGCAAATCTCAATATAAATACCCAACTAATTAATGGCTAGGCATGCATTTTCATTAATTATGGTTTCCACACCATGTGGTATATTTGCATGGTATTCTCAAGATATGTAAACATATTTTAGAAATTTAGTACTAAGGTTCAACACTAGCTATGAATAACATTGTGTCTATGAGTGCACTAGATGGGAAGAGAAAATGGAGTTCAAAGGAATGTGAAATAATCCTAAGTTTTCTAAGTTTCTTAATTTTTCCATTTTTCATATTATCATGCATTTGAATACCTCAACCACCAATCATTGAATGAAAGTGGTGGTTGACGGGAAGTCCAATATTTGATATTTACAATGGCATGGGGTTTGATTAGAGTGTAAGAACCTCCATACTCACATGAATTTGAAGCTCATGGAAATTCAAACCACCTCTATTCTTCTACACACTTCCCCTTCATGTTAATCAAAAATTTCTCTTCCATTGTCTTAGCCATTCCCATCACACACACCGCCATTCTCCTTTTAACTATTCCATTCAAACTATTGTTCATAACCATGCACCTCTAAATCTCTAGAGCTATTTCTTATGTTGGGAACTAATATTTGAAACTATTGATGACCAAATTGTGTTTAGGAATATAAGGGTGTGGACTCGAGAAGAGAGATGGAAGGTTATAAATGAGGGTAGAGGTCAGGTGTTAAGAAAAAATCTCATTCCTTGCAAACTATTTCTCATTGAACTCTTAACTATGTTGGGTTATTTTTTAAGGTAAACAATAGATTGGACTCCTTATACATACATTGAAGAGCATTCAAATGAAGAATATGCCTAAGGGATTATCGAGCATAGAAGGAAAATATCTTCCTTAGTTGAAGGAGTGCCATGGTTCTATTTGATTAATGGTTTCCTAGCATTTTTTTTCGTGAAAAATCTAAGCTTAATCAAAAATTTATTATATAAGTGACCTAGGAATATATAGCCTATTTCCTTCATCCTAGTGGCCTCGTAACCTAACTTGAAGGTTAAAAAATATATATATAATAAAAGTATGCTTCTTATATTTATCCTCAAGCTTTCTTCTATTTTCTCTATCAACATGGACAAATGCTTCACAAAGGAAAGTTAAGAAATGTTTAGTTTTCCATTTTACTTGTCCATGCCTCTTCTAGAATTCACCATCCAAGGAACTTGAAGGACCTCTACCTATTAAGTAAGCAACAATATCCACATCATCTACCCATGTTATGTAACGTAGATATCCTTCTAATCATTTATTCACAATATTATTTTTCCCATTATATTGACGATGAGAAGAAGAGGTGTGAGGAAAATGAGTACCTAAGAAAGATAATAATTCAATATAAAAGTTTCTAGGGAAAATTAGATTCCTTTCACTTACAATAATCTTTGGTATACCATGTAGCTTTTGGAATATTTCCATGAATACTTCTACCATTGTACTTTCTTTATAATGATGAGAAAAAGAGAAAAGATGGGAATAAATTAGCATTCGATCTATCATTTCCATAGTCACACTCTTTCCTTCATATTAGGTAAACCTATACTAAAATCAATTTAAACTTCTTTCCAATGCTAGAATGGTATGGATAATGGTTGAAGGAGCCTTGGGGCCCTGATTTTCTCTCCCTTATTTTGTTGGCATACCACACATTTTTCCACAATTTTTTTCACATATACTTAATGACTTGCCCAAAAATAATCTTTCATGATCCTATGATATGACTTGAAGAACCTTGAATGTCCTCCTATAGGAGAACTTCGTAATTTCAAAAGGACCTTTTGTTTTAGTTGATAATTTTTACATAAGTATAAGAAATCTTGATAACATAACAAATTATTTTTCCACATGATCCTTTTCTACTACATGGGGGTCCTATAGTTGTTGAATGATTTTGAATAACTTCGCATCTTGATTCCATTGTATTCTTTATTCTTCCACCCAATTATATTGTGGAATGGAAATAGTCCATAACAAAACAGTCTTTGTGTCTTCCTCTTTCCTTGAAAATGCTTCTTCCAAAATATTTTGTTTTCCCTTTTTCTAGATAATTTAAAAGTCATAATCCAATATCTTTGGGGCCCATTTTTTTTTTTATTATAGAAATATTCTTTTCTCCAAGAAATAATTCAAACTATCATGATATGTCTTTACTTTGAAGTGTAATCCTATTAAGTATAGATGCAATTTATTACCTACATGTAGTCAAAAATTAATACAAATAAAAAAATAATTTGTAAATAAACATATAAAATGAAATCATACAAAGGAGACACCAATATACATGGTTCACCCAATTTTGGCTACATCTATGAAGAAATAGTTGGTCCTTCCTTTTATTTCGTCCAACAAAATGAAGGCGTTACAACCTGCAATACATATGTTGCAGCCTCTTCTTCCCTCTCTCACACTATCCTCTCTCTCAATTACAATGTTATGTCAATAATACATAGCCACAATACATTTCCATAATAAAAATAGGGTTTCCTTATAGCACCAAAAATGTTAATATAACATCTTTTATTACTATATATATGACCAATGGGTGAAAAATCTATATTGACTATGAAATTAGATTATTTTATGAGACTAATATTCCAGAAATTTCTCTTTGGGGTGGATTTCCCTCAAACCTATGTTAGGGGCTACAAATAGCTTTCACTCCATCCATAGACCCTCTAGCGACAATAGTAGGTGGGAACTCCCTCTATAACCGCTGTCAAGAATTAGGTTCCAAATGTAGCTAAACTTAACAAAAACTTTAAATTATGAATATAATCAAGATCCACAACCAATAATGTATTTGAAATCTATATTGTAGATGGTAGAGACAGGTAGAGTCCTTTGTGTGTATTAGCAAAGTCATGAGCTAGAGACCAATATGAAGATGGATTATGTGAGTAGCATTAAAATACCATAATATTGAATCTTATTTAAGGTCAATGAAACCTTTTTTAAATTGAATTAACAACTTTATATTAATTTCAAATTATTCCTTCAAATATTCATCTAGGAGGATATCGATGGCAACCCACATCTTCCAATAACTTAGTGGTTTTTTATCATCTTGTTAGATTTTTTAATGGGTTTTTTGGTTTAAAATGTCTAGGGTTTTTTTGAGGCCCTAATTTGTTTAATTCCCATTGAAGGGGCTAGATATTTCCATGGAATACTTTAGAATCAGAAAAATGTTGTAATCCTCAAATAGTTTTTTTGCAATGAGATAGTATGCATCCAAACAAATATTATATGCAAAATTTGCATCCCTCTGAAGTTGATGTTTCAACTCCCCACCTCACCGGATAGAAATTGGTACTTGATTTTCTAGGTTAGGTTTTTGAACCTTTATGGATCTTTATTTATTTTAAAATTCCATTATTTTAACATCTTGTAATTGATTTTTTTGAACCATAGTAGTCATCATATCTCTCTCTCTCTCTCTCTTTAGAGATAACCTACCACCATTCTAGCTAGTTTGTGTTTTACAATATTTTGTTATTCTATTCACCTATATAATTTTAATTTTTCACTATGTTGCTATGATCTATACTACTTTTATATATATGTGTGTTAAATTTCTTTTTATGCCTCTCCTTTTGCTCCTTGTACAACCTAGAACAATGGCATCAGATAAATATTCTCCTTGTTGTTTCATAGTACATGTCTGTGATGAGGACATGGTATGAGATGGGTCTCAAGCTAGTTTCACTTGGGAATGATCGCTCTCATCAGCCAAAGAAACCTCCCATGGTGGAGGTAACGTTATCTATAAACTACAATGGATCCCCCACTAAACAGTTTTTCATAAAAAATATGTCAAAATAAACCAAATCTATACTACAAAGGGTTAATTCCTTTTAGATTATGGATTTGTTATTATTGTTTTTTGTTTATGCATAAAATATATAATATGAAAAAAAAATAGAATACATAAATATAATCATTCAAAAATCACAATTAACACCAAGATAATATCTGGGAAACCATTTCAAAAGAAAACCTAGCTAGAAGGAGAGGTTGCTCTGCTCTCTTTTTTCTAGAATATGCATAATGTAAGTATAATAGAGAAGGGAATCTCTATGGAGTTTCCTAATACTTATGGCCCATAGGCTACTACAAAACACAAAACCATTTTATTATGTTGTCTCTTTATCCACACTCATATACTCTACTATACTCTAATATGGGAAAAAATGCAAGAAAATTGAATGGAGCCCCTTTTCCTTATAGTGGTTTGGTTATAACATTTCTTGATAGAGAACTAGGGGTTATATTTAAACCATTAAACCCTCAACATAAGTTACAACATGACCCTTTTGAAGTCTTATTCATTTGATCATATTTTTAGCAGAATTATGAGTACGAGTAAACTCTCCATGATTCATAAACCTCATTGAGGTTTTGAATATCATTCTTTGTCCATATATTTTGCATTCTATGATTTTATGGCCAAATTCCTTACAATAAAAACAGTATCCATAAAAACAATTTGCATACCTGATGAAGGGTTGTCTTCTCCATTTGTTTGCTTGAGGTAGTCTTTTCATTGTTTGCATCCTTTGCTAATTTTAATCTATTCTCCTTCTATGACAGTATGCAGCAATATGTCCCAGTTTGTGGCAGGCATAACAAGTGACATTTTTCATAGGAGGGAAGAATCTCCTTTGATGACTTCCAAATTTTACATATTCAAGAGCATATGAGCCTTTTTCAGTTGACTGTTTATTTGTTTCATTCTTTGTCATTTAAGTTTTCTTATGGTTTCCATTTACTCCATTGCAGGTTTCTTCTTCTGTAGGAACCTTCTCAGATGCTTCATTATCCTTATCAGCTTTTACAAAAATGATATTTATGTTTTCCTTTTCTTTGCCTTTGCTTGATTCTCCTTCATAGCCTATCCCATTTTTTATCAGAGGAGATATTTGAGCATCTACAATTTCATTCAACTTATCAGAGCTTTTCATTTGAGGAGTGTTTATAGACACTTTCCTTTGGGAATTTTCCAATTTTTTCCTCAAGCATACTACTTCTTCTTCCAATTTCTTTTGTTCCTGAATTTTATCCTTAATTTGATTAAGTAAAATGTCTTCTACCTTCTTGGCTTCTTCAAGCTCTACTTTCAACTGAATGAGGAATTCTGAATTTTGTTCTTCTCTTACATATTTGAGGAGAATGTCTTTCTGTTTTATGCACTTCAGTTTGAGTCTGTCAATTTCCTCTAGGGCACTTCTTAGCTCCCCCTCAAGATCAACTTCACCTTCTTCCTCATCTTCTAGAACGAATCCTTCAAGTTCTTCTATAGCCATCAATATGAATTCAAAGGTTCCTTCTTCACTTGAGGATTCATCCGAGTCTTCAGATGCACTGCTGTCTTGTTGAGCATAGAAATACTTTCTATTGAATCTCTTCCCTTTCTGCCGATTCTTTGATATGGCTTTCTCTGATTATTGAGTCTGGTTCTTTGTTTTCTTATGAGGACACTTAGCAGCATAGTGTCCAACTCTTCCATAGTTAAAGCATTTAAATGGAAGTTTACCTTTATATTTACCTCAGCCTTTATCCAATTTCCTGATAAATTTGGCCTCTTCTTCATCAGAGCAAGAGCATATCTCTTCCTTTTCCTCTTTCTTCTTCTCTATCTTAAGGCTGCCTCCCTTACATTTGACTTCCTCTGTGGCAGTCTCATCTCATAGGCTATTAGGTTTCCAAGTAGTTGGTTCATGGTCAAATTTTCCCAATCAGCTGTTTCTTATATGGCAGAAACCTTGGGGTTAAAGCTGTATGGTAAAGATCTTAGAATCTTTTGAACAATTACACATTATTGTATGGTTTCTCCTAGAGCTTTCATATTATTAACAATTTCTGCAACCCTTAAAAAGAAGTTGGCAATGTCTTCATCATCATTCATTTTTATATTTTCAAACAAAGCTCTATATACTTGAAGTTTGGCTGTCTTCACCTTTTGGTTTCCCTCATGGATGTTTTCTAGAGTATCCCATATTTCTTTGGCAGTCTTTCTATGCATTACTTTGATAAATTCTGCCTCACACAGTCCATTTAAGATTGCATTCATGGCCTTTTCATTAGATACAAAATCTTTTTTGGCTTCTTTCTCTGAGTCAGTCACCTTTGGGGCATATCCAAATTGCACAGTAGCCAAAACTTCTATTCCTAGAGACATTATGTATGTCCTCGTTCTTATTTTCCAGAAGGCATAATTTGCACCGGTGAAAAAAGGGGCTTTATTGGTTGAGCATCCTTCTTGACTAGCCATCCTGGGGACCTAGGATCTCCTTTCAGTTGTTAAACTGATACAGAAGGAACCTGCTCTAATACCAATTGTTGAACCCTTAGTTAAACTGAGAGGGGGGGGGGGGCGTGAATCAGTTTAACACATTCATGGACTTTTAAAACTTTTCCATTAAAACTTATTTACACCTTCTTTTCATATTCAACTTAATATGTGAGTAATCTTGGAATATCTCTGTTGTAAGTAAACATAATAATGCAATGAGACTTAAAATACTGAGCAACAAATTATTCAATTAAGCAGATTAGATAAACCATATCAACACATAAACATCATGCACAGAGACACCAGATATAAGTGGAAGCCCAAAAAGGGAGAAAACCACATCTTATTATTGTTGTGATGCAAAGGCAAGCTCCAACTCCCTCTCACCATTGATTTTCTGTAGGCTCCAACCCACAGGAGGCTCCTACCTCAATTCTGCAAGCTACAACTTGCAAGGAAGCTCCAACTCCCATCAATTTTCTGTAGGCACCAACCTACAGGAGGCTCCAACCTTAGCTAGCTACAACTGACTTCTATCAAGCTACCACTTGATATGGAAGCACCAACTTCCTCTACTTTTCAAAAGAAAACCACTTGTTGATTTACCTTGGATATCAGCTCTGTTTTGTACCTTCTTCATTGCTGTCCTATAGCTTTCTTATCTATCTTATATCATCTCTGACTTTTCACAGCATCTCTTTCTGCTCCTCCTTCTTCTTATCTTCTCTGCCTCAATTCTTCATTCTCTAACCTCTCTATGCATATCAATGTGATATCATTTATAGAGTTTGCCTCATGATTGTTTGTATTCCATAGGGAATTCGAAGTGAATAGCCCTGACTCTTTGCCTTCTACCTTCTTCATTTCTTTGTCCATCTCATTCAGAAAAATATAGCAATTTATACAAGTTTCTGTTTTACAGTGGAATTTTGTTTTCTACGGAGACTTGCCTTTGCATCACAAAAAATATAATAAAAAAAAAACATTTTCATCTTCAGTTACAATCAAACAAATTCACTCAGCTCTTTTCCGGCCCTTGGCTTGCTGTGCTTTTGTCTTTTCTGCTACTGTCACTGTAACTGTTCTGCATACCTCTGTTTTCCATGTATGTAAAATGCATTTCCCAAATTCTATTCCACTCTGGCAGCTTTATCAAAAATCACAGTATTTCACATTGCAGAAGTTCTTCATATGGTTCAAAATTAACTTCAACACATTTACAATGTTCTTCTATATAAAAAAAAACTCAAATAACTCTCGGCATATAACTAAGACATTTATAACAAAGAAAATAGCCTTTCGGCCCCACTTGCCGAACTCGTTCTATTCTTCGATGCGATGAGCCTCCTCCAATGATTTTTGATTGTGATTACATCCTTTGCGATCGTTCTGATGTGACTAATCACAATCACAAAATTCATTTGTTTGTTCCGATGCGATGGCCCCACACTGCATGTATATATATATATATATATTGGTTCATATATACTCTTCACCTTACCTTTTATTCATTCATCAGCTTTGGCTTAAAATCCCGGTGTAAACATACATTAAACCTTTTCTTTTTACATGGGGGCCCACACTACAAATATACTCCGCCTCTTTTAACTTTCCAATCGCAATCGCAACGTTCTGAGATCCTCTTGTGCCTTGGTCATTTGATTTCCGCCGATGTGATTAGCAAAGGTCCCACTAGGCAGTATTTCGACATTTCTATGTTCTACGTTATAATTCTCTTTTACCTGTCAAAGCGCTTTAACATAGGAAAATCTTATATTTTTGTGCTTGAATCTCCGCCGATGTGATGGGTCACTGTAGGCCCCACTCCAACTTCCTTTATGATCCAACGGTTGCTATCTTCTGTGATCCAACAGTTGCGATTGGATCACACCATCGTAATCATAATATTCAACAATTAGTTCACTTGCACTTCCGCTGTGCCGATGTGATTAGAATTCTTCGATGCGATAGATCCAATGGTTGTCGTTGGTTAGGAATGGACGATTGTGATTAAATCGCTCAATCGCAACTTTCAATTTGTCATTTCGTTGTTCTTTCATTCTGCCAATGCAATTAGATTTCCACCATTGATCTTCTATTCCGATATGATCTCTGTCGTCGATCTTCAACACTTCCGAAAGCCACTTCTACTATTTATTGCATGGTTCCACTTCTATTCATGATTGTTGGAAATACTGAGAGGGGGGGGGGGGGGGTGAATCAGTATTCCTTTCAATTGAGCATTAGTTAATCTTCAATTATTATTAGTGTTTGTACACTGATAGCAGCAAACAAGAGGAACACAAATGCACACAATTTTTAAGGTGGAAACGCACTCCGGGACAAAAACCACCTAATGCTTTCCTAATAATTCTTTTCAACTCCAATTGAAAATAAAGCTCCAACTTCCTAGAATCTAGAAAAGCATTCTTCTCCAGCTTCCACTGGATGGACGCTTCAACGCCCGAGATTCTTTAGTAGTTAACTGAACGGATGCCCCAACACCCAATGAGCTACAACTCACCCTAGCACCACCCTACCACCCTATAGAAGAACAAAAGATGAATGGACTCCCATACCAGGGAAAATGGTCCACTTTACAATGATATAGAATGATGTAGAAGAAGAAGATATACTAGACCATAAACCCAACTTTGACACAAACACCTAATGATGATCCTAGACCTTCCAACGCTGCCTCTTCAACCATTGGTAGATAGATACTAGTACAATTTGTACAATAATGTATTTACAATGACTAGGTGCAATGATACCTTTACAATGATTGTATGCAGTGCTGCCCACTTGAAGACTTCATATGATGAATTTCTTGCTGTTGTTATGCACCTTGGATGCTGCTCTTTTCATGCTACCCTTTGTTGCACCTTGCTTTGCTTTTCTGCCATAGAAAGTCTGGTCCTTTGCAACCCTTGACAACACATGATCTAGCTTTTTATTGCCTTCTAGGAGCTCGATATTTAATCTGATGTATCTCTACCATTTCAGATCCTCAATATCTGATTTTCGGTCTTGTAGTAGTCCTCTGAGTCATCTTTCCAATGCCATAGGGCTGACCCAGTTTGGATTCTTGAAGAGAGAGTTATACCCAATCTCTCACAATTCCCTATTTATGGACTGTTTCAGCAGAGCGCACTTGTACGGAATGACACGTGTCACTGTTTCTTCATTTATTTCTGAAATTGATAGAGAGAAAAGTAAATACTGTTCAATATCTTTCAATTTTTACGGCATTCCAATCCGATACTCAGAGAGAGAGTTATGACGAATTTACCAAGGTCACTTCTGTGAGATGAATTGCAGGAGCCCGCAAAAACCCTGACTTACACAGATCATATCTCCAAAAATGTTGTGCATCTTGATCTGAAACTTTTACTGCAGCTTCCTCAGGATTTCGGCTTTTCCTCTTAAAAATTTCAGCTTTTGAACCTTTGTAGAAAAACATTTAGAGAAAAAATTCCAAGATGACCTGTTTCAGATGGTCGAATCCCTTGCATAAGGAGGAAATGAAGATCACAATTTATATGAATGCTTAAGTTGAGAGGAGCTTCAAAAAGTGAACGTGGGATGGATTTTAGGAGCATAAAAAATATTAATTATGACTTTTCAATGACCCATGCCCCAACCCCATGGGGTTTTAGCCCACTAACTGGGGTACAAACTTCAAACATGAATATCTCTCAAACCGTGAAGAATTACATGGCGTGCCATATATCAACGGAAACATATCGACAAGTAGAAACCATCAAAATCATTATTGACCCAGAATATATTAATTTGGTAGGTCAAAATTCCCATGCAATATTGGGTTAGCCCCTGGTGCTGCTTGGGTTGACATCAATGACAACTGCTGATCAACAATCTCCCCCTTTGGCATTGATGGCAACACAAGTACTCCCCCTACGATCATGACACCTCTTCCTACAACATTCTCTCCCCCTTTGACATCAATGGAAAAGGGTAACTCCCCCTGAAACACAACCATCTTGCGGACCTGTACACACTTCCACTCCCGCTGACACACAATCGTCCTGCAGACCTGTACACACTTCCACTCCCACTTTATATTCTTGAAAAAGGAAAATCTAATGAGAACTTGGGAGAATCCCAAGCTTTTGACGAAGATATTCAAATGCTTCACGAGGTAAAGTTTTAGTGAAGATATCAGCAATTTGTTCTTTTGTACAAACATACTCAAGTTTGATATTCTTTTCAGCGACTTGTTCTCTAACAAAATGATATTTGATTGGAATGTGTTTTGTTTTTGAATGCATGACAAGATTCTTGGAGATGCTGATGGCACTAGTGTTATCACAGAATATGGGAATAGGCTCACTGAATTGTACTTGAAGATCTTGCAAAGTTTGTTTCATCCAAAGGACTTGAGTACAACATGATGTTGCTGCAATGTATTCTGCTTCCGCTGTAGATAATGAGATTGAAGTTTGCTTTTTGCTCAACCATGATACGAGACAACCACCTAGATAGAATGCTGCTCCACTAGTACTCTTACGATCATCAACGCTTCCTGCCCAATCTGCATTTGTAAAGGCTTGAATAATGAGATTGTTACCCTTGGGATACCACAAGCCATATTCTTCTGTGCCCTTTAGATATCGAAGAATTCTTTTGATGACAATAATATGTGATTCTTTTGGTGCTGCTTGGAATCTTGCTACTTGTCCAACTGCTTGCATAACATCTGGCCGAGAGGATGTTACATATAGAAGACTACTAATCATAGATCTGTACAACTTCTGATCCACATCCTTAGATGAGTTTTCTATGCTCAATTTGCAACCTGTTACCATCGGAGTAAGGACGGGTTTGCAATCTTCCATTTTGAATTTCTTGAGCATTTTCTTGATGTACTTGGCTTGACATATAAATATTCCTTTCTCTTGCTGAGATATTTGAAGCCCTAAGAAGTATGTCAGCTCACCAAGTAAAGACATCTCAAACTCACTTTGCATCTTTGTAGAAAACTTCTTACTTAGTTGATCATCATTACTACCAAATATTATATCATCCACATATACCTCAACAATTGTTAAATTATCTTTATCTATTTGTACATAAAGATTGCTATCAACAGTACCTTTCTTGAACCCTTGTTGACGTAGATATCCATCAAGACGAGCATACCATGCTCTAGGAGCCTACTTGAGACCATATAGAGCCTTCTTTAACCTACATACATAGTCTTCTTTTTGTGATAGTATAAAACCTTCAGGTTGTTCGATGTAAACTTCTTCTTCTAATTCTCCATTCAGAAATGCTGACTTAACATCCATTTGGTAGACTTTGATTTTTATTGAACATGCATAGGCGAGAAACATTCGGATGGCATCCATTCTGGCAACTGGTGCAAATGTTTCATTGAAATCAATTTCTTCCACTTGTGCATAGCCTTTGCAAACCAATCTTGCTTTGTTTCTAGTAACCTACCCATCTTCATTCAATTTGTTCTTGAACACCCATTTAGTCCCAATGACATTTTTATATTTTTGTCATGGAACTAATTACCAGGTGTTATTCTTCTCAATTTGATCCAATTATTCATTCATAGTGTTAGTATGAATCCTTTGTCGAAGTGTACGAAAAAGGACCACTTTAGCTACGCATAACTAATAGCCCTAACAACAAAAGTGGCTGCCAATATCTTCAGATCTGTGGTTAGTTGAACATAAAAGAGCTGCAAAAACCAGATCTATGCATGGAAAGACATTAAGCAGAAAAAATAAGGGTTTACTCCATATACCAATAGACAAGACAAGAACAATTTTTGAAAGAATTTTTATATTAATTGGGCACCTGGGAGGAAAACAAGAAGGCGTATCCAATTCTCCTCAGTGGGATGGGTTCTTGGAAGTCCTCAGCACTTCAGATCTAAGATTTCTCTCTCTTGTTGGTGTAGAAAACCCACACAAAGAATGGAACTCAAAGGGAGCTCACACAGCAAATGGTAGCAAAGAGTGACCAAGTGTATAGATCCAGAGTGATCTAATAGGCAACAAAAGGTGAGGAATGATAGGAAAAACCCTCCTATTTATAACAAAATATTGGGTCATTCTAGATCTTGGTGCATGGGTTAACCGGATCTAGATCCACTTTTTATGGAATATTTTATTATATTTGTTGGAGGGAAAAGGTATTTGACTTGGGTCAAATCCCTTAATTTGTCAAAAATAAATAAATAAATGATTTATTTATCTTTTTAAGGAGGCGGTTAGAAGATAATCAAATAAATAATGATTTATTTAATTATTTAAGGAAGTGGTTGAAAGATAATTAAATAAATAATGATTTATTTAATTATTTGTGGGTGATTTGGTCATATTTAACCAGGAATATTATCTAAATAAGGTTTAAATAATTATTCCTAGAAAATAATAAGATAAATAAGAGTTTATCTAATTAATTTCTTTGATTTTGGGTTAAACATGACTGGGAATAATAATTAAATTATGGTTTAATTAATTATTCCATAAGGAAAATCAAACAAATATAGTTTTGTTTAATATTTCCTTTTGGGGTTTCCTGTTTTAACATAGTGAAAGCAATTTTACTTAGGGTAAAATTGGTCTTACATGGTGTACTTGGGTCCATCTAATGATAATAGGTTAGATGACCAAAAAATCACGATACACATATTTGCTACCCAATGTTCATTTTGGGTATCTTCCTCAAAACTATTAGGCTCAAAGGTTTCTAGAAAAGCAACATGAGCTTGTTGTGATGAACGAAGCTGTCGACCTTCATTTATGTCACCAATGATTTGATTTGATGGATGGTTCTTTTGAATCCACTCTTTTATTCTCCTTGGAGGAGCTTCTTGTTGTTGTTCTAGTATATCTTGATGATCATTGTTTACTTCTTCCTCGTTGATAGTTGCTTCTTGTTCTACAATTTTATTTGTGTCTTTTTCAGCCTCTGTCTCAAGTTTCAAAGATTCTAGATCCTCATCATTACTCGCTAGAACACCATCTTCATCAAATGTAACATTTATGCTCTCCACTATCTGTTTTTGTCTTAGATTATAACATTTATAGGCCTTTCTTTTACGTGAGTAACCAACAAAGATACCTTCATCAACACGTGATTCAAACTTACCCAAATTTTGATCTTCTCTTTTGATATAACATTTTCTTCCGAAGATTCTGAAATATTTTACATTAGCTGGTTTTCCTTTCCATAATTCATATGGAGTCTTGTTGCAATTATTTCTAAGAAGACTTCGGTTGATAATGAAGATTGTCGTATCAATTGCTTGAACCCAGAATTTTTCATCCAATTTTGAGTCCTTCAACATTGTTCTACCCATTTCCTGTATAGTTATGTTCTTTCTTTCAGCAACTCCATTTTGCTGAGGTGTTCGTGCTGTTGAAAATTGCCTTTTTATTCCATTTTCGTCACAGTATTGCTGAAATAATTTGGAAGTGAATTATCCACCATTATCTGATCTTAAACACTTTATTTTCAAATCAGTTTCATTTTCAACCAAATCCTTGTAGATCTTAAAGCACTCAAATGCTTCAGATTTTTTCTTTAGGAAACTGACGGCTGTCATCCTGGTATAGTCATCTATCATCAACATGAAATATAATTCTCCGTCTAAGCCTTTTGTTCTCACAGGACCACATAGATCAGTATGTATCAATTCCAATGGATGTGATGAAAAGTGTTATTTTGTTTTAAATTGGACTTTTGTCTACTTTCCATGCCGACATGCCTCACATAGTGTGTTGGAAGGTTTTGATATTTTCGGCATTTCTCGTACTGCTTCCTTTTTTCTTATCCTGACAAGATTGTCAAAGTTTATGTGACCCATTCGTTTGTGCCATAACCAAATTTCATCTTCTTTAGCTAGTAGACATGCTTTAGTTGCTTCATCCAGAACATATATGTCGTTTGGAGCTTGACTTGTTGTAGCCACAATTTTACCATACCTGCCTTTCCTGATTTCACATTTTGTGGAGTTGAATAGCATTGTGTGTCCTTGATCACACATTTGTCCAACACTGAGCAGATTGTGATTCATGTTTTCAACCAATAGAACATTCTTGGCTATAACATATTTTCTTTCGAGAGTGATGGTACCTGATCCTATAACATTTGAAGATCCATCATTTCCAAAGGATATGGTTCCATCCTTCTTCTCTTTTAGAGATACAAATTTCCTTCTATCTCCAGTCATATGCGTTGAGCAACCACTGTCAACATACCACACATCTTTCTTTTTTTGAGCCTTGAGAGCAAGAGCACAATTATCAGTCTTCTTCTTCTTCCATGTTCGTTCATTCTGTGGCTTCGAAGATTCTTCTGGAGGATTTTCAAGTCTGGAGTCTCTGGCTATGTGTCCAAAGTTCTGGCATTTGTAACATTCCATATTATTTCTTAAATTTTCAAATCTATTGATGTTTCGTTGAGCCCTGGGAGGTTCATATTTGAAGAATCTCTTGGAATTGTATTGGTTCATAGGGTACGTGCAACATTCTATAGCTTTATGACCAAATTTTCCACATGAATAACAATAGCCATGAAAAATATGTTGGTACCTGGATGAAAATCTTCGTCGAGGAATCGTCTTCCAAGGATGTGCTTGCGAATCTTGTCCAATGAAGTCTTCATGTATGTCGGATCTCACAGGTTCATTGTATTTTGTTGTAGAAGGTTCTGCTCCTTCTTCTTTGTAACCGAGGCCAGTTCTGTCATTGTAAGATCGTTGATTGTTGATGAGTTCTTCCAATGCCCTTGAGTTGTTGGCATAGTTTTGGACAATTTTTCCTTTCTTCACTTCCTTACGCAGTGAGACTACTTCGGCTTCTAATGCTTCCCTTTCTTGGTTGCTTTCTTCCAACTTCTTTTCAAGTGACTCTTCAATACATTTGTGTTCTTCAACCTCAATTTTGAGACCTTGAACTTGTTCTTCAAGAGTGTTGGAACGGATCTTCTCAGAATTGAGCTCTTTTATAAGCTCTATTGCCTCCTCATAAAATTCTTCTATGGTTAACCCTTCTGCTTCATTGTTTGATACTTCTTGTTTATTGTGCTTGGCCATAAACAATACTTTGTCATTGGCTTCTTCTGTGCTGTCACTTTCTTCATCAAATGAGGAGCTATATTCTTTAGAGAGAAAGTTCCTTTTGGATCCTTTATTTTTTCCTTGCTTGTTGAATTTCTTAAAGCCTTTCTTTCCTTTTGAGTTGCCATCACTTTTGTTTGGACATTTTGCTACGAAATTCCCAACCTCACCACAACCGAAACATATCAATGGAAGTTTACCTTTGAATTTTCCCTTACCAGGTTTTAGTTTTCTTGTAAAGTAAGCATATTCTTCATCTGAAATACCTTCTCCATCATCTCCCTTTTCTTCACACTTGCAGGTGCATGTCATTTCAATTGAAGGTTGTTTGTCCTTATTGGTTTGCGTAGATGCAATGAACGCAGTTTCCAGATTTGAAGTACCCTTTTCTTCATCAAGTCTTATTTCATATGCTATGAGAACTCCATGTAATTCTTCCTTCCTGATTTTTTCCAGATTTTCATTGTATTCTAAGACCGATACCTTTGGGTTGAATCTCCCGGGTAACATTCTAATAATATTCCGTATAATAGTCTTCTCGTCAATTGGCTCTCCCAATCCTTCCATAGTATTGGTTATTTCATCAACGTATTGGAAGTATGCAGCAATGTTGCAATCTTCTTTCATTCTGAGTTGCTCAAATTTTTCTCTATAGATTTGAAGCTTTGCTTCTTTGACATTTGAGTCACCTGCACATATATTCTCAAGCTTGTCCCATACATTTTTGGCGGTTTTACAACCCAACACCTTATGATAAGCAGATTCAATAAGTCCACTGATAATAATATTCTTTGCTTTTGCATCATTTACCAAATTCTTCTTACCTTGTTCATCCGCGGTTGATGTAAATCCATTTTGAGCAGTGTCCCATACTTCGTAACCTTGCGCCAAGAGATAGACCTCCATTCTTCCTTTCCAGAGTGCATAATTATTTTCATTGAATAGAGGTACACCATTCTTGGTATGCTCCATGACCTCCTTTCAGCTGTTAAACTGCTATTGAAGGAACCAAGCTCTGATACCAATTGTTGGAAATACTGAGAGGGGGGGTGAATCAGTATTTCTTTCAATTAGAGCATTAGTTAATCTTCAATTATTATCAGTGTTTGTACAATGATAGCAACAAACAAGAGGAACACAAATGCACACAATTTTTAAGGTGGAAACCCACTCCGGGACAAAAACCACCTAATGCTTTTCTAATAATTCTTTAATATTCAACTCCAATTGAAAATAAAGCTCCAACTTCCTAGAATCTAGAAAAGCATTCTTCTCCAGCTCCCACTAGATGAATGCTCCAATGCCCAAGATTCTTCAGTATTCAACTGAACGGATACCCCAACACCCAATGAGCTACAACTCACCCTAGCACCACCCTACCACCCTATAGAAGAACAAAATATGAATGGACTCCCGTACCAGGGAAAATGGTCCACTTTACAATGATATAGAATGATGTAGAAGAAGAAGATATACTAGACCATAACCCCAACTTTGACACAAACACCTAATGATGATCCTAGACCTTCCAACGCTGCCTCTTCAACCCTTGGCAGATAGATACTAGTACAATTTGTACAATAATGTATTTACAATGACTAGGTACAATGATACCTTTACAATGATTGTATGCAGTGCTGCCCACTTGAAGACTTCATATGATGAAATTCTTGCTGTTGTTATGCACCTTGGATGCTGCTCTTTTCATGCTACCCTCTGCTGCACCTTGCTTTGCTTTTCTGCCGTAGAAATTCTGGTCCTTTGCAACCCTTGACAACACATGATCTAGCTTTTTATTGCCTTCTAGGAGCTCGATATTTAATCTGATGTATCTCTATCATTTCAGATCCTCAATATCTGATTTTTGGTCCTATAGTAGTCCTCTGAGTCATCTTTCCAATGCCATAGGTCTGACCCAATTTTGATTCTTGAAGAGAGAGTTATACCCAATCTCTCACAATGCCTTAATTATGGATTGTTTCAGCAAAGCACACTTGTGCGGCATGACACGTGTCACTGTTTCTTCATTTGTTTCTAAAATTGATAGAGAGAAAATTATACACTGTTCACTATCTTTCACTTTTTATGGCATTCCAATCCGATACTCAGAGAGAGATTTATGACGAATTTACCAAGGTCACTTCTTTGAGATGAATTTCAGGAGCCTGCAACAACCCTGACTTTCACAGATCATATCTCCAAAAATATTGTGCATCTTGATCTGAAATTTTTACTGAAGCTTCCTCAGGATTTCTGCTTCGCCTCATAAAAATTTTAGCTTCTGAACCTTTGTAGAAACAAAGTTAGAGCGAAAAATCCAAGATGACCTGTTTCCGATGGCCGAATCCCTTGCATAAGGAGGAAATGAAGATCACAATTTATATGAATGCTTAAGTTGAGAGGGGCTTCAAAAATTGAACGTGGGAGGGATTTTAGGAGCATAAAAAATATTAATTATGATTTTTCAATGACCCATGCCCCAACCCCATGGGGTTTTAGCCCACTAACTGGGGTACAAACTTCAAACATGAATATCTCTCAAACCGTGAAGAATTACATGGCGTGCCATATATCAAAAGAAACATATCGACAAGTAGAAACCATAAAAATAATTATTGACCCAGAATATATTAATTTGGTAGGTCAAAATTCCCATTCAATTTTGGGTTATCCCCTGGTGCTGCTTGGGTTGACATCAATGACAATTGATGATCAAAAATTCTGCCTTTTATCAATACATTGGGTTATGTTCATGTTCCTTTGTATTTGACTCCCAAAGGTATTTTTAAATAAATCTAAATGTATTTCCGATTTAATATTCAATCCTTATTATTGAACCCAAACATATAAATCTTCGGTCTTTATTATAGAACTCTGAATGTATTTGGACTTTGGATTAAAACTCAACATCTCAGCGTATCTCTTGTTCGGGCCCCACATTTCAATCATGTAGACATTTCATTAGATTAAAGATTAGACCTTGGTTCAAACATAAGCCACTACACTTTTAACATTGTTCCCCACAGTTTATTCAACTCATATCAATAACAAATGTTGACTTTGTTTATCACACTATGCTCGACCCATATTAATGTTTTAACATTAACCCAACATCAAATCTTCATGGCATTGATTAAAATGTCAACGCCAACATAAAGTAACATTCGAGGCCCACACCCTCATTATCCATCGCAGAGATCTGATGATCAACAACTTCTCATGTTCCAACCTCCAATTAGACCCTCATCCTACGGTCCTCCCACAATATCGCACAATTTGGATGCTCGCGGGTTAATCCTCCAAATTTACGCGATATAAATGGTATTCAAATACCACTTATTGCCACGTGTTGAGTGAAGACCAATATCACATTAAAAAAGGTAATTCCACTTACTACTCTAGTGACTGCACGATACAACCATTTTTCTCCCTTCAAAACCACCGTTCCTGTTCATCGTTGGGTCCCGCCTTACTTCCTTTGTTTGTTTGACTGAACCTTCGGAATAGTGTTAATTCCTTTTTAAATGTTTCGGAGATACATTACTTAAGAGAACTCTTTTGTGCTCAATCCTTTGGAATATTATAATATGCGCATGCCCTGTAGGACCCATGTACTTATATTATATTGCATCGCATATACAAATATCGCATCGCATCTCCGCTGCCTCTCTTTTGCTATTTCCGTTGCCTTTCTTTTGCTGCCTTTGCTGCTATTCACTGGCTCTGCTTTGTCCGTTACCTCTGTTCCTTACCTACCTTGCTGCTTCTTTGTTATCTCTGCTGCTTTCTTTGCTGCCTCTGCTACTTGTCTTCTCCTTTTCCATCTCCTTTGCCATCAATGACAACATTAACAACATTTCTGAGTACACATCCAGAGTAAACACCATCTCGGCAAGATACCATAGGAAGACATGTCACCATATTTTCTTTACGTAGAGTTTGAAGAGAGAGATAGTTTAAGTGAACAAATCGCTCATGCCACAGTTTTCTCACTTCATCATTATAAGCAACAAAAACGGAGGGAAGACATGATGACCCAAATTTTTCAAACTTATACAACCTTGTGGAATCATCAGCAATGCCAGTAGCTAAAATATGTCTAGGATATTTAAGGTCCTTCATTACAACATCATGAGGTGAGAATTCAACTATTTTCCCTTCACCAAAATGATTTATCTGATAAACAGATAGAAGGTTGCATGACAAGGTAGGAACACATAGTACATCATTAAACTGACCATTATCTAGATGAATGGTTCCAGATCCTACAACACTAAGAGATATATCATCACCAACACAAATATGTTTGGTCGTACAATCATTTAAAGAAGAAAACATGGCTTTATTTTTGGCCATGTGGTAAGAAGCTCCAGAATCAATGAGCCACTCATGAGAATAAGAAGAAGAAGATAAATTTAATGCATAATTGGATGCGTGACAACCACAAGCAGAAAGAGCCATTCATGAAGATGAAGTTGAGGAGGTCTCCAAATTGATGTGGTGCTTCTTCATTGTTGCTTCCAAGGCTTCCATATTCTTAAAACATTTGGAATCTACATGGCCATCATGATTACAAAAGTTGTAACATCTATCTGTTTTCTTCCCTTTGTTTTTAGTTGCCTTATTAGTTTGGTGAGTTTCTTTTTCAGTTTGCAGCTGAAATTGCTTAGGACCCTTGTTTGGTTTAGGACCATACTTTTTAGGATACTGCTTCTTGGGATTATTTTGATATGGTTGTTGTTGGGAGGCTAAGGCTTTCTTAGAAGAATTTCCAGAAGTGATAAGACCAAGGTGTAAGAGTTTTTCTTGTTATCTTATCAAAGAATCACAAAAGGCATCAAAAGAGGGGTTCTTGTAGGTTGTTCCTTGAGAAATGATGGCTTCTCTAGTGGAATGGAAGGTGGAAACAAATACAAAGTATGCAGGTCCAAGATTAGCAATAATGGAATATATGAGGCTACCATCTTTCTTTTTGACCTTACAACCTTCTAAAAGAAGTCTAAAGGTCTTGAATTTAGACTAAAAATATTCAATAGTGGAGAAATTATTGGGCCCAAAGTAATCAACTCATTTTCAAGCTGGTGGGCCCTGATTTGATTTTGTATGCCAAAAACAGTATTTAGCTTTTTCAGGGCTTCATGAGGGGTGTCAATTTCAAGGATATGCAGTATGGACATTCCTATCAACCCTCGTGCTTGATCTTTTTTATTTTCCCATTTGGCGGCTTTATCTTCATCGAAAGGTTTAGTTTCTTATCCTGTGGCTATTCTATAAATCCCCTTACTTCTAATTAAATCTACCATGTGAGGTAGCCATTGGAAATAATTGGTGCTATTAAGAATAATCGGGCGTGCACTTTCCATTTAAAAAAAAAAACAATTGAAGCTAAAAAGAGCTGAAATCAACTACTCCAATGGAAATATCTCGAAAAATTAGGTCGATTCAAAAAAATGACTCGAAAAGCGACTTCCGGATGAAGAAGTTATGTCGTGTTGAAAAACCTGAGTTGTAGATGCCGATAGTTATGGGAACAGTTTGAAATTTGATGATGAATTTCTACTTTTGAGAAAAAAACCCTGCCCCTTTAACAAAATTTTTTTACAAAAAGAAGCTTGAGAAAGAGACTTGAACCCAAGACCTCTATTCTCATAAACTAACTTTACACCAAGTGAGATAGTAAAAATATTTTGTAATTGTTTGAAAGGAGGAAGAGTTTTTTTTTTTTAACTCTTCGGTGTGCGTGCTTTTTCCTGCAAAAAAAAACACAAAATCCGTGCATAGAAAAATTGAAATGCAAGCCTTACAGCAGAATGTTAGATTTTCAGTTAGTCTTACTGGAAACTATCCTTTTTTTCACTATTTTTGATTTCCCAAGATTGCACAAAGACGCGGGGAAAGAGCATACATAGCAAAAAAAAATCCCTTCTTCCTGTTTCTGATTTTCCAAGGTCGCATACAGTGCAAAGAAAAGAGCATACACAGAGAAGAGGGTATAGATCCGGAAAATAAATAAAAACTATAAATCGAAATAAATAGAGGGAACCGAAATAAGCATAACGGTTAACAAATTTAACTGTAATAAAAGGTACTTTATACCTCCAGATCTTTCCTCACATATTAGATGCTCCAGTTTCAAAACTGTTCCAAGGCGCCAAAGGTTCAGAAATAGTAGATCTAGAAAATGGCAGTTGCATGTAGTCAAACCGGCTTCAGATTTGGATCAACAATAGATGTGGCCATCAAAATAGCTCTGATACCATGTAGGAATTTACAAGGTAAGTTCCTTAGATCAAACACCAAAGGTCACCACTCACAAACAGATCACAAATCAGTACACCAGTATATCACGTGGTTAAAACCCTCGAAGAGGGAAATAGTCCACGGCCTGAGCCAACGCGGCCACTTCAGGAAATTTATTAATATAAAAAGAAAATTTACATATGTTTCTCTCATAAATGGTTACCGGAAAAATGAACCTCCATGCTCTTTAAATAGAGATCATGGACCAATCGGGTGTTAAGCCACAGATCAAGTGTTGTTAATACCGAGGAGAGAGTGAACCGTCGAATCACTACAAATCATGACCGTTGGATTATAAGTTACAAATGTATATAGTAAAGAAACACACTTTACCTAACTCTACACTAGACCGAGTTATACTTAACTATTTCCTATGTGTCAGAATATCCTAACATTGTGATGTCTAGCCGTGAGGTGGAATCACTGGTTGAGGGTTGCGGTCGTTTGGCCTCTAGAATCCCTGGTTTGGTTTTGGTTGATTTTTTTATGAGATCCCACATTCATGCTTGGAGTATGGGACGGGGGTGACTATCTGAAGAGAGATTTGGCTCAACCATATCTATGGTCTAGTGAAACATGGAAGTCTCAAACATGGTTGTCTATTTCCTATGTTTTATAAAAGCTAAGTACTCTTTCTTTTGTACCTATTAATGTGTGGATTTAATGGATGTATTCTCATTGTTATTTACATGGTGTTATGCTGGTTATAAGAATGGTTACATTACTGGTTAAAGACATGGTTATTTCATGTATTTACATGTAATTGTAAAGATAATGGATGAAAGACCTAATTTATTTCATAATAGTTCAAGGGAGAAGGTGGTGATCATTGTTTTCATGTCTCATAAGATTTTTCAGTCATTCATGTTCTCTCTTGTATCCTAGACCTGTAGATTGCACTGACGCCAAGTGTTTAATAGAATTTTAGTCCTGGTTGGGGATGTTCAGGCTTAGTCCTGGAGTTATTTTTTGGTTTATTAGCCTTTTCATCACGTGTTTAATGGATTTTAGAAGTTACAACAATTTATGGGCAGTGGCTGGAATTATGGGATTGAAAAGTGCCTTAAATCCCTCAGACTCTAGCACAGGTCTGCTGGAAAAAATCCTTAGATGCAAACATGCAGGCTTGTGGGAGCATCCAGAGCTTCCTAGACACAGGCATGTAGGATACATGATATGATGAGAAATTAACCTTTGCACTGCGGAATGGTTATGAAGTGAATGTTCAAGGATCAACCCTAGAGATGAGAGTCGGGATGAGAAATTATCTGTGAATTAGTGGGAAATTTTTTTTTCTCGTAGTGGGACTTTTAATAAAGTGTTATATAGATTATTGGGCACATTTTAATTAATGGCTAAGAAATTTTTGTCCTGAGAGACATAGAAAATAGCATTAACTAACAATGCCTTCGTAACTTAACCAATTTTTGTAATTTTCCATTTTTTACAATGATATTTTATGCTTGAAGTATGTACAATTTTGAAAGCCAATGTAATTTCACAAAGGAACACTATAGCAACGAAGATAAGAATGTAAGGGAAGGGAAAAGTAGGTAATGCAAAATAGGAAAAAAAAAGTGTCCCCATTTTATTATGGATTAAATACAAATGGGGGTTATTGTTTTACGATAACAAGAAATTCATCCTAAGAAATTGCATGCCAATTTGAAAAATGCACAGAGGGAAATAAATTATTTTGGCTATTATACACAAATTCAAGTTATACTTATTGGTGAGTTTGTCTTTGTCCCATCCACTTATAACTTAGCCATAGTTGAAATGAAATTTTAGATCAAATAAAAGAAAGAAAAATTATTGATGCTAGATAAGCCACAAGTATTGTAGTTGAATCAATATTTATTTGGAATTTGTTTATATTAATTTCCAGTACTCTCAATTTTGTATTTTCATGGGAGAATGTTAATTTATTTATTACTATTGTGGCCTTTTGAACCTAGATGTCTTAGAGGTAAAATAAATTTTTGACCTTCCAACCTACTAGTTATATTTGAACAAGGAGAATTAGGGGTGAATCAATGCAATGGTTACAGGTAGGTTAGGGTTCAATAGGTCCATTTAAGTGCAGAGTTTTGAGGTACCAATGATGATTTATGTCCTATTTTGTGTTGTTATTAATATCATATAGTATTATGTCCATGGAAATTTGGATTGGTGGTGAATGGGTGAATTTTTAAGTCACTCCTTACCATAGGTCACTAGTTCGAATTTTACAAAGCACTTTTTCAAACTTTGTAATTTATATCTGTCAATTTTATATGCGAAAAAAAAAAAAAGTTAACAATTTTTTTAAATCTAAATATAAACAATATTTAATATTTATCAAATCATTAAATTTTTTGTCATTTTCAACTCTATAAACACACATAAACTTCTAATATTAATATTAATAGTGTCAATTAATATAAAATAATGCTAATAAATTGATTTTTTTATAAAATATATATGACAAATTTATATATTATGTAATAAAAGTTTTTATCTTAACTAAACTGCTTCAATTTTTTTCCTAAATAAATAATAAAGGATGATCGAAAGATGGTTTGTTTTTGTGGATATTGGATAGTGTAACTTTTATGTACTTTTGTAAATAATATTAATCAATTCATTAATATAAATGAGAAAGACTCGTTGTATTAAAACTTAGTTTAATTAGTTGAAATTTTTGCACTAAAATACTTTGCTAAGAGTTAGCTCAATACATTGAATTCTTGTAACTTAATTACTTTGCTAATAAAAAATCATGAGTCAATTATTTTTACACCTTCAAAATTAGGCTTTATTAATAAACGGGCTTTAAAAAAAATAACTATGTTGGGCTTTTCTCTAAAAATAATAAGTGAGATATTGTTTGGATTTTGGATATTGAATATTATAAATATTAATTAATTGTGTAAATATTATTAATCAATTCATTAATATCAATGGGAAAAGAATTAAAATATTTTAATAAGAGTTACCTCAATTAATTGAATTCTTATAACTAAAACACTTTGCTAAATCATGAACCAATTATTTTAACATCCTCATAATTAGGCTTTATTACTAAACGGTCTTCGCTTTCCTCAAAATAAATAATAAGTGAGATAAAATCAGTGTGGAGTAATGCATACCAACTGTATCATGTGTCAAGTAATGCATACATCAAGTGGGATAATCCTTTATTAAGTAAACCAGTGATAGTAAGCACTTTGCTAATAATAAATCATGGGTGCCGTCAAAATTAGGTTTTATCAATAAATGGGTTTTCATATTTAAAACAAACTATGTTAGGCTTTCTTCTAAAAATAATAATAAGTGAGATACAATCAGTTTCCACTAATTAAGCAAACATTTATTTTAGATACAGAGCATCTTTGTTGCAATTGCTCCACTGCTCCCGCAGTCAGCTGCACTTTGAGACATCCACTGAAATCAACATAACTCAACGACATACAATGTTGGATGCCTTCCACCTCTTCCAATTCCAAACAACCAGAAACCCATAGGATTTGAAGCATTGTTAGTTGCCCCAATCCCCTTATGCACTTCAAATTCAAGCATCTATATCCTACCAACTCCCTCAAAGATATTAATGTTTCAATGCTTGGTAACCCCTCCAATTCTATGCATTCCCTAATTTGCAGAGATTGAAGTTGTGCAAGACCACAAATATTATCTATTCTCCTCAAATTACTACATCTCACAAATGAAAAATCTGTGAGTGTATTTGGCAATGTTCCAACTTCCACCACATTATTTCAGCCCTCTATGAAAAGAATTTGAAGGTTGCAGCAGCAAACCCCTTCAGGAAATGATACTTCTGATATCTCCATATGGCTGAGATGTAACCATTGAAGCCCCAGAAGTATGCAGTTGTTGTGAGTGGAAGAGTTCAAATCATTCAGTGTCCCTCTGTCTCCTTCCACTTCCTCCTCCTTAAATGGCAGTTTTTGTATCAACGGACAACTATCTATGTGCAACTGAGTCAACTAAGTCAACCGTCCAATAGAAGCCAGCAAACAGTTCAATGCATTGCAGTATTCTATCCTCAATTCCTTCAGGTTCTTTAAGTCCCCCAGTGAATTCGGCAAACATTTCAATGCATTGCAGTATTGTATCCTCAATTTCTTCAAGTTATTGAAGCCACATACCAAAGGAGGAAACATCTCCAGCGAAGGCCCTCCCATCACCAAAACTTCTAAATCACTTAGCTCTCCAATTGCACTCGGCAATTCTTTTAAATTTGACATACCTCCTAAACGTAACTGTTTGAGTGACCTCCGATGTGCCACTTGCATGGGGAGTACTTTAATTTTCCAACATCCATCTAGATTTATGTACTCAAGCGTGCATATATCTCCCAGAGTTTCTCTTGACATGGTTAAATTAGTGCAATCCTCTAATATAAGATATTGGAGTTTAATTAATTTACTAAAGGAATCAGGCAACCTCTCCAAAGCTGAGCACCCAGACAGTTCGATGTGAAGGAGATTAGTTAAATTACCAAATATTCTGGTAGCCTATGTAGAGAGGGGCATTGGACCAGCTGGATCTGCTAAAGTTTGGTTAAATTACCAAATGACTCCGGTAGTGACTTAATATTTTAGCAGTGACTTAAGACTGGTACATGCATTACATCTTTAATTGAAAGGGTTTACCTTACTGTCTCTGGAGGGTAATGGTACCAATCTTGGTAGCATTGTACCGCCCATCATCACCCATTTTGATATGCATCTGGAGGTCCTTCTCCTCCAAGCTACTAAAAAGTTCCTCGTCTCCCGTCATGTGAAAGGAAGCACCACTATCCAAATACCACACCGATCCCAATGCACTTGAAACCATGCATGAGATCAATTAGAAGTCAAGCTCAAATTGCGAGGCCAATTCCTCACCAACTACAGATCCTGAAGCCTTCTTATTCTTCTTTTCTTGTGGACATTTAGTGGCATAATGTCCATGCTCATGACAGTGAAAACACTTCACTTTGGAAATGTCGCACTTCTTTCCATCTTTGCCAGAATCAGATTTGGAATGGAATTTCTTTCCTTTCCCATTCTTCACCTTGGCAGCCAAAGCACAATCTTCTTCATCTTCATTCTTAGATGAAGATCCAACTTTGGTATTCCGTCTGAACTCTTCTTGCACCAAATCTGACCAAAGTCGTTTCGAATCTGGCAACTTTTCCATTCCATTGACAGAGTCCTGATAAATATGCCAATTCTTGGGAAGTCCTAGAAGAGCTAGGCTCACCAAATCATCAGTGCCAAGTCGTAGAAAAGTTTACCTTTTAGCGCCAATTTCTTGTGATCACTGTTGCTCTGAAATAGATCCATCAAAGCTTTCTACATCGCACATGGTGTCTCTTTTCCATGGAGACTTGAGAAAATGTGGTCTCGTACTCCCTCCAATAGGATCCTCCTCACCTTTGCAACCTTCTTTTTCCAGGCATCAAGATTTGCAGCATCTGCTACATCTGGTTTGGGAATGTCATTATCAATTAATTCCTTCAAACCATTGTCTTCCAGTACTGCCTCCATCCCGTCTTTCCACACAATATAGTTAGAGCTTCCCTCAAGTGCATACTCCAATCTCAAGCCATTGAAAGCCATTTCGATCATGAATCGCCTGTCGGACCAAGAATGTCTTCTACAAATTCAAATTCTATTCAGTCACAACCTTAGCTTCTTATTTACTGCAATAATTTCTTGTGCTCTGATACCGTGTAGAAATTATACAAACAAATGTATATATTGGATTCAATCTGATCTAACAATGTACTAAAGCTAGATACTGAATCGCTTCTACAAATCAATTGTGGAAATTAAACATAATCGCCAATCACATGAAGCAAAGAAGAATCAATCTAACCACAACACAGATAATTTCCCGGGAAAAGATTGCTGCTCAAAACCTCACTATCTTCTATTGTATATTTAGCATGGATACATGAAACAATTACAATGCACTCTTCTCACAAGAGTCTCCAGCACTCAGCTAATTGTCTCACACTGTCTCGGACAAAAGCGACCAACACTTAGCCAATTCTCAGCCTCTAAACAGCTATCCTTGCTTGCGCAATTCCTGATGAATGCAATCCCTATTCTTTAGGAATTTTGGCCTTCCTAAAATGCACAAGGATCATGGGAAATCTAATGTGTGTTTGGTTGCATGGGTGCAACCCAATAATCCTACAACTGATAGTTAACATCCCCTTCACCTTTGTCTGAACTGGGTCTCCATTAGAACTGAGTCCATGCATGCAACTAATAATAGTAAATCATCAGTTGCATGTTACATCATTGATTGTGAATTAAATAATATTTAATTCACTTGATCTCTCACTAGTGCAACAAACAGTTACAACTAGCTCAACTGAATTTAACTCAACAAACTGAGTTAACTGATTATGCATGCATTAAACTAATGCACCAACTGCACTTCGAACTCTGTTACAACTATAATTACTCTGAATGCCTCACCAACTACCCTCAACTCGAAATTCATGAGCTAACTGATTTTATCACACTCAGTTAACTATTACAAGTGATTATGAGATAAGATTACATTTTATTGTCCATTTTAATTAAGGGAAAATTAAAATAGACATGCACCAAATTTAGCCCACATCAGTGTAGGCTCTGCTAAGACCTGTGGTCCCACACTAGTGTAGGTGATGCTTGGAACTCCTGGTCCCACACTAGTGTAGGTGCTGCAATTTCTTATTGGACTTCAACATTATATACAATTTACTCGCCTTCGACACATTCTTCTTGGATGAATTTGTTTATGAATTAAGTATTATATGTTAGCTTAGGCTCAGGGAAATTATATATAACCTATACATCTTCTAGGTGAGAGGAACCAATAATTATGCCACAAGAAATACAATTTAGTCACCTAGAGGTTTTTGCATGCTCTACTTCCCAGTGTATCATATTCGTGTGTGGTGATATCTTGAGTTGTGCAGCAAATTTGTGCATAGAAGACTTGCAACATTTTGGAAGGAGGTGTCTAGGTTATCTTTTGCTCCTTCATCTGTAGGAATCTTCAACACATTATCATGTAATTTTTCTTCGAAGAGTCTGTACATGTCAATCCATGAAGATATCCCAATGTCCTTAGTGATTACTACATGAATGTGTTAGGATTCATTTCATCCACATCTTCGGGAGCTAGTTGAGGAGCTTTCTACACCCAAGGTTTATTTTTAGATTGCTTGCCCATGCTTGATGTTCTTGTAGAACATGTCGAATGAATAGATTAAAACACAGAGGAAAACTTAAGTGCTAACATAATTTAGCAATTCAAATAATTTTTTAGAATTATGAAATGAAGAAATTATGACAAATCAGACTAAAATGAAAGTATTTAACTATTGAAAATCCATGACTACATGTAGTACAATATTGACATAATCCACAGATTGGCCCAAATTTAAAATGAAAAGACACACATTTATTTATGGTGGCACTCTTATTAATTAAAAACTGAAGCAATAATCATATGACTAATAATATACTAGTTTGTGATTAACCTTAATTCACATCGCAGGAGTAATGTTGTGTTCGAGTATTTGTATATGAGGAATTCATGGTGGGACAAAGAAACGAATGTTATTGAACAAGAAAATTCATTGGCATTAACCTACACAGGGATTGAACTAAGTTGATATGGCATCGTCTAATAGGGGTGTATGAAAAAATTCCACAAAGACTCATTAGCCGCATCATCGTGGAAAGGATTCGCTTGCATGAAGTTAAGTTTTAGCATTTAAAATGGGTAGCATCCGTAAACTGATGGATGCCACAAGATGGGAGGTTTTAGGGCATTTTATGGAGAAATATATATCCCTTCATGAGATTTTTCGGAAGAGTAAACACTTAAAAACTGAAAGCTGGAGTGCGATTGACATAAAAATTCACTGAAAGATACGTGATATGACGGTAAATTATCCTTCACATCGTGGAATGATTATGAAGCGAATGTTTAAGGATCAACCTTAGAGATGGGAGTCAGGATGAGAAATTATATGTGAATTAGTGGAAAAATTTGTGTCGTACCGTGGCACTTTTAATAAAGTGTTATATAGAGGATTGGACAGAGTCACAATCAATGGCTAATAAATTTTTCCTTTTGAGACACAGAAAATAGCATTAACTAATTTTTTTAATTTTCATTTTTTTACAATGATATTTTATGCATGAAATATGTACAATTTGGAAAGCCAATGTAATTTCAAACAGGACAAATATATAGTAAGGTAGATAAGAATGTAAGGGAAGGGAAAAGTAGGTAATGTAAAATATAAAAAAAAAATGGGTCCCTATTTTATTATGGATTAAATACAAATGGGGGTTGTTGTTTTACGATAACAAGATACTCATTCTGAGAAATCTTATGCCAATTCCAAAAATTCACAGAGTGAAATAAATTCTTTTGGTCATTAGACAAAATTTCAATTTATACTTGTTGGTGAGTTTGTATTTGTTCCATCCACCTATAACTTAGTCATAGTTGAAATGGAATTTTAGAAAAAATAAAAGAACGAAAAACCATTGATCTCAGATAAGACACAAGTATTTCAGTTGAATCAATATTTATTTGGCATGTTTTTATATTAGTTTCAAGTCCTTGAGATTTGGTATTTACTTGGAAGAATGTTCATTTATTTATTAGCATTGTGGACTTTCGAACCTAGATGTCTTAGAGTAAAATAAATCTTTGACCTTCCAACCTACTAGTTATCTTTGAACTAGGAGAATTGGGGGGTGAATCAATGCAATGGTTACATGTATGTTGGGGATCAATAGGTAGATTTAGGTGCAGAGTTTTGAGGTAAACTAGTTTTGATGTTTCATTAATATTTTTCTCATGATTCATTACTTTTAATTAATTAAAAATAATTATGTACATTATATTAAAAATTTAATTGTAATAAATTTGTATTGTTTTAATTGAAAAAAATATTAGTTATTACTTTTTCAAATCATATATGATTTTTATTTGTAAGTTTTTGTACAAAGGAAATTTAAAAAATTAAACTTAAAATTTATCAACCAATGATAATTTGTGTCTTATTTTGTGGTGTTATTAATATCATAAAATATTATGTCCATGGAGATCTGGTGGTGAATGGGCGCATTGTTAATTCACTCCTTACGAGAGGTCACTAGCTCAAATGTTACGTTAACACCCCCAGTGAAAATTAAATAGTTAATTTACTTTCACTACAGTAATTCAATAAACAATAGGAATTTAATATTTAAATATTATTTTTTATTTTCTTTTCTTTTAAAATTAGTAATGGCCAGCGAGGAAATTTACAAAAGACTATCTATAAAAATGAAAAAAATTCCAAATACCGAGTAGTTGGGCAGTTAGAACAGTTAACAAATAGTTAGCTTTTCTCATGAGATAAAATGAAATCTCATGGAGAGAAAGGTGTTTTGTGTTCTTTCTGGAAAAGAAGAGTCGGATAATGTAGGACACTACCTAATAGATTCCAAAGCTGGTCTGGGCCAGTGGAACTCTAATGCAGACTCTGAGGTTTAGGTTGGATAGTAGTCTTGATGTCACCTCTGTTGTTACCCCAAAATACAATCTACTGCCTGGTGGAGGAGCTCGGGGGTGAGGAGAGGATGTAATCACCTTTCTCTATGGTTGGGTGGACAAGACTAGTCTATGAATTATTGAGATAATTATTTTTCATCTATAACAGTTTATTAAAAAATTTCTAGGTGTGATTTCTGAATGAAAATATAAGAATATTCTTTATTTTTAGCAAGTTATTATTGACAGAGTTTTGGTTATGAAAGCTAAAAGAAAATAATAAAAAAATACCCTTTTATTGCAGGGTAAGGGTATAGGAGTTATACCGAGAGTATCTTATTTAATTATATGAATTTACAATCGTATGTAGTTCTACATTCAGTTAAGAAAATACTGGGTGATTTTAGAAATTCCCTGTCTATGCATAACCTCATATTGTGCAGAGAAGCACTAACTGTGTACAGGAGATAATTTCTTGGAAAATGCAACTCAATTCACCGTCAGTAAAATACAACTAGTTATTTCAGTAAGACAACATTGTTTATTTTCAGTAAGACTATAATTTTTTATTTCAGAAAGTCTGTAGTTGTTATGACAATAAGACTATAATTTTTATGATTAGTAAAACTGTAAATGTTGACAGTTTATTTACAGTAAGGCTGCAACTATTCATTACAATAAGGTTGTGATAGGGAATATCTATTAAGATCCATGCTATCTATTCCCTTATTTGAAATATCTATTTTCGAAGTTGATGGAAGCATAGATATTTAGGCATAAAATATAAAAGTTGTATGTAAGTGACTCTGTTAGAATTGTAGAATAGAAAAAAAGAAACTTTAGAAACGTTAGTGCCCATGGTAGGTGGTAATGGATGGTTAGTTTACACCAGGAAAGGTTCATGGACTAACATTACGCTTAAGGGATGGTCTAATCATCCTTAGTAAAATACCATAGAGCGGAAAAATTCTCTAAATCCAGCAAAATCCATTACAACATACATTTCATAATCCGTAGATACTGAACACATTCAGAAAAACTGAGAATTGTCATAGAAAATAAAATATGACAGAAACCCGATGGGCATATATGCATTGTATAAATCTGTTGGAACAAGGTTTCCTGCAAGCTGCGAAACTGGTCCAATTCTACATATTTTTGTGTATAATTAGTCTAGCGCAGGGGTTTTGGGGTGGGTCAAAGCCCCGAAAGCATTATAATGGGTCAAATGGTAGACCTAGAGTCCACAAACCATGGTTTGCGGACCATAGGAAATATTAGGCTAAATTGTTATAAATAGAGGGACATTTTGAATTGTAATAAGAGAAGATTCTGAGATCTTGATGTGAATTGTGGCTTAGTAGATCTGTTTGAGTTTTTGGGGAAAGGACTCATGTTGGCTGTGTGCATGGAGATCCCAAGTCCTGCTATGTGCAAACCCTGCTGCTGTGTGTGCAGGTTGGGTTTGGGTATTTTAAGAAGGAACTGAAGGATTAATGAATTAGAAAGGTTGGTTAACTGAATCTATGTGTACTGTTGATGTGAATATTAGATTGCTACTATGTTATGCATATTCTGTGTTAAGCTACGAAAGTACTGTGTTAAGTGATTCTTTTGCGTCTGGGTCTATTCTGTTATGTTTTATGCAAAGAATAACTGTAATACTACACTACTGTTTTAGAAGTATATGATTTAGTAAGTATAGTTGACCTTGCGCATGTGGATGTGAAGGAGATCTATAGATCTGGTTCTGAGATAGGCAATCGGGTCATTATAAAGCCGGATGCAGCTCTGCTTGGCTTACCTATCCTCTCTCAGGGTGCAGAAACCTGGTTCCAGCACCCACCCATACTGCTTCGGGTGAGACTTTGACCTGCGCAAGCAGGTCACTGTCGAAAGGGCCAGTAGTATAGGGGTTTGTTGGCAAACCTTAACCTCCGAACCTGGGTCAGGACCCCTTGAGCCAAAAAATGGTTCCATTGCCGGGACTGGGAGCATTTTGAGAAGGGGATCGGGTAATTCCAAGAGAAGTATTGAAGGCTTGAGAAGGAAGAAGAGCAAGTACGGTTGAATGATATCCAATCTGGATGAAAGTACAACGCGGAGCAGTAAGTACTATCGAACCAATCGAGAAGGGGAGAGATCTATCTATAGCCCGCTAAGAGGAGCAGATGTGCAAAGCTTTCCATCTACACCGCCTTCAGAACCACGTAAGGGTAAAACCTTGACCACAACCCTGCCAAAAGAAGATATGGTGGGGCACTTGAAATTACCTACCTTCAAAGGTGCAGGAGATGAGGACATGGACCAATTTGGGTTTCTTGCAGACTCAGTATGGACTGCGCAAGGTGTGGCAAGCGATACTATGAAAAGGGCGCAACTATCCCTGGCCTTCAAAGAGAGAGCTCTGGATTGGTATATGCGATACATATCTCAAAACGGAAGCACATCCCTTCAAGATATTAAGGACGCTCTAAAACAACAGTTCCGAAAACCTAAGTCCTACTCTCATATCATAGCAGACGTGAAAGATTTCAAGCAAGGAATAATTGAGTCTGTATGCGAAGCTGCTCAAAGACTAAAGAAAGCAATCAGAGAAGGAGGATTTAAGTATGATGATAGACAGCATACGAAATTGTTCATCGCTATGCTGCTACCTCAGCTGTGTGTACCTATGGGCCACCAAACCTTTGAATCACAAGAAAAAGCTTTGGAAGCCACCATGAAACTAGAATTTGCACCTAGGGAAGATACTTTGGTAGGAGTCTAGCAAATTCAGGAGCATCTTGGGGCAATGCACATGGAGATTCAGGATCTACGAAAGGAATGAGAGAGGGAAGCTAGTGCAAATCTATGGTGCATACAATGTCGAGTATCAGGACATACGAAGGATCTGTGCCCACTACTAACAGACTACCTGCAGATAGGAGGACCTAGTATGATGCACCCTAGATCAAGTGGAGGACCTAGCCCAGTAAAACTAGGCTCAGGTAGACCTGCATTGTGGTGTGAGGATTTCCGCGTAGCAGGGCTACATGATACAAATCACTGCCCCCGTCGGGACGCATATGTCCTAGAGTGGAAGCAACAATGGTGTCGGTTCTATCGATCAGTAGGGCATGATGGGCAGAACTGTCGAACCTATGATCTAATGATAGATTGGGGGAACTTGTAAAGGGTACAGTCAGACCCCGTGTCACCGAAAACCCTAGCAGGAATAAAAGGCTCTCCCTCAGGAAGTAGGGGAGGAGGCCAAGGTGGAAGTGCAAGTCGAGGCCGGGGGAAACTGATCTGCTATAACTATGGAGACACATGGCACTTTGCGAGGGATTGTCTGAACCCTACAAGACAGTCCTGCAAATACTGCAGATAGTTGGACCATACGATGGAATTATGTCCAGTCTTAGTAGAAAAAATGTGGGAGAAGCAGCTACCACCTACACAGAATATGCAGAGGGTTAAGACTGAGCTGCGAGATAAGGATCCCAGCGTAAATGTTGTTACGCTATGGATTGGCTACTAGAGGGATTGGGGAGAAGGTCGAAACTAAACCCCCGATCTGCAAAGTAGTTAGCAAACAAGAAGGGTTGCACCTAGAAAAAGAAAGAGAAACATTTATAACAACTCACAAGGACTTTATCGAGATAGAGGCACCTACGTCCCTACTTCCTGCGAACCTTAGGGCAGATGAGGAGGTCAAACCTTTCTTGCAGGCATGTATGAAGTTTTTGCGCAACCCAAAAGCTTTGCAGAACCTTTAGGCATTAATAGATAGCTGCGCAACACACCCTACCATGTCCCCAGATATTAGGGATGTGCACAAACTATACAGGTATAAGAAACACACTAGGAGGGAGATGCGACTGACGGCACAGATCGGCGATCACGAGATGAACCAGGTTATTTTGGATCTAGGATCGGATGCAAATGTATTACCTAAACAGACTTGGAAATGAATGGGAAAACCAAAGTTGGAATGGTCTATTATCTAGCTACGTATGGCTAATCAACAGAAGATCGTACCTTTAGGAAGGCTATCAGGGATTATGGTAGATATCGCAGGGGTCAAGGTCCAGGCTGAATTTGAATTCATTCATATCGTAGAAGATGTGGAACCCTACCCTGTGCTATTAGGATTGGATTGGGCCATCGACATGAGCGGTATCATTAACCTAAAAAATAGAAGCATGGTGTTTGAAAATAATGGCACAAGGGTGATAGTGCCATTAGACCCTGTGGAAGGTAAACACTACACTGAACCAGTACCCAAGGACGAGGATGTGGACCATATCTATAAGTTAACTTAGTGGGGAGGAGGATAATGAATGCTTCTCTGATTCCAATGAGGAGATAGATAATTGGCAGAATCGATTACATGATGTCTCTGCACTGCGTTGTCTTCGGGTCACAAAAGACTTTCGTTGCATTTCCTCAGAGGTAAGGGACCTACCTTACTTTGACGGATCGGGTACTGAACTACCCACGTGGGAACCGAAGGAGCCAGGAATAATCGACTACTATGACCTAGCCCCAAAGGAAGGAATTTTTGACCCACAAGCCAATTCTAACTCAGGGCCGCACACAGGCACCAAACTGATTCAGCCATGGACAGGTAGCATTAAAATGCACCCTCCACCAGCTATAGGTACAGAAATCAGAGCCCTCATCTATCCGGCAGCCCCTACAACAAAAAAATAGTTGCATCTCATCCTTGGCCACGCAGGTTATTACAGGAGGTTCGTTTGGGAATATGCTCTGACTATAGCCCCTCTTAAAACCTCACTTACACGAAAGGTAAGGTTCTCTTGGGATAACGATTGTCAGGAAACTTTGTCTTTGGTCATAAGTTACCTAGGAAGAAAGACTGTGTTGGGGGAGGATGCACAGAAGATGCAGATGATTGACCCTAGCGTAGTAGATAGGCCAAGCACACAGAAAACTAGCCATTGGAACGATCACAATTGGTAAAAAGCAAAAGTTACCGTTAAAAGGAGCGGCCTCCGAGCATTTAATGAAGCAAATTTTGGGGATTTTTTAATGTTTCCTGGGAGATACATCTCAGATAAAGTTTACCTTACCGTTGCACGATTGTGGGTATTATAGAAGGAGCAAGACAGTTCAGCTAGAGGTTCTTTTTCACTTGCATAGCTTGCACTCATCATTCTTCCCTCAGAAGAACTTGAGCAATCAGATTTCCTGTATCTGCACTATCCCTCTCATGTTTGGCCAACCTGCTCCGTCTGATAGTAGTTTCCTAGGGTTGGGATTCATTTTTCGCGCATGGATGATGGCCACTAACCCTGCCAAACCTTCAGCCCCGACAAGGTCTGATGTTGAGGAAATAATGGAAGTTGAGTCTGAACTGGAAGAAGTTCCCTCTACACCGGTCTCAAGGAAAGGGAAAGAGAAAGCACAAGGCTTGGGAAAAGCCCCGAAAGCTGCGATATGGGCTACTGGGAGGCCTAGGACTTCTCCGAGCCATGCCAAGTCCTCGCTGGTATCACCTTTGGATCAAGATGCGCAGGAAGGTGTTCTGCCCGCCAATCCGATCAATTGGCTACCTCCCTTCGTTCGCCCACATAGACCATCCACGTGAATTCCAAAGAACTTGGATGGCTTGGTCACCTATCTGCAAAGCCCCTAACCCCAAGATAATTCCCTGTCCTTAGTGATCCTTGTGGGAGACTCCATGAGGTCAAGTTTGATGATCACGACTTGGCAGACTCTGAAATCCTCCCTAAGTTGGCCCCCGCGTTGTACTTCGACACAATATGTGCACCTGATGGAGTCACAGTGGTTCCTCAGCGATGGTTATGTGGCCTAGTTGTGTATGGACTCTTGAATCTACTACAGATGCCCCATTTTGGCCATTACAATGTCACAGATCGGTTGGCTCGGTAGTTTCTCACCTTAATTCACGATGGTTGCTTATGGATTTAGGACATAATCCTTATTGATGTTGCATTGATCCATAAGATTACAGGCCTTCCTATGCAAGGGTCGCACCCTCTGGAGCGAGTAGGCAAGAAGTACGAAGAAGATACCGCTACGTTTGTGCGAAAGACCTACAAGGTGAGTCGAAATAAGTGAGGCTTTGTGATCCATACTATCAATGATCCTGCCACAAAGATGGGTACTAGGCTCTTAGCCTGTAAGCTAATGAGGAAGTGCCAAGTTGCGACCGTCCCCGCCTATGTTATTCAGTTAGCCGGCTGGTGTGTGAAGGGAGTCTCCTTCAATTGGGCTCAATATTTATGCAATGAATTTCTGGCTAATGTCTGTGAATCTCAAGAGCATGGGACGTCCTTCTGATATTCCTGGTTATTACTCCTTATAGCGCTGGTCGCCTAGGACACCCCTGAGGAGTTGGTCCTCCTTAAGCTCCCCCCAGGAATGTGTGAAGGAGCTCGGTATGCTCATTTATGGGACTCTAAGGATGCGCAATGCGTTGAGAATAACAAAGTTTTCTGGGTTCTCTTCTAGAGCAGCATGGCAGTAGGCATAAATTCCCGACCCTGGCTGTCCCCAACGGTATATGAAAAATACAAAAGTGTTGCAGCATTCCAAGTTACCATGCACCATATTCAGATCTGCAGCTTCAATAATAAGACATGGACAGCACTTCCATATATGGTAGCAGATGAAGAAATTGACCTGATGATCACGTTGTGGCCCCCTGCCTGGAAAATAGGCTTCATAGCCACCCGTGGGGAGACCGCGGAGCCCAGCCAGAAGGGCTCAGACATAGCCACGGAAAAGGATACATAGCTACCACATACCACCACCAAAGATGCCGCGGCCGAGACTCAGCTAGGTTATGACAAGGATACTACCCTCCCCCATGGTACGAAGCGGATAGGTGAGCCTACACCAAGGCTCCGAAAGAAACAGCGTGCCCATCGTGAGCAATATGATGTGACGGTCACACTAACTAATGGTGACCTCGAGAAAATCACGGACGCAGTTACGATGGCTACAGAAGATAAGTGGGCAGCCATAGAAGAACAACATAAGGTTGTGATCGACACCATCCAAGCTGAGCTCTACGCCCTTCAGTTAAAAACAGATACGCTGCAGGCCAGCGTCAGCCAGGCATGGACTCCTTCGGTAACTGGCAGTACAACACTAGCTATGGAAGAAAGTCGCCTTTGTATTGTACCTAGCGTTGCCCTGATAGGAACTCAGATCCAAGTAGGAACATGGATCCAACTGGACTTAGCTAAGCTGCCCCACGAATCCTTACAAGCTCTCCACGATGTTGTATTCCTGGAGATTAACCATCGCGACCAGAAAATACACCAATAGCTTGGTATGGCCGAGCAGACCATCACACAACAGGCCGCAGACTTGCTCCTTGCCATTTCACAGCAAGCGGAACTTGAAACAGTGATCCACTAGCTCTACACAGAGGTTACAGATATGATCCCGGTCGCAGCCATGCCTCGGGCTAAAGTGGAAAAATTGGTTGCAACACTGAAATCATCTAGGATGGAAATGCATGTCGTCAAGATGCAGCTGGAGCAGAAAATCACTAACTTACAGGCCAAATTGCAGCCCAAAACGCCTCCGGAAGTACGAGCCCAGCGCGCTGCACTAGTAGTCGAAGCAACGAACATTATTTCGAGGCAGATTGCTCAAGGCGCCCATTTTCTAGAGTCAGCCATGCAACTCTGGACTATGGTCCAACACGATCTGGTCCTCCGTGAAATCAATAAGGACTTATCGCAGAAGGAAGAAGCTTTTGAGCAAGTCACAGCTACGCTGCCCACCTTGGTGCTTGCACAGCGCTTGGCACATTTGAAGACCAACAATGATCTCCAGGATGTTATTTAGGAACTCAGACGCAAAAATCACATCATTACGGAAAGTCTAAAGCCTTGGGCTACGACAACCCACCAAATTTCGTAGGATATAGATGGCGCGATCAAGAAAATAACTCAGACACTAGAGAATTTCACCACGACAACTGAAGGACCGACCTCCCAGAAGCTTGTAGACATTGTATAGAGTGCTGCTGCCCAGAGTCAAGAAGTGTTACCTCTATTGATTGCAACCATCAATGCCCCACATGCGCAAGTAGAGACCGCACCACCACAGTGACTTGAGACGAGTGACAAGATTGTGTTGGGGGACTGTTGGAACAAGGTCTCCTGCAAAATGCGAAACTGGTCCAATTTTGCATATTTTTGTGTATAATTAGTCTAGTGCAGGGGTTTTGGGGTGGGTCAAAGCCCCAAAATCATTATAATGGGTCAAAGGGTAGACCTGGAGTCCGCAAAACATGGTTTGCGGACCATAGGAAATACTAGGCTAGATTGTTATAAATAGAGGGACATTTTGAATTGTAAGAAAAGAAGATGATGAGATCTTGATGTGAATTGTGGCTTATTAGATATTTTTGGGTTTTTGGGGAAAGGAATCCTGCTAGCTATGTTCATGGAGATCCCAAGTCCTGCTGTGTGCGGACCCTGCTGCTATGTGCGCAGGTCGGATTTGGGTATTGTAAGAAGGAACTGAAGGATTAATTAATGAGAAAGGTTGGTTAACTGAATTTATGTGTATTGTTGATGCGAATCTTTGATTGCTACTGTGTTATGCATATTCTATGTTAAGCTACGAAGGCACTATGTTAAGTGATTCTTCTGCGTCTGGGTCTGTTTTGTTATGTTTTATGCAAAGAATAATTATAATATTGTGCTACTATTTTAGAAGTATATGATATAGTAAGTATAGTTGACCTTGTGCACATGGATGCGAAGGAGATCTATAGATCCAGTTCTGAGATAGGTGATCGGGTCATTATAAAGCCGGACGCAGCTCTGCTTGGCTTACCTATCCTCTCTCGGGGTGCGGAAAATTGGTTCCAACACCCACCCATACTGCTTCAGGTGAGACTTTCGCTGAAAGGGCCAGTAGTATAAGGGTTTGTTGGAAAACCTTAACCTCTGAACCTGGGTCAGGAACCCTTGAGCCAACAAAATCCATAGACACTACACAAGAATACCTTTAGAAAACTATAATGCATACAATTAGAAAAATGACAATGAATACATTCAGGAAACTGATAAATTTCCATAATAAGAAAAATATAATAGAATCCCCAATGGGCTTAGATAAATACTCGAAATAAGTGAAGTATAGCAACAGAGTTAGCTATTAATAGGCATAATCTGCTCTACACCGAGTTTTAAGAAAAAACAAGAATTCTACTATAACCAACACTTTGATCAGGCAGAACATCCACATCGAGCCATACTCAAGTTGTTAATTATGAAGGAATATCAAGGATTTACACCACATCATGTATACTGTGAAGCCTAACCATAATCTGGGGTTACTCATGTAAATGTTTTACTAAAGGAAATTATGTATTTTGAGAAAGCACAAGGTAAGCTTAAAAACCAACAACATTCGGTCATAACCCTAAAATTCTATTCCTGAACTAGAAGACAACTAGTAGAAGGGTTGTTTTTTCAATGCAACACACAAGAATAACACGGTCTAGAGAGGTCGAATATCGATGAACCCATATAAATAACTGCAGAGAAGTAGGTATTAAACCCTCGCCAACAGATATAAATTCTATTAAGCAAAGTCTAGATGGAGCATAGTACATGCGCAACATAGAGAGAAAAGGAATGAATATATGTTTGAGGAGAATTAATTCTATACATTGAGAACATTTTAAAAAAATAAAATGTGGTTACTTGTCGAGGAGGTGTTACTTATGAATCCCAAACCCTGCACCTACTGTTATCACGCCGCCAGATTCCCAAGGCTGAGGAAGGAATCACAACAGAGGTAACCACAAACCAATATTTTGACTTGATAGCTAGCCCTATCAAGCCAGAGAGGGCTCTCTCCAAAAGGGTCATAGCCAGGAGGGCTGGAGAAATTAGGGTTTTTAGGCTAGGTGTAGAGTGCAGGGGGTTGTTTTGAATTGATTTGGCTGGGAAATCACTGAATTAAGGAATTAGGTCAAGGAAATCTAGGTTAGGGAAGTTTGAGTTAGGGTTATAGGGATCAATGGGTCAAGGTAGGTAGTTGCAACTCCTCTTTATTATCTTGGCCAAACTGAATTCAAAGCTTCCTTGATCAACTAGCTAACATCAAACTGATTCCAACACTTCACTAGTGTGAAGAAATGAGCTAAATAGACATGAAAACAACCTTCGCTCATACTCAGGGGTTGAATCCATGAGATGTGGAAGATATTACACAAAAATCTGAACTGATAGCTAGAGTATACGATGGTCCAAGTGACTCATTCCTATCTCAAGTGAACTGATTCATTACACCTCATTTGCTTGATTTACCTAATGTATTTACCCTAGTAAATAGTAAAAAAATGATAATTACATTTAGTCTCATCATTTACATAATTGAAGCCATCATTTCCCAAGATAAAAATAAAAACTGGAGTGAAACTCAGAAAATTTCAGAAGACTGTCAAACACGCCCTTTTCTTGTCAAATGCACCCTTTTCCTGTCAAACGTGCCCTCTCTATTCAGCGTTGAATTTGGGTGCTTTCTTAGTATCAAAATTTGCTCCAATATGGCTTGTTGGAAATCCCTTCAAGTCTACTTTCCAGAACTAACTTTATTTTTCAAAATTAAGCCCATTTTTCCTGTCAAAAATCACTTCTCCCAAGACTGGTAAATGCGCAGTACCAGGCCAAAAATGAGGCAGAAACATGGTTTTTCCCCTTTTTCACTGACTAGTTTTCCTCCAAATGCTTAGAAAATGCACAGGGTTCATGTCATCATCATTCTGAATCTACTAGTGGTGGCCATTTTCTCATTAGATTCCCCAAAAAATAGCACAACGCCCTAGGTGTTGTGCATTTTACACTTTGACTGTGCTAAAAATATCCTCAAAAACACAAAAAATCACAAACTTGCAAAAATTTCCCAAAACTTGTCAAAATTGGTGGGAAGATGGTTGATCATGTGTTTGAGACATGGAGTGTTACCTTAGCAAGTTTGTCTAGCCTCATTTTCTCCTCTTGCCCTGTCAAGGCTTCAATTTTTGCATGGACTCTTTTGAGTTTGGCCCTTGCAATTTTGTTCCTCATGGCATAATGCTTTGCCATCCTTCTTTGAATATCATTATCCTTTAGAGCCTTGCCCAATAGCTTCTCCAAGTTCTGGTTGGCTCTATCAAGCCATGATTCTCTGTTCTCACTTATTTATATGGCAAGATGTTCATTTAGGGTAAGCTGGTCTACTAGCCAGCTTCCCTTTGTCTCTCTAGGGCTAGAGCTTTTTTCAAACCTCTAGTATTAGGTCTCTGTCTTGGAAGCTAATCCTCCTCATCATCAAGTTCACCAAACTTCTATAGTGTATCTTCAAGAAAAACTTTAGCCTCCTTTGCTTCTATTTGTGCTTTGATGCATCTTACTTCATCAATGGTGTGTTTGGTCTTCAGCTGCTAGTTCTCTTATTTGAGAAATTTAATGACAAACTTGGACCTTTCAAGAGTAGCTTGGAGGTTTCTAATATTGGCTTCCTTCTCTCGGATGATCAAGGAAGGATCATCATCAATTGTGTCCAAGTTTACAAGTTCAAAATCTGCCTCTTTCTCATGGAGGCCTTCATTTTCATGTATGTCCACCTCTGCCATATTTTACTTGTCTTTGTGTACCTGATTTGTTGGTGAAGAAGGCAAGGACCCTCCGATAATCTGTGGGGAAAAAAACCTGCCTATAACCCCTCTGATAGGTATGTGCCAATGTGCCCAAATCAACCCTCTTATGCTTTCTAATTTCACCTCTGCTAGGTGACCTAGTCTCAATGTGAAATGGAGATTAAGGTGGTGAGGTGGATGAAGGAGACTGATCTGGTGATGATGTATGAACAGTAGGCTGAGATGGAGGTATGGATGTGGAAGGATGAGATGATGAAGGTGCATCTTGGCCATGTTGAATAGGTGGGACAACGAAAATCTCATTGGATATGAAGGTCTCCCATGTAATTTTTAACTGATGAAGGTGATGAAGGACTATCATCTTGATGAGGGAATGATGAAAGAAACTTTGCATTTGATGATCATAATCTCTCTTTTGTGAAATAAATGGCATATTCTCGATGCTCCTGTAGAGATAGTAAGGTATATTAAGCATTATGACTCTTGTAAAGTGCATGAGTAGTCAGATATGATAAGAGTAGAGTCTAGAAAACCTACCCTCACAAGTAAAGTACCTCATAATAATTTTCATCAAAGGGACATATCTATCTAGGAGATAAAAGAAAGGAAAAATCCTCTTTCTCTCATTCTTGTACCTTGGTTTAATATATGGCTCAAAATAAAACTGATTCAAATCCCCTTGCTTAAACCATTTTTCTCCAATGTTTGGGATCTCAGTGGCAGCTTATATGATGGTAGGTGACACAATGAAAGTGAGGGAAAATTTTAAGGATGGAAGTTTATTTTAAAGTTTAGAAACCTTGGCGAATATTACTAGTCCCTAATATCCAAATCTTAAAATGTTTGATGATAATTTTGTAAAAATCTTTAGATTTATAATTATTTTATACTAAAAAATATATAATATTGGCGATTTTTAAGGTAAAATAATTGTATACTATAAAATTTGGCGAATTCATTTTTAGAAAAATGGAAATTGGTGAATATTTTTTTTTGGAAAAAGCATGGAATATTAGCCCACTTGTGAATATTATCCCCTAAAGTTGAAAGTAATACCAGCAAGGTTTACATGGTTTTCATGGAGGTTTGAAATGAATAATCTGGACAACATAGGATGGTATTGGACCCTTTGTACTTTCTCACAGAACTCAAAATAGCCCACATGCTTAAAGCATGTCACAGTGATGGGAGATGCCATGAGTTCTCTGGTATTTTCTGGTTCATGTCTAATAACTCTCCCTCATTTTTTAGATGACCTTATCTTGTGTATTTCTTCCTCCTCACTATGACTTCTGTTCTCCTCTTCTGCTATAATGTATTTGGTGTCAAACCTTAGGGACAGATGGAATGGAATGTGAGTGTATGAAATGAGGGTTGTTATGAGGGAATTGGAGGAGATGTGAATATGGATTTGTAATATGAGGAAGGTGACAGGGGTAGTGATTATAGGGGGTTTTAGAATAGGGGATTTAATTGTAGGTAGGGTATAGGGAGCCTAGGTTAAAAAACTTAGGGCTTAGGGTTTTGAAGGATATGATAGCTTAGGGAAATGGGATATCAATGTAGGAATTTGGGAAAATATCTTAGGATATGAGGATGGTATATGAAGGCTAAGGGATTGAAATTTGAAGTGTAAATTAGGCTTTAATGAAAACTAGAGTTTTGAAATAGAAGGAGACACCAAATTCCCTTAAGCAAACTTCATACATCAAAATGACATTTGATAAAGTGGGGTGAAACGAATTTGTTACTTACTGGCTTGTTGGAGGCATGAAGAATTACTATTGAAGGTTTGGACGCAAATTTGTGAAGTTTTAGAGGCCTTGCAAACAATTTTGAACAAACTGGGTGAGCACAGCACCTCTGGAAAATGTGCCCTTCTCCTGAAAAATGCACAATGTCGTTAAGAAATGCACTGCACTTTCAGCCAAACATGCATCGCCACTGGCAAACGTGTAGCACCAATGGAAAACGCGCCCTTTGACCCTGTTTTGCATAATTTCACCCTAAAACTCGAAAATTTCTCCTTTGCTAAATTTGCTTGAGGCTATAGGATGCAAACGAACTTTGATTTGATGTGTTGAGGGCTTTTATACTTAAGTGGATTTGATTTATGCTTTGAAAACCCACTTTCCTTATGTTTCACTTTACCTTTCAAATTTTCAGACTAATGCTCTTTAACTTCTAACTTTTTGTTTTGCAAGTTGATCAGTTGATGGAGTCTGACATTTATTTCCTTTAGTTTGGCATGAGTGCTTTGAGTTGATAGCTAGGGAGTGAAAATATTACATATAAAAAACATAAAATTACATAGGGAATCAAATAAATTACATCTTAGTTTTCATATCAAAATGACACTTTGATATGAAAATCATATAAAATCAAAATTACAATTTTAAAAATATAATGTTTACATACTGATGATCTTCTGTAGATGGAAATATAATGTCAATGAGTCACTCTCATATTTGTTTGCTAACTTTATTGGGATGGAATGATGAATTTTTGGACTTTGAAAAAAAAAACCGTAATGACCTAATGGGACTTTGAATAACCTAATTTCCATGGTTGACTTTAACTGAGAAAATACATGATGAAATGAGATTTTCATAGGTGTTATTATGCTCAGCAAGACATGAAGGTGAGTCAGCAAAAGTGATTTTCTGAGGGAGAGTGAAGTTTTATTGGGTAGGGCTACCATCAGTGAAATAATTTTTAGCATGACCTAATGGAATGATATACAAATTTCAGAGTGGGACATCTAAAATGAAAATGAAAAGAGTGATATTGATCACTGACGGAAAAATGCATATTATGACACTAACACCTGCAACCGAGGGAGGAAGTCAATTCTCTTAGAATCCATAACAAAGAAACAGTAAATCAATTCATGGTTGTTACGAGTACCTGTGAATAACATCTGTCATTCAAACACCGGTAACGTAGACACCAAATGGAGTAGGGAGCTGATTGAGCATGTGGAAGTGAAACAACTCTTATAGTGTTTGATCAACGCAAAGAAACTTGAAAGTCCAATAGGGTAAGGAAGCTCTTAGAGTGGTGATGGGGCAACAAAAGAGGAAAATGAAAAACAGACTGAGGGTTTGGGTGGGGGAGATACCCTAATCACCCCTCGAGCCTTCTCCACCCTTAGATCGATATGGAACCTACAGTCAGATAACTGCCTAGTTGTCATACAGATCAAGCCATGAAAACCTCCTCGAAATTCCAGATGCCTGACAGGTTAAGTGATAAATGAATTCACCATAAAAACGTTATATTAATCATAAAGGTATCTCCATACATTAGAGTTGATATGAACACAGTACTTCTAATGTAAATGGTGTGATGTGTCAAGTTGTGGCTTGATTAGCCGGGTAGTATCAATACATTAGTACCAGAATGTTAGTTGCGTCGATGGGAAAGAATTAGTAATGTATTTAATTAGTACTTTCCTTATAAATGAATTATTCATGTTGGTATTGATCTTGGACTATGTGAATGTACAAACATTGCATGTTGTGTGTTTGCACATAGTTTATAGTTTATGAGGGTAAATAGATAAAGAAAAAATAATTTGTTTTTTGTGATGAGTAATGGTTGTTACAGTGACATAGCACTTTCAAACTTTGTAATTTATATCTATCAATTTTGAAATGTCAAAAAAAAATTAATCTAAATATAAATAATATTTTAATATTTAATATTTAACAAATAATTAATTTATCATTTTCAACTCTATAAACATAAAAAATAATATTAATATTAATTTTAAATAAATGTAAATTAATATTAAATAATACTAATAAATTGATTCTTTTATAAAAACTATATGAAAAATTTATATATTAGATAATAAAAAAAGTATTTTAACTAAATTGTCTCAATTTCTTTTCTTAAATAAATAAAACAAGCATGATCCCAAAGGGGAAAAACTAAATGAATTGTGGATAAATAAATAAAACAAGTATGATCCCAAAGGGAAAAACTCAAGGAATTGTGGATATTGGATAGTGTAATTATTGGAGTTGTCTTTAATGAGACTTCTTGGAGTTTTTGGTGGATTTTTTGGTTGGAATCTCGCTAAAATATTTGAGGTGAAATCTTGATTTGTGTTATTTAAACTGTTGATTTGTGTTATTTAAACTAGGGTTTTCAGTGCATATATATGGATTCCGCACCCTAAAAAACCTCTAGAACACTTTGATTGTGCAAATTTTACCCATCAAACTAGTTATTTCAATGAAGTACTGCTAGATTTTACACAAATTATATCCCAAAAGGAAATTAGAAACTTTTCAAAAATTATCATTAAAAGCAACTCTATAACTATTATGTACTTTTGTAAATATTATTAATCAATTCATTAATATAAATGAGAAAAACTCATAGCATTGAAAGTTCATTTCATTAATTGAATTTTTAACACTCAAATTAAGTATATTAGATATTGTAATTATTAAGTATATTGGATATTGTAATTATTAAGTATTTTTGTAAATTTTATTAATCAGTTCATTAATATAAATGAGAAAAAGTTTAAAATACTTTGTTGGCACCTAATTTGAACCTCAGGCTGAAGAAAGGCAAATCAAGGTAACATCTAAACCACACTCAGCCTTGTAGCTAGCCATACAAGGTCAGAAGAGGGCTCTCTCCCTGAAAGATATTCAATAAAGTACAAATATGAACTGATATTAGGCTAGGTATAATGATGGGAAATGTTTAAATGAATGAATTTTTTAGGTTGTATGGAATAAATGGAACAGTTTGAAACTGGGGAATTAAATCAGAGATACAGGGTATTTCATGGGGCAAGATAGGAAGAAAATTTTAGCAATTAATTTTAAATAATGATGGGATGGCAAGACTGATGAGGAGCTGAAAAGGGCATAGGAGATGGATCCTTTTCAAACAAAAGAAAACACAGAATATTGAATGATTTCCCAAGGCAGAGCATTAAAAATGGATTCTACCTATCTATCTTGAAAGCATTCAACCAGAGATGTTTATGAATGTATGGCAAACATAACAATTTACAAATGAACACGAAGGAGAAAATAAATGCTAAAATTCATACCACATGGATCCCACAAATAAGAGCTGCATATCTTATTAATTCCCTGTCAAACTGTTACAATGGGAGCGCAAAGCATCCTCCTTGATTTTCCACACTGTTCCCTTACTTCCTGATTTATAGACTTATCACAAATGACTGAAATAATTACATTAAATAGACCAGAAATGTGAGGGAAGGAGATCCACAAAAAGAGGAGTTGTTTGCCAGCTTAAAAACTAAATTCCGATCATAGAAAAGAGAACCAATAATCCGTCCCTAAAAAGAAGGAACAACAATACATTTTAGGCCATTTGAAGATTTCGTTGTTACACTGGATGAAGAAAAATAGGCAATCTGAAAAACAGATCCCTATTTTACTGCTACTGTAGAAGTCTCTGTCTCATAATTAGCTTTCAGCCCTTTAATTGTCTCTCTATCTTTGTCCTTTGAAGAAAACCAAATTTTTAATAAAACTGCTTTTGAAGCCGTGGAAATGAAATTATGCCTTAAATGACGTAAAGACCCCTTTTGAATGAATAGGAGCAGAAGGGAAAGGAGGTGGGGACCAAATCACAATCGCAATCAGAATCGGAGGGGAGGAAGAGGATGCAACATATACTTGAGCATTTGAAAATACGCGTTGCGATGGTGTAATCACAATCAGGGATCGGAGGAAAGGGGAAGATGTTATGAGGCCCTAAAAACTTCCGATGTGATTGGCGAAATAGAAATAGGGGTAAAGGATAAGCCAAAGGGATATTTCCTTTCAAAACACGTAAAAAATGATTTGGCTCTTTTACAAAGGAGAAAATAATTTTTGTGTTGAAAGGTGTAGAAGGCTTTTAAGGTGGGACCTGGGAGTTATACGTCGCAATCGTAGTCGGGGCTTTGGGGCAGGTGTATTACACAATAAAATTTTACCGATGCGATTAGGGAAGTCCCTTTGTAAAACGAAATAAAAATGAAATTTTATTTTTACAAAGGGAAAAGGCCCTTTTATTATGAATGGGTGAAAAATTACGTGGTGGGACTCGAAGGTCAATCGTAATCGGAATCGGAGTTTGGGAGCGGAGGTAAAGTGTTACGCCATGGGATTTCGCCGATTCACTTAGGCATAAATTTCAATCCAGGAGTCAGTTTTGAGAGTGTAATATACTGTTGGAAATCTCTTTCCGGGCTCTATCTGATGCACATACTTAGAACATGATTATGGAGTAAAATGCTATGGAAAACGTCTCTGAAAGGTAGGGTGGTGACTTTGTGGAGATAGCAGCTTCTAAAGTTTAACTTATTACATATGATGACATAAAATTACATAAAAGATGATAATAAAATAAAAGTATCATGTTTTCACCTTAAAACATGGTTTTGAGGTGAAAATTACATCAAACTGAATAAAACATTTCTTTGATCTTCCCAGGTTCTGTGACTTTGAGTTTATTGACTTCCTCATGACCTTGCTGATATGTATTGACACTTGACTCATTATTTTGACCATGCTGAGATCTTAGAACCTAATGAGACCCATCTACGACCTACTAACATGACTCACAAAGTGAAAGTAACTCGACTAAAGACCATAGATAGGAGAATTAGCAAGTCTCACATGAGGGAAAACTGATGAAAAATCACTACCATCAATGAATCCATGACCTAGCGGAATGGTGAAAATTTATGGTATGGGACTCCTAATATGCAAATGCAAAAGAGTAATTTTGATCACTATTGGCGGTATGACTAGACTGACACTAACATTAGCTCCAATGGGGATGGTAGCTCCTTGGAGGTGCCAAGAACACCGTGGATCAAGTAGCCTTATCCATTGGGCATGGAGTCAAAAACACTAAAAACTGACACAATGCAGACTGACTCTGACTCAAGACTAAGACTTAAATCTGAAATAAAACCAAACCATAGACATATCATTTAAGTTTTATAGCCTTCACCTCGGGGCCCAAACTTCAATGACTGTGTACTTCAAATCTAACCGAAAATAAGACGGTACATACAATGATGGTGACAAAGTTTTGATCCATTATCTTTAACCAAACAATTAAGAAGAATACCTCCTGGATCTTTCCAATAAAGAGCACTATTTAAAATATAGTATTTAGCAAATTTAAGTTTTGGTGATCTACCTTTACTCTTAGACATTCCTAGAGGTGGTGAAAGATGCTGAAGAACATTAACAATATCTGAATACCATGGGGATTGTAGAAAAATATCTGAAATTGGAACAATCAAACCTTCATCTTCATCCTCTGACATTGCTGTTATGAGGTTTATATCCAGGGCACACAGATTTGATTGGGCCATTAGCTTTGCCAAACCTTGCCCTTTGATCAACTTTGTGGGTTTGATCTCCAAATCATACTCTAACATAGCTGCTATCCACTTACCTCTTCGACCTTGTGGATCAGTTTTCATCAGGACATCCTTTACTGTTGCATTAGGAACATATGCTATAGTATGTGAATGCAAAATATAGACCCTAAAATCCTTCAATGCCTTTATAAGAGCTAATGCTTGTTTCTAAATAATATTATACCGCAAGGCAGCATATCTAATGGTCCTACTGAAAAAGGCAATTGGCTTTTCAATCTGATCTCTTTTTTGCATCAAAACCGCAGACATAGTATGCTCTGATGCAAATGAAAATATAATTAAATCTTGAGTGTAATCAGGACTAATCAAGACTGGGGCATTGGACAAAGCAAACTTTACCAGATTGAATGATTTGATAGCCTCCTCACTCCATTTGACCATGCTATCCTTCTTCAACATATTAGTCATTTCTCTTAGATGCTTAGCCAAATTTGGTATAAATATGCGCAAGAAATTAATCTTACCGTTGAATGCTTGAATATCCTTTTTGTTCCGAGGAAGATCTATATGCTGAATTGCCTCCACTCTAGATGGGTCAATGTGGATACCGTCTTTAGAGATGATATGACCCAGCAACTTACCTTCATCCATAGCAAACATGATTTTCTTTGGATTGAGAGAAATCCCAAACTTCCTACATCACTGAAACACAACCCTTAAATGGTGCAAGTGTTCTTCATCAGAACCAGAAAACACTGTCAGATCATCCAAATAAACAACAATAAAAACATCCTTTTCATTGGCAAAAGCAATGTCCATTGCTCGCTGGAAAGTAGCTCTAGCATTCTTCAGTCCAAATGGCATTTTGGCATATTCAAAGGTTCCCCAGGGTGTTGTGAAAGCAGTTTTGTCTTGGTCTTTCTCATGCACCAAGATCTGGTTATAGCCTGAGTAGCCATCGAGTAGTGACATCTTGGATGCTCCAACTACTCTCTGCAAAATATGGTCCATCTTTGGAAGTGGATAGTTATCCTTTAAGGATTCTTTATTCATATTCTAAAAATCTATGCACAACCTTATCTCTCTTGTCTTCTTACGTACTGGGACCAAATTTGAAATCCAGTCAGAAAATCTAATTGGAACTATGATACCAGCTTTATAAAATCTGTTTACCTCTTTTTCAATGGACGACAGTAGATTTGGGTTAATCCTTCTCAGCTTCTGTCTAAATGGCTTCTGATCCAACTTGATGGGAATAGTATGTTGAATTATATTTTTTTCATACACCTTCAAATCTGAATAATCCCACCCAAACACGTCAGAAAATTCAGAAAGTAATTTAACATATTGTTCCTTTACCTCAGGGGACAATGCCTTTGATAACTTCACAAGCTTGGGCTTGTCTTCTGTTCCAAGATTCACATCTTCGACTCCTTTCTCTGTAGGCACCAAGCTTGTGAAGTTATCAAAGGCATTGTCCCCTGATCAAAAATATCCTCTAAAGGTATGAGACCTCTAAGAATTACATTATCCTTTAGTTGTAATATGTCCATCTGATTTGCTTCAATTTCTTGATCATCAACCTCATATTCACCTTCTATGGGAGTATTCTTTAATTTTCCTTCACTCTGCAGAAAAGCATTGATGTCATTGTCATCCCAAAACACTTGCCAATACCTTATATTGACAGGAACAATAGGCCTATGTTTGACATAAATCTCAAACTTGTTGCTGGAGTTCATTGGAATTTTCAAATTTCTTGCAATAGTGGCAAGAGAATCAACAATAATATTCTGCATCCGGGGTACTGCTGTCAAAGTGTACTCAGGAAATGTTTTCAAGATATCAAGGACTGCATTTAGATAGGCCCTCAATCGGGGATGCTTTGCCTGGTACTCTCCCTTTACCTGTTTGATTATCAGCTCTGAATCTCCATAGACAAAAATCCTTTTTGCATTTAGCTTCTTCAAAAATTTTAGACCTGCAATCGAAGCTTCATACTCTACTTCATTGTTAGAGCAGTCAAAATCCAACTTGTAAGCACATACTCTAACATTACTAGGAACTTTTTCAGGCTGGAAAACAGGGGTCCGAATCCATATTCCTATACCAGCTCCGTCCTTACCAACAGCTCCGTCAAATTCCATGCTCCATAGGCCTTCTTCTTCTTCTTGTAGATGCTGAAATTTTTCTTCTTTCTCCATTTTATCTTGACTGATTTCTGCATCTTCGTGCTGTTCATTGTCTTTTTTCTGCTCGCAGGCAGGAGGTTCAAAAGTGCTTGCTTCTTTATATTTTTCCTGTTTGAGGACTTCTCTAAAATTCTCTAAAATTTCAGGCATGTCATCTACTTGTACCAACTGAACATTTACATCATTCAAACCACCATCTGAATATAGTACAAATGATTCTAAATCTGTGTGGACTGCATTAATAGAATGATTAACTGGCTTCTCTTTGCTAGTGATAATATATTTCATTTTCTTCTCCCTATATAGTTTTCTCAACTCGCCAAACACGGGAATGGTGGCATAAGAGAAGTCAAGTTGCATGGTTCCTTTAAGTTTTTCACCCCAAGACCTGGATAGAAGCATTCCAAATCGTGGTGGAACATCGGCAACAACTACATCCATCAAAACATTCTTGGCTAGGATTTGATCTAAAGACACTACCAAGTCTTTGATAAGACCAATACAATGGACCCTACCAGAGTCAAAAGAATACAAATCATGATATTTGCGGGTAATATCAAGTCCTAACTTCTCCATAATGGCTTTGGGCATCAAATTATGCGAGGCTCCAGAGTCCAACATAGCATTATGTAATATGAACTCATGTAATCTAAGACTCAGGTAGAAAGGAGGGACTTCACTTTCTTTAGATTGATCTTCTATGGCTAGACCAAAGATGAGTTCAGGGTAATCATCTTCAACATTTACCATATCTAAAACAGAGTCTATTTGCAAAATTCTAGACACCTGATTTTTATATGTGCTATTTTTCACCAACTCAGTTAAGGGCATGGACACTTTCAGCATGGAAATTTCAATCTCCAAATTAAAAGAAGGAGATTTTTCTGCCTCTTTAATGGGAGGATCTTTCTTCTCTACTGGCTCCTTTGCTGCACCCTACTGATTCCTTTCATTTGTTGTATTAGTTGCTGAAGATGCCTTACTAGAAGAGGGATCTACAGCCTCTTTTCCTTTCTTCTGAATATTTGAAGAATCGTTTTTCGATTGGAGCTCTTTTCTCTTTTGAATGGGACTCACCGGAACATCTCTGCTTCTCAAAGAGTACTGCTTCTTTTGTGCTGATAAAGTGTTCATGTACCCTCTTTGGTAATCATCGGATTCTTCTTCTAACACTGCATCATTGGCGAGAATGAAATCTTCGCCTTTTTGAGCGTCTGCAATCGTTGTGTATTCTTCGTCTTCAGTGAGAAAAATTGGAGCACCATCGGCAGTGAAGAAATGGTTGGCTTCAATCAAAGGATCATCATCATCATCTGTCTCCATTCCCTCAATACAATTTTTCTGTAATGGAGTTCTCATTTTTTTTTGTGGTGCTATTTGGTCCTGCGCTTTCTGTTCTCTCTGCTTGATTCTGAATTGTGGCTGTTGTCCTCTGAAATTCGGATTTCTTATTTATGCTTCAGGCCTTTCTGAAATGGTTAATCGATCAACCATTTTTTCCACTGTTCGGATCAAAGTGTCCATATTACTGTCTGAAGGAGACGCTTCTTCTTCACTGTGACTCTCTTCTCAGCTTTGGTTCGAGCTCTTTTCGCTAGTAAATTCGCTTCTACACCCACGACTATCTTCTGCATGTCTTCAAGTGTGGTATGATCTCTTTCTCGCAGTTGATATGCCATATCAGCATCGAAACCATCTGGAAATTTGAGCAAGGCTAATCCCACAGGAGGTTTCAGGTTAGCCGGAATAGCATTATATACAGTAATGAATCTCACACAATAATCCTGTACAGTTTCACCCACATTTCTTTTAATATTTTCATACTCAGACAAAATTTGGAGTGGGTTTTTCTTTACCTCCCATCGGTCTAAAAACTGTGTATGTAACTCCTGCAAAGTGTGAATAGAGCCTGTTGGTAAAGCTTTGAACCACTTTCTAACTTTACATCCAAAGCTTTAGACAAACAATCTTGTGGTTACATTCTCTGCCTCTACCTCATGAAGATCAAAAAAGTCATTCATCTTATCAACATGTTGTTGGGTTGTGATGCTTTGAGTGGCATCAAAAATAGAAATTTTACTTTGATAATTAGCAGGCATATCATTCAGAACCTGAGGTAAAACCAGGGGTGGATACCGGGCAACCATGACTCGAGGTGGATTTACAATAGTGTTTGTGCTACTAGGATTTAAGGGAGGTGTTGATGGAAGAGATGAAAGCTGAGAACTGACTAATGGGAATGCTGATGAATTAGGAGGAGGAAATGTTGTTCCTGATGACTTTGAAGGCTCAGGGATATTAGTTACAGTGTTAGATGACTGATGGGAATTCAAAATATAATCATCAATTGATGTATTTTCCCTTTGAACTTCGATATCTACAAGAAATTCTAGATCTAAAACTGTGTCATCAAGTGCAGTTTCAGACTTACTTCTAAATAAAGAAAGCTCAAAACACTCATCAAAAGAAAGATCTTGTACAAACAACCACTCACTAGACCAAGTATGGGATCTGAATATTGGTCTAGGACTTAGTGATCCCTCTTGTCTTCTGACTATTCTTGGAATGATATTAGGATTTTCAAACACAGGGGGAGGATTTGGATCTGGATTTTCCCTGGTGTACCTTCTTGAAGCCAGTGTGGGGGAAATTCTACTTTACAAAATTCTGTTTCAGCCTAGCAAACTCTGAACATCATCTTCCAGAGTTTAGGAATTTACAAGGAAAATATTACTGGGGTGATCTGTTTTTATGCTCTGATACCACAAAGATATTATGACTGTGGATCTTTGGAATAAGTGCTTGTAATTGTATTCCCCTCCAAAGCGCTTTTAACAATGTTCGCCTTGGAATAATATTCAAACTTCTCAAACAAATCTTTTAAAGGTTCATTGTGATATAGGGAAACACGTTTAAAACATTTAGGCAAACCTTATCACTCCAGTCATAATATCAAAATGTTACAACAATGGCTCGATTCTTTTAAGAACCACCAACTTCGAACTTATATCACTAAACCCATTTATTCTACGAATGCGACATACATTTCATTCAACAGGGCCCCACGCATCCATTATTCTCCTTTTTATGAATTAAATAAACATTTAATAATATAAAACCGTTGGACTATACCTCGATTTATCGCTCGTGCACTTCATTGCGTGATTGTCGTCAGATCTAACATTCTCTAGATCGAACGATCCTCGTCAATATCACGTTTTTTCAAAGGTCGAGGGTTAACACATGAAAGTTGCGCGGTATGGGTGGTATTTGGGAGATGACGTGCCCAAGTATTGTTGGATCATGTTTTTTTGGCGTGGTTCACTCCAGGCCAAAAGCGGCGCGACAAAGGTGGTATTGCTTTCTAAAACCCACTTCTAGTAAATGAACTGCGCTTAACTCAGGTTTTCACTGTAGTTTGGCACTTAGCTCCTCGCATTAACTCAATGGCTGGGTCCCACTAATATTACTCCGGTGGCAACAGAACAAATATCTTTACTTCCATTGACAAAGATTTCTAAGGGATCATTGCGTTCTATATAACCAAGGTTTAACCTTAGACAGAGGTTTCAATACTCTTCGTTTACACAGGGCCTGACTATGATTTTTCTCCTCTACAGAGCCTCTATTCGACCTTCTTCAAAACAGAATAAACACATTCAATTTGAGTGCCGAGAATATGAGCTCGAAGACAGTCAGATATCTCCCCAGCGAAGTCTCCAGAAATGTTAGCGCCTGATCTAAACCTCAAGCTAAAGAAAGGCAAATCAGGGTAACATCTAAACCATGCTCAGCCTTGTAGCTAGCCCTACAAGGTCAGGAGAGGGCTCTCTCTGTGAAAGATATTCAATAAATTACAATTATGAACTGATATTAGGCTAGGTATAATGATGGGAAATGTTTAAATGAATGAATTTTTCAGGGTTGTATGGAATAAATGGAACAGTTTGAAACTGGGGAATTAAATCAGAGATTCAGGGTATTTCATGGGGCAAGATAGCCAGGAAATTTTATCAATTAAGTTTAAATAATGATGGGATGGCAAGACTGATGAGGAGCTGAAAAGGGCATAGGAGATGGATCCTTTTCAAACAGAAGAAAACATAGAATATTGAATGATTTCCCAAGGTAGAGCATTAAAAATGGATTCTACCTATCTATCTTGAAATCATTCAACCAGAGATGTTTATGAATGTATGGAAAACATAAAAATTTACAAATGAACACGAAGGGGAAAACAAATGCTAAAATGCATACCACATGGATCCCACAAATCAGAGCTGCATATCTTATTAATTCCCTGTCAAACTGTTACAATGGGAGCGCAGAGCGTCCTCCTTGATTTTCCACATTGTTCCCTTACTTCCTGATTTATAGACTGATCACAAATGACTGAAATAATTACATTAAATAGACAAGAAATGTGAGGGAAGTAGATCCACAAAAACAGGAGTTGTTTACCAGCTCAAACACTGAAGTCCGATCATAGAAAAGAGAATCAACAATCTGTCCCTAAAAAGAAGGAACAACAATACATTTTAGGCCATCTAAATATTTCGTTGTTACACTGGATGAAGAAAAATAGGCAATCTAGAAAACAGATCCCTATTTTACTGCTACTATAGAAGTCTCTGTCTCATAATTAGCTTTCGGCCCTTTAATTGTCTCTCTGTCTTTGTCCTTTGAAGAAAACCAAATTTTTAATAAAACTTCTTTTGAAGCCGTGGAAATGAAATTATGCCTTAAATGACGTAAAGACCCTTTTTGAATGAATATGAGCAGAAGGGAAAGGAGGTGGGGACCAAATCACAATCGCAATCAGAATCGGAGGGGAGGAAGAGGATGCCACATATACTTGAGCATTTGAAAATACGCGTTGCGATGGTGTAATCACAATCGGGGATCGGAGGAAAGGGGAAGATGTTATGAGGCCCTAAAAACTTCTGATGCTATTGGCGAAATGGAAATAGGGGTAAAGGATAAGCCAAAGGGATATTTCCTTTCAAAACACATAAAAAACGATTTGGTGCTTTTACAAAAGACAAAATAATTTTTGTGTTGAAAGGTGTGGAAGGTTTTTAAGGTGGGACCCGGGAGTTATACATCGCAATCGCAGTCGGGGCTTTGCGGTGGGTGTATTATACAATAAAATTTTATCGATGCGATTGGGGAAGTCCCTTTGTAAAATGAAATAAAAATGAAATTTTATTCTTACAAAGGGAAAAGGCCCTTTTATTATGGATGGGCAGAAGATTACGTGGTGGGACCCGAAGGTCAATCGTAATCGGAATCAGAGTTTGGGAGCGGAGGTAAAGTGTTATGCCATGGGATTTCGCCGATTGCGATGGCGCGACGGTGTATGAGCCGTCTGATTGGAGGGGCAGATCGATGGCGGAGGAGTAATCAAGAGGAGTCAATTGGGAGGGACTCAATCGAAGGGGATCATTTGAAAGCGTCATTTGCAACGAAGAGATTGCATACGGGCCATAAGATCATTGATCGGATCAATGGTCAGGATGACATCGGGCGGGGCTCAATCAGAGGTATGGCAATCGGGAAGGGCGAATCGGAGGAAGGGATTTATAATATAAAATTTTTATAAGTTTATTATAAAGTTTAAAAGGCATGAGGGAAAGCGGTTTATTTAATTGGATAAGGGGATTTTCCAATCGCATCAGAGTTTTTTACAGGGGCGAATCGGAATGCCATGTTAAGCAATTGTGATCGGGAAAGGGACGGGAAGTGGATTGGCGGCGGGGTTTATAATAAAAACTTTAAAATTTATTATAAAGTTTAAAAGGCATGAGGGGAAGTGGTTTATTAAATCGCATATGTGTTTAAAATATTTTAACAATGTGATCTTGCCATCAGATGGGGAAAAAGGGGTTTTATAAAAGAAAATATTAAACTTTAATAACATAAACTTTAAGGGAAAGGTGGGAAAAGGGGAAGGGTTAAGGTATAGAGGACTTTGTTCACTTAGGCATAAATTTCAATTGAAGAGTCAGTTTTGAGAGTGTAATATACCGTTGGAAAGCTCTTTCTAGGCTCTATCTGATGGACATACTTAGAACATGATTATGGACTAAAAATGTTGTGGAAAACGTCTCTGAAAGGTAGGGTGGTGACTTTTTGTATATAGCATCTTCTAAAGTGTGACTTATTATATATGATGACATAAAATTACATAAAAGATGATAATAAAATAAAAGTATCATTTTTTCACCTCAAAACATGGTTTTGAGGTGAAATTTACATCAAACTGAATAAAACATTTCTTTGATCTTCCCAGGTGCTGTGACTTTGAGTTTATTGACTTCCTCATGACCTTGTTGATATTTATTGACACTTGACTCATTATTTTGACCATGGTGAGATCCTAGAACCTAATGAGACCCATCTATGACCTACTAACATGACTCACAAAGTGAAAGTAACTCATGACTAAAGACCATAGAGAGGATAATCAGCAAGTTTCACATGAGGGAAAACTGATGAAAAATCACTACCGTCAATGAATCCATGACCTAGCGGAATGGTGAAAATTTATGGTATGGGACTCCTAATATGCAAATGCAAAAGAGCAATTTTGATCACTAGTGGCAGTATGACTAGACTGACACTAACATTGGCTTCAATGGGGATGTTAGCTCCTTGGAGGTGCCAAGAACACCGTGGACCAGGTAGCCTTATCCATTGGGAATGGATTCAAAAACACTAAAAACTGACACAATGCAGACTGACTCTGACTCAAGACTAAGACTTAAAACTGAAATAAAACCAAACCATATACATATCATTTAAGTTTTATAGCCTTCACCTCAGGCCCCAAACTTCAATGACTGTGTACTTGAAATCTAACCGAAAATAACACGGTACATACAATGATGGTGAAAAAGTTCTGATCCATTATCTTCAACCAAACAATTAAGCAGAATACCTCCTGGATCTTTCCAATAAAGAGCACTATTTAAAATACAGTATTTAGCAGATTTAAGTTTCAGTGATCTACCTTTACTCTTAGACATTCTTGGAGGTGGTGAAAGATGTTGAAGAACATTAATAGTATCTGAATACCATGGGGATTGTAGAAAAATATCTGAAATTGGAACAAGCAAGCCTTCATCTTCATCCTCTGACATTGTTGTTATGAGGTTTATATCTAGAGCACGCAGATTTTATTGGGCCATTAGCTTTGCCAAACCTTGCCCTTCGATCAACTTTGTGGGTTTGATCTCCAATCATACTCTAACATAGCTGCTATCCACTTACCTCTTCTACATTCTGGATCAGTTTTCATCAGGACATCCTTTACTACTGCATTAGGAACATATGCTATAGTATGTGAATGCAAAATATAGACCCTAAAATCCTTCAATGCCTTTATAAGAGCCAATGCTTGTTTCTCAATAATATTATACCACAAGGAAGCATCTCTAATGGTCCTACTGAAAAAGGCAATTGGCTTTTCAATTTGATCTCTTTTTTGCATCAAAACCACAACCATAGTATGCTCCGATGCAAATGAAAATATAATAAAATATTGAATGTAATCAGGACTAATCAAGACTGGGGCATTGGACAAAGAAAACTTTACCATATTGAATGACTTAATAGCCTCCTCACTCCATTTGACCATGCTATCCTTCTTCAACATATTAGTCATTTCTCTTAGATGTTCAGCCAAATTTGGTATAAATTTGTGCAAGAAATTCATCTTACCGTTGAATTCTTGAATCTCCTTTTTGTTCTGAGGAAGATCTATATGCTGAATTGCCTCCACTCTAGATGGATCAATGTGGATACCATCTTTAGAGATGATATGACCCAGAAACTTACCTTCTTCCATAGCAAACAGGCTTTTCTTTGGATTGAAAGAAATCCCAAACTTCCTACGTCGCTGAAACACAACCCTCAAATGGTGCAAGTGTTCTTCATCACAACCAGAAAACACTGTCAGATCATCCAAAGAAACAACAAGAAAAACATCCTTTTCATTGGCAAAAGCAATTTCCATTGCTCGCTGGAAAGTAGCTCCAGTGTTCTTCGGTCCAAATGGCATTTTGGCATATTTGAAGGTTCCCCAGGGTGTTGTGAAAGTAGTTTTGTCTTGGTCTTTCTCATGCACCAAGATCTGGTTATAGCCTGAGTAGCCATCGAGTAGTGACATCCTGGATGCTCCAACTACTCTCTGCAAAATATGGTCCATCTTTGGAAGTGGATAGTTATCCTTTAAGGATGCTTTATTCATATTCCGAAAGTCTATGCACAACCTTATCTCTCCTGTCTTCTTACGTACTGAGACCAAATTTGAAATCCAGTCAGAAAATCTAATTGGAACTATGATACCAGCTTTATACAATCTGTTTTCCTCTTTTTCAATGGACGATAGTAGCTTTGGGTTAATCCTTCTCAGCTTCTGTCTAAATGGCTTCTGATCCGGCTTGATGGAAATAGTATGTTGAATTATGTTTTTGTCATACACCTTCAAATCTGAATAATCCCACCCAAACACATTAGAAAATTCAGCAAGTAATTTAACATATTGTTCCTTTACCTTAGGGGACAATGCCTTTGATAACTTCACAAGCTTGGGCTTGTCTTCTGTTCCAAGATTCACATCTTCGACTCCTTTCTCAGTAGGCACCAAGCTTGGTTTCTTTGCAACATCATCCTGATAAAAAGGATCCTCTAAAGGTATGAGACCTCTAGGAATTACATTATCCTTTAGCTGCAATATGTCCATCTGATTTGCTTCAATTTCTTGATCATCAACCTCATATTCACCTTCAATGGGAGTATTATTTAATTTTCCTTCACTCTGTAGAAAAGAATTGATGTCATTGTCATCCCAAAACACTTTCCAATACCTTAAATTGACAGGAAAAATAGGCCTATGTTTGACATAAATCTCAAACTTGTTGTTGGAGTTCATTGGAATTTTCAAATTGCTTGCAATAGTGGCAAGAGAATCAACAATAATATTCTGCATCCGGGGTACTGCTGTCAAAGTGTACTCAGGAAATGTTTTCAAGATATCAAGGACTGCATTTAGATAGGCCCTCAATAGGGGATGCTTTGCCTGGTAATCTCCCTTTACCTGTTTGATTGTCAGCTCTGAATCTCCATAGACAGAAATCCTTTTTGCATTTAGCTTCTTCAAAATTTTCAGACCTGCAATTGAAGCTTCATACTCTACTTCATTGTTACAGCAGTCAAAAGCCAACTTGTAAGCACATACTCTAACATTATTAGGAACTTTTTCAGGCTGGAAAACAGGGCTCTGAATCCATATTCCTATACCAGCTCCATCCTTACCAACAGCTCCATCAAATTCCATGCTCAATAAGCCTTCTTCTTCTTCTTTTAGAGGCTGAAATTTTGCTTCTTTCTCCATTTTATCTTGACTGATTTCTGCATCTTCCTGCTATTCACTGTCTTTTTCCTACTGGTAGGCAGGAGGTTCAAAAGTGCTTTCTTCTTTATCTTTTTCCTGTTTGAGTACTTCTCTAAAATTCTCTGAATTTCAGGCATGTCATATACTTGTACCAACTGAACATTTACATCATTCAAACCACCATCTGAATATAATACAAATGATTCGAATTCTGTGTGGACTGCATTAATGGGATGATTAACTGGCTTCTATTTGCTAGTGATCATATATTTCATTTTCTTCTCCCATAGTTTTCTCAACTGGCCAAGCACGGGAATGGTGGCATAAGAGAAGTCAAGCTGCATGGTTCCTTTAAGTTTTGCACCCCAAGACCTGGATAGAAGCATTCCAAATCGTGGTGGAACATCGACAACAACTACATCCATCAAAACATTCTTGGCTAGGATTTGATCTAAAGACACTACCAAGTCTTTGATAAGACCAATACAATGGACCCTACTAGAGTCAAAAGAATACAAATCATGATATTTGTGGGTAATATCAAGTCCTAACTTCTCTATAATGGCTTTGGGCATCAAATTATGCGAGGCTCCGGGGTCCAACATAGCATTATGTAAGATGAAGTCATGTAATCTAAGACTCGGGTAGAAAGGAGGGAATTCACTTTCTTCAGATTGATCTTCTGTGGCTGGACCAAAGATGAGTTCAGGTAATCATCTTCAACATTTACCATATATGAAACAGAGTCTATTTGAAAAATTCTAGACACCTGATTTTTATAAGTGCTATTTTTCACCAACTCAGTTAAGGCATGGACACTTTCAGCTTGGAAATTTCATTCTCCAAATTAAAAGAAGGAGCTTTTTAATGGGAAGATTTTTCTTCTCTACTGGCTCCTTTGCTGCACCCTACTGGTTCCTTTCATTTGTTGTATTAATTGTTGAAGATGCCTTACTAGAAGAGGGATCTGCAGCCTCTTTTCCTTTCTTCTGAATATTTGAAGAATTGTTTTTCGATTGGAGCTCTTTTCTCTTCTAAATGGCATTGATTGGAACATCTCTTCTCCTCAAAGAGTACTTCTTCTTTTGCGTTGATAAAGCATTCAGTACCCTCTTTGGTAATCATCGGATTCTTCTTCTAACACTGCATCATTGGTGAGAATGAAATCTTTGTCTTTTTGAGTGTCTACAATCGTTGTGTATTCTTCGTCCTCAGTGAGAAAAATTGGCACACCATCGGTAGTGAAGAAATGGTTGGCTTCAATCAAAGGATCATCATCATTATCTGTCTCCATTCCCTGAACATAATTATGTTTTAATGGAGTTTTGATTTGTTGTTGTTGTGTTGTTTGGTCCTGCACTTTCTGTTCTCTTTGCTTGATTTTGAATTGCGGCTGTTGTCCTCTGAAATTTAGATTTCTTATTTGTGCTTCAGGGCTTTCTGAAATGGTTAATCGATCAACCATTTTTTCCACTGTTTGGATCAAAGTTTCCATCTTACTGTCTGAAGGAGACACTTCTTCTTTCACCGTGACTCTCTTCTCAGCTCTGGTTCGAGCTCTTTTGGCCAATAAATTCGCTTCTACACCCACAACTATCTTCTGCATGTCTTCAAGTGTGGTAGGATCTCTTTCTCGCAGCTGATATGCCATATCAACATCAAAACCATCTGGAAATTTAAGCAAGGCTAATCCCACAAGAGGTTTCAAGTTAGCCGGAATAGCATTATATACAGTATTGAATCTCACACAATAATCTTGTACAGTTTCACCCACATTTCTTTTAATATTTTCATACTCAGACAGAATTTGGAGTGGGTTTTTCTTTACCTCCCACCGGTCTAAAAACTATGTATGTAACTCTTGCAAAGTGCGGATAGAGCCTATTGGTAAAGCTTTGAACCACTTTCTAACTTCACCTCCAAAGCTTTGGACAAACAATCTTGTGGTTACATTCTCTGCCTCTACCTCATGAAGATATAAAAAGTCATTCATCTTATCAACATGTTGTTGGGCTGTGATGCTTTGAGTGGCATCAAAGATAGTAATTTTACTTTGATAATCAGCAGGCATATCATTTAGAACCTGAGGTAAAACCAAGGGTGCATACCGAGCAGCCATGACTCGAGGTGGATTTACAATAGTGTTTGTGCTACTAGGATTTAAGGGAGGTGTTGATGGAGGAGATGAAAGCTGAGAATTGACTAATTGGAATGCTGATGAATTAGGAGGAGGAAATGTTATTCCCGATGACTCTGAAGGCTCAGGGATATTATTACAGTGATAAATGACTGAGGGGAATTCAAAATATAATCATCAATTGATGTATTTTCCCTTTGAACTTCGATATCTACAAGAAATTTTGGATCTAAAACTGTGTCATCAAGTGTAGTTTCAGACTTACTTCTAAACAAAGAAAGCTCAAAACACTCATCAAAATAAATATCTTCTACAAACAACCACTCACTAGGCCAAGTATGGGATCTGAAGATTGGTCTATGGCTTAGTGATCCCTCTTGTCTTCTGAATATTCTTGGAATGATATTAGGATTTTCAAACACAGGGGGAGGATTTGGATCTGGATTGGCCCTTGTGTACCTTCTTGAAGCCAGTGTGGTGGAATTTCTACTTTACAAAATTATATTTCAGCCTAGCAAACTTTGAACATCATCTTCCATAGTTCAGGAATTTATAAGGAAAATATTACTGGGGTGATCTGTTTTTATGCTCTGATACCACAAAGATATTATGACTGTGGATCTTTCGAATAAGTGCTTGTAATTGTATTCCCCTCCAAAGCACTTTTAACAATGTTCGCCTTGCAATAATATTCAAACTTCTCAAACAAATCTTTTAAAGGTTCATGTGATATAGGGGAACACATTTAAAACATTTAGGCAAACCTTATCACTTCGGTCATAATATCAAAATGTTATAACAATGGCCTGATTCTTTTAAGAACCACCAACTTCGAGCTTATATCACTAAACCCATTTATTCTACCAACGCGACATACATTTCATTCAACACGGCCCCACACATCCATTATTCGGCTTTTTATGAATTAAATAAAAATTTAATAATATAAAACCGTTGGGCCAAACCTCGATTTATCACTCGTGCACTTTACTGCGCGATTGCCATCAGATCTAACATTCTCCAGATCGAACAATCCTCGTCAATATCGCTTTTTTTCAAAGGCCGAGGGTTAACACATGAAAGTTGCATGATATGGGTGATATTTGGGAGATGGCGTGCCCAAATATTGTTGGATCACATTTTTTGGCGTGGTTTCACTCCAGACCAAAAGCGGCGCAACAAAGGCGGTATTGCTTTCTGAAACACACTTCTTGTAAATGAACTGCCCTTAACTCGGGTTTTCACTGTAGTTTGGCACTTAAATCCTCGCGTTAACTCAATGGTTGGGTCCCACTAATATTACTCCGCTGGCACTAGAAAAAATCTCTTTACTTGAATCGACAAAGATTTCTAAGGGATCGTCGCGTTCTATATAACCAGGGTTTAACCTTAGACAGAGGTTTCAATACTCTTCATTTACACAGGGCCAGACTATGATTTTTCTCCTCTACAGAGCCTCTGTTCGACCTTCTTCAAAATAGAATAAACACATTCAGTTTGAGTACCAATAATATGAGCTCGAAGACAGTCAGATATCTCCCCAGCGGAGTTGCCAGAAATGTTAGCACCTGATCTGAACCTCAGGCTGAAGAAAGGCAAATCAAGGTAAAATCTAAACCACGCTCAGCCTTGTAGCTAGCCCTACAAGGTCAGGAGAGGGCTCTCTCCATGAAAGATATTCAATAAAGTACAATTATGAACTGATATTAAGCTAGGTATAATGATGGGAAATGTTTAAATGAATGAATTTTTCAGGGTTGTATGGAATAAATGGAACAGTTTGAAACTGGGGAATTAAATCAGAGATATAGGGTATTTCATGGGGCAATATAGGCAGGAAATTTTAGCAATTAAGTTTAAATAATGATGGGATGTCAAGACTGATGAGGAGCTGAAAAGGGCATAAGAGATGGATCCTTTTCAAACAGAAGAAAACATAGAATATTGAATGATTTCCCAAGGCGGAGCATTAAAAATGGATTCTACCTATCTATCTTGAAAGAATTCAACCAGAGATGTTTATGAATGTATGGAAAACATAATAATTTACAAATGAACATGAAGGAGAAAACAAATGCTAAAATTCATACCACATGGATCCCACAAATCAGAGCTGCAAATCTGATTAATTCCCTGTCAAACTGTTACAATGGGAAGGCAGAGTGTCCTCCTTGATTTTCCACACTGTTCCCTTACTTCCTGATTTACAGACTGATCACAAATGACTGAAATAATTACATTAAATAGACTAGAAATGTGAGTGAAGTAGATCCACAAAAAGAGGAGTTGTTTGCCAGCTCAAAAACGGAAGTCCGATCATAGAAAAGAGAACCAACAATCTGTCCCTAAAAAGAAGGAACAACAATACATTTTAGGCCATATGAAGATTTTGCTGTTACACTGGATGAAGAAAAATAGGCAATCTGAAAAACAGATCCCTATTTTACTGCTACTGTAGAAGTCTCTGTCTCATAATTAGCTTTCGGCCCATTAACTATCTCTCTGTCTTTGTCCTTTGAAGAAAACAAAATTTTTAATAAAACTGCTTTTGAAGCCATGGAAATGAAATTATGCCTTAAATGACGTAAAGAACCCTTTTGAATGAATAGGAGCAGAAGGGAAAGGAGGTGGGGTCCAAATCGCAATCGGAGGGCAGGAAGAGGATGCAACATATACTTGAGGGTTTGAAAATATGTGTTGTGATGGTGTAATCGCAATCAGGGATCGGAGGAAAGGGGAAGATGTTATGAGGCCCTAAAAACTTCCAATGCGATTGGCGAAATGGAAATAGGGGTAAAGGATAAGCCAAAGGGATATTTCCTTTCAAACCAAAAAAAAAAAAAAATTTGCTTTTACAAAAAAATAAAGTAAAAGCAAATAACGGAGAAATTTGGCGCTTTTACAAAGGAGAAAATAATTTTTGTGTTGAAAAGTGCGGAAGGCTTTTAAGGTGGGACCCGGGAGTTATACATCACAATCGCAGTCAGGGCTTTGGGGCAGGTGTATTATACAATAAAATTTTACCGATGTGATTGGGGAAGTACCTTTGTAAAACGAAATAAAAATGAAATTTGATTTTTACAAAGGGAAAAGGCCCTTTTATTATGAATGGGTGGAAGATTATGTGGTGGGACCCGAAGGTCAATCATAATCAGAATCGGAGTTTGGGAGTGGAGGTAAAGTGTTACGCCATGGGATTTCGCCAATTGCGATGGCGGGAGGTGTATGAGCTATCCAATTGGAGGGGAAGATCGACAGCAGAGGAGTAATCGGGCGGAGTCTATCGGGAGGGACTCAATCGGAGGGGATCATTTGAAGGTGTCGATTGCAACGAAGCGATTGCATACGGGTCGTCAGATCATTGATCGGATCAATGGTCAGGATGACATTGGGCGGGGCTCAATTGGAGGTATGGAAATCGAGAAGGGCGAATTGGAGGAAGGGATTTATAATAGAAAACTTTTAAAAGTTTATTATAAAGTTTAAAAGGAATGAGGGGAAGTGGTTTATTTAATCAGATAAGGGGATTATCCAATTGCATCATATTTTTTTACAGAGGCGAATCGGAAATCCATGTTAAGCAATTGCGATCGGGAAAGGGGAGGGAAGTGAATTGGCGGCGGGATTTATAATAAAAACTTTAAACTTTATTATAAAGTTTAAAATGCATGAGGGGAAGTGGTTTATTAAATCGCATATTTGTTTAAAAGATTTTAACAATGCGATATTTCCATCATATTGGGAAAAATGGGTTTTATAAAAGAAAATATTAAAATTTAATAACATAAAGTTTAAGGGAAAGGTGGGAAAAGGGGAAGGGTTAAGGTATAGAGGACTTTGTTCACTTAGGCATAAATTTCAATCAAGGAGTCAGTTTTGAGAGTGTAATATACCGTTGGAAAGCTCTTTCCAGGCTCTATCTGATAGACATACTTAGAACATGATTTTGGACTAAAAATGTTGTGGAAAATGTCTCTGAAAGGCAGGGTAGTGACTTTGTTGAGATAGTAGCTTCTGAAGTGTGACTTATTACATATGATGACATAAAATTACATAAAAGATGAAAATAAAATAAAAGTATCAAGTTTTTACATCAAAACATGGTTTTGAGGCAAAAATTACATCAAACTAAATAAAACATTTCTTTGATCTTCCCAGGTGTTGTGACTTTGAGTTTATTGACTTCCTCGTGACCTTGCTGATATTTATTGACGCTTGACTCATTATTTTGACCATGGTGAGATCCTAGAACCTAATGAGACCCATCTATGACCTACTAACATGAATCACAAAGTGAAAGTAACTCATGACTAAAGACCATAGAGAAGAGAATTAGAAAGTTTCACATGAGGGAAAACTAATGAAAAATCACTACCATTAATGAATCCATGACCTAGCGGAATGGTGAAAATTTATGGTATGGGACTCCTCATATGAAAATGCAAAAGAGAAATTTTGATCACTGATGACAGTATGACTAGAATGACACTAACATTGGCTCCAATTGGGATGGTAGCTCCTTGGAGGTGCCAAGAACACCGTGGACCAAGTAGCATTATCCATTGGGCATGGAGTCAAAAACACTAAAAACTGACACAATGCAGACTGACTCTGACTCAAGAATAAGACTTAAAACTGAAATAAAACCAAACCATACACATATCATTTAAGTTTTATAGCCTTCACCTCGAGCCCCAAACTTTAATGACTATGTACTTGAAATCTGACTGAAAATAATATAGTACATAAAATGATGGTGACAAAGTTCTGATCCATTATATTCAACCAAACAATTAAGCAGAATACCTCCCGGATCTTTCCAATAAAGAGAACTGTTTAAAATACAGTATTTAGCAGATTTAAGTTTCAGTGATCTACCTTTACTCTTAGACATTCCTGGAGGTGGTGAAAGATGCTGAAGAACATAAACAATATCTGAATACCATGGGGATTGCAGAAAAATATCTGAAATTGGAACAAGCAAACCTTCATCTTCATCCTCTGACATTGCTGTTATGAGGCTTATATCTAGGGCACGCAGATTTGATTGGGCCATTAGCTTTGCCAAACCTTGCCCTTTGATCAACTTTGTGGTTTTGATCTCCAAATCATGCTCTAACATAGCTGCTATCCACTTACCTCTTCGACCTTCTGGATCAGTTTGCATCAGGACATCCATTACTGCTGCATTAGTAACATATGCTATAGTATGTGAATGCAGAATATAGACCCTAAGATCCTTTAATGCCTTTATAAGAGCCAATGCTTGTTTCTCAATAATATTATACCGCAAGGCAGCATCTCTAATGGTCCTACTGAAAAAGGCAATTGGCTTTTCAATATGATCTCTTTTTTGCATCAAAACCGCAGCCATAGTATGCTCCGATGCAAATTAAAATATAATAAAATCTCGAGTGTAATTAGGACTAATCAAGACTGGGGCATTGGACAAAGAAAACTTTACCAGATTGAATGACTTGATAGCCTCCTCACTCCATTTGACCATGTTATCCTTCTTCAACATATTAGTCATTTCTCTTAGATGTTTAGCCAAATTTGGTATAAATCTGTGCAAGAAATTCATCTTAACATTGAATGCTTGAATCTCCTTTTTGTTTCGAGGAAGATCTATATGCTGAATTGCCTCCACTCTAGATGGATCAATGCAGATACCGTCTTTAGAGATGATATGACCCGGCAACTCACCTTCATCCATAGAAAACAGGCTTTTCTTTGGATTGAGAGAAATCCAAAACTTCGTACATTGCTGAAACACAACCCTCAAATGGTAAAAGTGTTCTTCATCAGAACCAGAAAACACTGTCAGATCGTCCAAATAAACAACAAGAAAAACATCCTTTTCATTGGCAAAATCAATGTCCATTGCTCGCTGGAAAGTAGCTCCAGCATTCTTCAGTCCAAATGGCATTTTTGCATATTGGAAGGTTCCCCAGGGTGTTTTGAAAGTAGTTTTGTCTTGGTCTTTCTCATGCACCAAGATCTAGTTATAGCCTAAGTAGCCATCGAGTAGTGACATCTTGGATGCTCCACCTACTCTCTGCAAAATATGTTCCATATTTGGAAGTGGATACTTATCCTTTAAGGATGCTTTATTCAGATTCCGAAAATCTATGCACAACCTTATCTCTCCTGTCTTCTTACGTACCGGGACCAAATTTGAAATCCAGTTAGAAAATCTAATTGGAACTATGATACTAGCTTTATACAATCTGTTTACCTATTTTTCAATGGATGGAAGCAGCTTTGGGTTAATCCTTCTCAGCTTCTGTCTAAATGGCTTCTGATCCGGCTTGATGGGAATAGTATGCTAAATTATATTTTTTTCATACACCTTCAAATCTGAATAATCCCATGCAAACACATCAAAAAATTCAGAAATTAATTTAACATATTATTATTTTACCTCAGGGGACAATGCCTTCAATAACTTCACAATCTTGGGCTTGTCTGTTGTCCCAATATTCACATCTTCGACTCCTTTCTCAGTAGGCACCAAGCTTGGTTTCTTTGCAACATCATCCTGATCAAAAAGCTCCTCTAAAGGTATGAGACCTCTAGGAATTACATTATCCTTTAGCTGCAATATTTCCATCTGATTTGCTTCAATTTCTTGATCATCAACCTCATATTCACCTTCTATGGGAGTATCCTTGAATTTTCCTTCACTCTGCAAAAAATCATTTATCTCATTGTCATCCCAAAACACTTGCCAATACCTTAAATTTTTAGGAACACCAGGCCTATGTTTGACATAAATCTCAAACTTTTTGCTGGAGTTCATTGGAATTTTCAAATTGCTTGCAATAGTGGCAAGAGAATCAGCAATAATATTCTGCATCCGGGGTACTGCTGTCAAAGTGTACTCAGGAAATGTTTTCAAGATATCAAGGACTGCATTTCGATAGGCCCTCAATCGGGGATGCTTTTCCTGGTACTCTCTCTTTACATGTTTGATTATCAGCTTTGAATCTCCATAGACAGAAATCCTTTTTGCATTTAGCTTCTTCAAAATTTTCAGACCTGCAATCGAAGCTTCATACTCTACTTCATTGTTAGAGCAATCAAATGCCAAGTTGTAAGAACATACTCTAACATTACTAGGAACTTTTTCAGGTTGGAAAACAGGGCTCAGAATCCATATTCCTATACCAGCTCCGTCCTTACCAATAGCTCCATAAAATTCCATGCTCCATAGGCCTTCTTCTTCTTCTTGTAGATGCTGAAATGTTTCTTCTTTCTCCATTTAATCTTCATTGATTTCTGCATCTTCATGTTGTTCACTATCTTTTTGCTGCTAGCAGGAAGGAGGTTCAAAAGTGCTTGCTACTTTATCTTTTTCCTGTTTGAGGACTTCTCTAAAATTCTCTGAAATTTCAGGCATGTCATCTGCTTGTACCAACTGAACATTTACATCATTAAAAACACCATCTGAATATAATACAAATGATTCTAAATCTGCGTGGACTGCATTAATGGGATGATTAACTAGCTTTTCTTTGCTAGTGATCATATATTTCATTTTCTTCTCCCTATATAGTTTTCTCAACTGGACAAACATGGGAATGGTGGCATAAGAGAAGTCAAGTTGCATGGTTCCTTTGAGTTTTGCACCCCAAGACCTAGATAGAAGCATTCCAAATCATGGTGGAACATCGGCAACAACTACATCCATCAAAACATTCTTGGCTGGGATTTGATCTAAAGACACTACCAAGTCTTTGATAATACCAATAAAATGGACCCTACCAGAGTCAAAAGAATACAAATCATGATATTTGCGGGTAATATCAAGTCCTAACTTCTCCATAATGGCTTTTGGCATCAAATTATGCGAGGCTCCAGAGTCCAACATAGCATTATGTAAGATGAACTCATGTAATCTAAGACTTAGGTAGAAAGGAGGGACTTCACTTTCTTCAGATTGATCTTCTGTGGCTGGACCAAATATGAGTTCAGGGTAATCATCTTCAACATTTACCATATCTGAAACAGAGTCTATTTGCAAAATTCTAGACACCTGATTTTTATCAGTGCTATTTTTCACCAACTCAGTTAAGGGCATGGACACTTTCAGCTTGGAAATTTCATTCTCCAAATTAAAAGAAGGAGCTTTTTCTACCTCTTTAATGGGAGGATCTTTCTTCTCTACTGGCTCCTTTGCTGTGCCCTGTTGGTTCCTTTCATTTGTTGTATTAATTGTTGAAGATGCCTTACTAGAAGAGGGATCTACAGCCTCTTTTCCTTTCTTCTGAATATTTGAAGAATCGTTTTTTGATTGGAGCTCTTTTCTCTTCTGAATGGGACTGATCGGAACATCTCTGCTCCTCAAAGAGTACTGCTTCTTTTGCGCTGATAAAGTGTTCATGTACCCTCTTTGGTAATCATTGGATTCTTCTTCTAACACTGCATCATTGGCGAGAATGAAATCTTCATCTTTTTGAGCGTCTGCAATCACTGTGTATTCTTCATCTTCAGTGAGAAAAATTGGCGCACCATCGGCAATGAAGAAATGGTTGGCTTCAATCAAAGGATCATCATCATCATCTGTCTCCATTCCCTGAACATAATTTTGCTGTAATGGAGTTCTGATTTGCTGTTGTGGTGTTGTTTGGTCCTGCTCTTTCTGTTCTCTCTGCTTGATTCTGAATTGCGGCTGCTGTCCTCTAAAATTCAGATTTCTTATTTGAGCTTCAGGCCTTTCTGAAATGGTTAATCTATCAACCATTTTTTCCACTATTTGGATCAAAGTGTCCATCTTACCGTCTAAAGGAGATGCTTCTTCTTTCACCGTGACTCTCTTCTCAGCTCTGGTTCGAGCTCTTTTGGCCAGTAAATTCACTTCTACACCCACAGCTATCTTCTCCATGTATTCAAGTGTGGTAGGATCTCTTTCTCGCAGCTGATATGCCATATCAGCATCGAAACCATCTGGAAATTTGAGCAAGGCTAATCCACAGGAGGTTTCATGTTAGCCAGAATAGCATTATATACAGTATTGAATCTCACACAATAATCCTGTACAGTTTCACCCACATTTCTTTTAATATTTTCATACTCAGATAGAATTTGAAGTGGTTTTTTATTTACCTCCCATCGGTCTAAAAACTATGTATGTAACTCCTGCAAAGTGCGGATAGAGCCTGCTGGTAAAGCTCTGACCCACTTTCTAACTTCACCTCCAAAGCTTTGGACAAACAATCTTGTGGTTATATTCTCTGCCTCTACCTCATGAAGATCAAAAAAGTTATTCATCTTATCAACATGCTGCTAGGCTGTGATGCTTTGAGTGGCATCAAAGATAGGAATTTTACTTTGATAATCAACAGGAATATCATTCAAAACCTGAGGTAAAACCAGGGGTGCATATTGGGTAGCTATGACTTGAGGTGCATTTACAATAGTGTTTGTGCTACTAGGATTTAAGGGAGGTGTTGATGGAGGAGATTAAAGCTGAGAATTGACTAATGGGAATGCTGATGAATTAGAAGGAGGAAATGTTGTTCCTGATGACTCTGAAGGCTCAGGGATATTAGTTACAGTGATAGATGACTAAGGGGAATTCAAAATATAATCATCAATTGATGTATTTGCCCTTTGAACTTCGATATCTACAAGAAATTCTAGATCTAAAACTGTGTCATCAAGTGCAGTTTCAGACTTACTTCTAAACAAAGAAAGCTCAAAACACTCATCAAAAGAAAGATCTTGTACAAACAACCACTCACTGGGCCAAGTATGGGATCTGAAGATTGGTCTAGGACTTAGTGATCCCTCTTGTCTTCTGACTATTCTTGGAATGAGATTAGGATTTTCAAACACAGGGGGAGGATTTGGATCTGGATTAGCCCTTGTGTACCTTCTTGAAGCTAGTGTGGTGGAATTTCTACTTTACAAAATTCTATTTCAGCCTAGCAAACTCTGAACATCATCTTCCAGAGTTCAGGAATTTACAAGGAAATTATTACTAGGGTGATCTTTTTTTATGCTCTGATACCACAAAGATATTATGACTGTGGATCTTTCAAATAAGTGCTTGTAATTGTATTCCCCTCCAAAGGGCTTTTAACAATGTTCGCCTTGCAATAATATTCAAACTTCTCAAACAAATATTTTAAAGGTTCATGTGATATAGGGGAACACATTTAAAACATTTAGGCAAACCTTATCACTCCGGTCATAATATCAAAATTTTATAACAATGGCTTTTAAGAACCACCAACTTCAAACTTATATCACTAAACCCATTTATTCTACCAATGCGACATACATTTCATTCAACGGGGCCCCACGCATGCATTATTCGCCTTTTTATGAATTAAATAAACATTTAATAATATAAAACCGCAGGACCATACCTCGATTTATCGCTCGTGCACTTCACTGCGCAATTGCCGTCAAATCTAACATTCTCAAGATCGAATGATCCTCGTCAATATCGTGTTTTTTCAAAGGCCGAGGGTTAACACATGAAAGTTGCATGATATGGGTGGGATTTGGGAGATGACGTGCCCAAATATTGTTGGATCGTGTTTTTTTGGCGTGGTTTCACTCCGGGCCAAAAGCGGCGTGACAAAGGCGGTATTGCTTTCTGAAACCCACTTCTTGTAAATGAATTGCGCTTAACTCGGGTTTTCACTGTAGTTTGGAACTTAACTCCTTGCGTTAACTCAATGGCTGGGTCCCACTAATATTACTCCGCTGGCAACAAAACAAAGCTCTTTACTTCAATCAACAGAGATTTCTAAGGGATCGTCACATTCTATATAACCATGGTTTAACCTTAGATAGAGGTTTCAATACTCTTCATTTACAGAGGGCCTGACTATGATTTTTCTCCTCTATAGAGCCTCTGTTCAACCTTCTTCAAAACAGAATAAACACATTCAGTTTGAGTGCCGAGAATATGAGCTCGAAGATAGTCAGATATCTCCCCAGCGGAGTCGCCAGAAATGTTAGCGCCTGATCTGAACCTCAGGCTGAAGAAAGGCAAATCAGGGTAACATCTAAACCACACTTAGCCTTGTAGCTAGCCCTACAAGGTCAGGAGAGGGCTCTCTCTGTGAAAGATATTCAATAAAGTACAATTATGAACTGATATTAGGCTAGGTATAATGATGGGAAATTTTTAAATGAATGAATTTTTCAGGGTTGTATGGAATAAATGGAACAGTTTGAAACTGGGGAATTAAATCAAAGATACATGGTATTTCATGGGGCAAGATAGGCGAGAAATTTTAGCAATTAAGTTTAAATAATGATGGGATGGCAAGACTGATGAGGAGCTAAAAAGGGCATAGGAGATGGATCCTTTTCAAACAAAAGAAAACATAGAATATTGAATGATTTCCCAAGGCAGAGCATTAAAAATGGATTCTACCTATCTATCTTGAAAGCATTCAACCATAGATGTTTATGAATGTATGGAAAACATAAAAATTTACAAATGAACACGAAGGAGAAAACAAATGCTAAAATTTATACCACATGGATCCCACAAATCAGAGCTGCATATCTTATTAATTCCCTGTCAAACTATTACAATGGGAGTGCAAAGTGTCCTCCTTGATTTTCCACACTGTTCCCTTACTTCCTGATTTACAAAATAATTGCAAATGACTGAAATAATTACATTAAATAGACAAGAAATGTGAGGGAAGTAGATCCAAAAAAACAGGAGTTGTTTGCTAGCTCAAAAACTGAAGTCCGAACATAGAAAAGAGAACCAACAATCTGTCCCTAAAAGGAAGGAACAACAATACATTTTAGGCCATCTGAATATTTCGCTGTTACACTGGATGAAGAAAAATAGGCAATCTGAAAAACATATCCCTATTTTACTGCTATTTTAGAAGTCTCTGTCTCATAATTAGCTTTCGGACATTTAAGTGTCTCTCTGTCTTTTTCCTTTGAAGAAAACCAACTTTTTAATAAAACTGATTTTGAAGCCATGGAAATGAAATTATGCCTTAAATGACATAAAGAACCCTTTCGAATGAATAGCAGCGGAAGGAAAGGAGGTGGGGTCCAAATCGCAATTAGGGATCAGAGGAAAGGGGAAGATGTTATGAGGCCATAAAAACTTTCGATGTGATTGGTGAAATGGAAATAGGGGTAAAGGATAAGCCAAAGGGATATTTCCTTTCAAAACACATAAAAAATGATTTGGCGCTTTTACAAAGGATAAAATAATTTTTGTGTTGAAAGGTGTGGAAGGCTTTTAAGGTGGGACCCAGGAGTTATACGTCACAATCGCAGTTGGGGCATTGGGGAAGGTGTATTATACTATAAAATTTTATTGATGCGATTGGGGAAGTCCCTTTGTAAAACGAAATAAAAATGAAATTTGATTTTTACAAAGGGAAAAGGCCCTTTTATTATGAATGGGCAGAAGATTACGTGGTGGGACCCAAAGGTCAATCGCAATCGGAATCAGAGTTTGGGAGTGGAGGTAAAGTGTTACGCCATGGGATTTCACTGATTGCGACGGTGCGACGGTGTATGAGCCGTCTGATTGGAGGGGCAGATTGACGGCGGAGGAGTAATAGGGCGGAGTCAATCGGGAGGGACTCAATTGGAGGGGATAATTTGAAAGCGCCGATTGCAATGAAGTGATTGCATATGGGCTTTCAGATCATTGATCAGATCAACGGTCAGGATGACATCGGGTGGGGCTCAATCAGAGTATGGCAATCGGGAAGGGCGAATCGGAAGAAGGGATTTATAATATAAAACTTTTAAAAATTTATTATAAAGTTTAAAAGGTATGAGGGGAAATGGTTTATTTAATCGGATAAGGGGATTATCCAATCGCATCAGAGTTTTTTACAGGGGCGAATCGGAATGCCATGTTAAGCGATTGCGATTGGGAAAGGGAAGGGAAGTGGATTGGCGGTGGGATTTCTAATAAAAACTTTAAACTTTATTATAAAGTTTAAAAGGCATGAGGGGAAGTGGTTTATTAAATCGCATATGTGTTTAAAAGATTTTAACAATGTGATCTTGCCATTGGATGGGGAAAAAGGGGTTTTATAAAAGAAAATATTAAACTTTAATAACATGAAGTTTAAGGGAAAGGTGGGAAAAGGGGAAGGGTTAAGGTATAGAGGACTTTGTTCACTTAGGCATAAATTTCAATCCAGGAGTCAGTTTTGAGAGTGTAATATACTGTTGGAAAGCTCTTTCTGGGCTCTATCTGATGGACATACTTAGAACATGATTATGGACTAAAATTGCTATGGAAAACATCTCTGAAAGGTAGGGTGGTGACTTTGTGGAGATAGCAGATTCTGAAGTGTGACTTATTACATATGATGACATAAAATTACATAAAATATGATAATAAAAGAAACGTATCATGTTTTCACCTCAAAACATGGTTTTGAAGTGAAAATTACATCAAACTGAATAAAACATTTCTTTGATCTTCCCAGGTGCTGTGACTTTGAGTTTATTGACTTCCTCATGACCTTGCTGATATTTATTAACACTTGACTCATTATTTTGACCATGGTGAGATCCTATAACCTAATGAGACCCATCTATGACCTACTAAAATGACTCACAAAGTGAAAGTAGCTCATGACTAAAGACCATAGAGAGGAGAATCAGCAAATTTCACGTGAGGGAAAACTGATGAAAAATCACTACCATCAATGAATCCATGACCTAGCGGAATGGTGAAAATTTATGGTATGGGACTCCTAATATGAAAATGCAAAAGGGAAATTTTGATCACTGATGGTAGCATGACTAGAATGACACTACCATACTTTAAAAAAAAAAGCTCAATTAATTAACTTCTTATAACTAAAACACTTTGCTAATAAAAAAAATCATGGGTCAATAATTTTAACGCCCTCAGAATTAGGCTTTAGGCTTTATTAATAAACGGGCTTGGCTTTCCTCTTAGGCTTTGGGCTTTATTAATAAACATGCTTGGCTTTCCTCTTAGGCTTTGGGCTTTATTAATAAACTGGCTTGGCTTTCCTCTAAAAAAAATAATAGGTGATATAGAATCAGTGTCCAGTAATACATACAAACTTTGTCGTGCGTCAAGTGGAGGCAATCCTTTATTAAGCAAACCAGTCATAGTAAGCACCTTGCTAATAAAAAATCAATGGGTGCCCTCAAAATTAAGCTTTATTGATAAACAAGCTTTCATCTTTAAAAAAAAAAAAAAAAACTATGTTGGCCTTTCCTCAAAAAAAAATAATAATAAGTGAGATACAATCAATCTCGACTAATGTATACAAATCCTGTCCTATGTCAAGTGGGACAAATAAACAATCATTTATTAGCCATAGTAAAACCTGATATAGCATCTTTGTTGCAGTTGATCCACTACTCTAGCACTCAAATGTAGTTTGTGACATTTACGAACATCAACCTCTGTCAACGACCTACAATGTTGGATGCCTTCCACTTCTTCCAATTTCAAACACCCAGTAACCGATAGGATTTGAAGTTTTGTTAGCAGCCCCAATCCTCGTATGCGCTTCAACTTCAAACATCCATGTCAAATCAACTCTCTCAAAGAGATTAATGTTTCAATGCTTGGTAACTCCTCCAATTCTATGCATTCTATGTGTTATTGCCTAAATCTACCTCAGGCTGAAGGAAGGCAGAGTTCAGGGTAACATTAAACCACGCTCAGTCTGATAGCTAGCCCTACCAGATTAGGAGAGGGCTCTCTCTGGGTCAATCTCAACAAATATAATCTATGAGGCTTGAGATGAATTAAAATAAAGGCCGATTTTAGGCTAGGTATATATATCAGAGAGTTTGATTTAATTTTGAGGGTTTTTGTTGGATCAAAGGGAAAGGCAAATTTTGGGTCTGGGAATAAGGCCTAGTTTTTGCAGAGTTCTGAATGGGGCAAGGAAGGCAATTGTTTTGATGCTTTGGATTGAATTAATGGGTAGATTAGACCGGTGAGAAGCTGAAGAGGGAAAGAGAATTTCAAGAATCCTCTTCAAACAGATGAAAACATGGAAAATTAAACAAAACTCAAGGCAGAGCAAAGCAATCTAATGAATTCCACCTTTATAACTTGTTTGTTTAATTTAAGAAGAAATAAATAGGAAAATGGTGCACATGAAACATTAGTAAAATTAAAATCATAGAGAGAAGCACACCATCAAGACATAGAGCCACATGGATCCCAAATAGTGCTGCAAACCCTGGTCTATTCCTTTGCCAAAATTGCAGAGATGAAATGTACAATGAAGTGCCAAGCAATCCCAAGTGTCCAACCCTGAAAATGACTGAGAAATTACATGATATAGACAAGCCTAACTCATTCCCATGCCTCTATGGGTCGATCTCATCATTCTAGGAGCTGTTTCAACCATATCTAAACTAAGAACTGGAAAATAGGCAATGAAACAACTTGCCTCTATAAGCTAGGAAACTGATTCATTCACTTACATTTCACTTTTTGGTCAATGAATCTACTTGGATAAGTAAAAATGTGCCAAAATTACATCAAAGTCATGAAATTACATCAAGGTACATCAAGAGTTACATGAAAAAGTCAAACTGGCCAAAACTAGGCGAAAATCTGAGCTGCTGAGTGAAAATGAGACCAAAATTCCCAATGCGTCGCGCCTGAAATCTCTATGCATCGCGCCACTTTGAGGCTGATTTTGAGGGCCTTCCGAAGTCCCAATTGAGTGCAGGATAGCTCGTTGTAAAGCCCTTCCTGTCTACTTTCCAACCCAGGTGGAATTTCTAGATTTGGTTGCCATTTTCCCCTCCAAAAATCAAATCTCCCAACACTGCTTCCTGTGTGTGCAAAAAGTGGCAGAAAGGCCATTTTTAAGGTGTTTTTTACCATTCATGCAACCCAAAACCTGTCAAAATCCTTAGGTAATTCATAGGCATGCATAATTTTTGATGAAAAATCCATAAATACAAACTTTTCCTCCAGAGGAGCTCCCAATTGTAAGCGCGCGTCAAGTGACGCGACGTGTCGGGTGGAAAAACTTGTTTTAAGACCAAAAATTTCAAAATTGACAAAATGTTTCCCAAATTTCTTGAAATTTGGGCTAAATGTCCACCATCAAGCACTATGTTGGGCCAAATAAGCTTCAGCCAAAATTTGGAGTCTATCATGCCTTTTGCGACGCTTTAGTGCCCTCTTTAGCTTTGCCTTCAGGATTTTGATTCGCGCTTTGCAAACATGATTGCGCACCCAATAATGGTTATTCATATGCCTCAACATGTTCTTTTCCTTGTTTTCATTCTCCAACAGCCTTTGGTCTCCTTGGTGCATGCAATTCAGTTGTAGAGTCACTGTCTCGGTCATAAGATGTAGCGGTCTCCATGATTTCCAAATTCTATGTTGTCTTGGATGAAAATTAGAATTTTGGTGTTTTTGTTTCAGTGCCAAATGTATGGTAGTATGGGAGGGACTGTGGATAAATAGGGCAGTGGGGACAATGAACTTTAATCAAGTGATATTTGAAGTGTAAGGACAGCCACTTGACCTCTTTAGAAAACTTGGGGTTTGGGAATTTTTACAAGTGAGATGGGGAAATGGAAATGGTAGGAAATGAAATGACTTTAGGGATGCAAAGGGATGGGGAATGGGCTGTAGTGATAAATGAACAGTGATGAGGGATGGGAGAAATAGCAATGTTTTGACACCAAAACCAATTTTAAAACCCTAGAGGAGGCACCTCTCAAACAAGAGAATAGGGTTTGGATTTTTTCATTTAAATTATCTTAATCAACATCAAACAGTTGTTATGAGCAATGGAGAAGTGACTTTGACTTACTCAAACAAGAAGAGACTGAGAAAATTTGATGTTGAAAGGAATGGTGAAAAAACTTGTGTTCCGTCCCAATGCGCCACGCAACCAACCCAGTGCGTCGCGCCCCTCCAATGCGCCGCGCTGGTTCAACTTTACACACAGTCAGCTGGCTCAATGCGCCACACTCCTCTGGTGCGTCGCGACAGTCACCCAACGCGTCGTGCTCTGCAACTTCAATACAATCTGCCCTCAAACAACTTGTTCGCTCTTCACAACTCTTCCTTGGCTCACTGCTGTCTCTTTGGCATGCAAATGGAGTTTTGAATTTGGAAAATATGTTATATGCCAAGGATTTAAAATTTTCATTTGAAAAAACCCACTTTGTAATATTGAAAACTTGACATTTTTCAAAAACTCTGTTTTGCTTCCTTTTTGCTTTTTTAACTGAATGATGAGATTTTGCACACTAAACCACCATAAATTCTGAGAAAAAAATTTCACTTGCAATGGAAAAAACTCTTAACTTAATTTCACACCACATATTTGAGCACATTTGGAAAATTTGGAGAAGTTTATGGTGAAATTGGGCTTGCAGCTCTATGCGCCTCGCCACAAACCCAATGCGTAGCTCCCTTTTGCAGGAGGATTTTGGAGGCCTTCCCGGTGTCCAAATTGGACGCAGGATGGCTCGTTGGAAATATTATTGAGTATAATTTCCAACCCAACTGGAATTTTTAAATTTTGAGTTCATTTTCCTTGTCAAAAATCAAATTTCCCAAGACTGGTCAAAATGTGCAAAATGAGGCTGCCTCAAGGCAGAGTGCTGTTACAGTCAATTTTTGAAGGTCTTCCTCAACTCCAAATTGAGCTCATGATAGCTCATTGGAAATATATTTGTGTCTAGTTAACATTTGACTCATCAAGCAAGTCATTTGGCCAACCAATCTAGGAGAAATCTTGATTTTCCCAAGGTCACTTCAGAGGTGCATCAATTCTCCAGAGGCAACGGTATTTTTGACATTTCTCTAAAACCATGACACCTGTGTAAGAGGTGAAGGAGGTTTTTCTTTATTGGCCTATTTTTGGAAAAAACCTCTCTCATTTTTCCCAAATTAATCTTTTATTTCTCGGAAACATCATTGGAGTAAAGCCTATCTCGGTGTGTGGAACAAGGGATTAGTCGAAATGAAGCGAAATGAAGGGGATAAGGGGCTTCTAAATTCTTGAGAAAATTTTGGGAAGTAGGGAGGGATGTTATGAAGTAGGGGAAAGTGTAATTTCAGAGATTGAGTGAGGGGAAGGGGTCCAAAAGGGCAAAACACAGGCCTAGCCTAGAAAATTGCCAAGTTGTAGCAAGAAACTAGGGTTTGTGTGAAAATGAGAAATTTGGGGGATCTCAATGATGGGAAGTGTTTAATAAGTTACATTAAGGATAGGGGAAAGTGTATGAACATCAGGATACAAGTTTTTCTGATAATTTTACCATCCAAGATAAATTACCTTCAAAACCCTAGGAGAGGGAAATGAACCTTACCTAGGCACAACTTAAGCATGAACAAGGTGTAAAATGACCCATTGGAACTTGAAATGGTGATTAAAACCCTCTGAATGATGGTACACTCAGCTGAATGGTGACATGGACTGACATTTGGACAACTTTGACAGGAGTAAAAGCAAACCCTAGACCTAATACCTAGTGACCAAATTTTACTTGAAGACTCACTGAAATGACAAAATTTGACCTTGACACCTTAAAATCACTTTTTAAGAGCATGTTTGATCACTGGAGGAAGGCTGAAAAGGCTGACACTAACATTGGCTCTAATGGGGATGGTATCTCCTTGGAGGTGCCAAGAACTACAGATCTTTGGAAAGCAGACACTGCCTTCATCCATTGGGCAATGGAGTCAAAAAATTAAGTTGAAATACATGACTAAAAACTGATGACTTGACGACACAAATTGACTCTCACTCAACTAAAAACTGACTCGATACTTAAACACAACCGACAAACTGGAAAATATGCTCAATATGAAGCTTATTCAATACAACCTACTCTAACAGTTTCATTCATCACCTGATCAAGTGAAATGAAACAACCAATGCAACCAGGTAAGTATTCCAGCTGCTGTTTGAATTCTCCGCAAGTGCTCGTTCATGAACAACAAGAGAGAACTACTGAAAGGCAACTCCCATGAAAACTTGTGAACAGATCCGTTGAATACTATGGATTCTCTATCTTCCTCCAACAACACTGCATAAGGATCTCGAAGCTCATGCACACTGGGACTTAGCTCATCCAATGGATTACTTCTCTTCTTCTCCTCATACCATGAATTCAAACTTTGTTTTGAGCGTTGTGACGAGGCTCACAAAGAGACCGGCTGTCGGATCGAGTTTGTATCAGTACACATTTCAAGCTTACATATAGTCAATGGAGAAAGGCTTTGAATGCAGACATCATCCAACACATCATCTATTGGATCGTGAAAAACTTGAAAAGAATGCTGCAACCCATTTTCTATTGTTTTTGATGAGATTACATGATTTTCTGCAAGCTGCTCATTTGAAGATTTACTATGCAATTTACCCTTCAAAAACTGAAATGATTCAAAACAAAATGGTACGGAATCATCTTGTATCATTTGATCATATGTGCCAGATTCCAAGTATTCATCTGCAACTTGACAATCAATGGCATTCAGGGGCTGCAAATCTGGATATGAGAAGTCTTGAACAAGGTTTTCATTGCCCTCAAGATGGTCCAGATCAAGACTTTTCGATAGTTGTTTTCGGATTGCATGAAAGTTGTCTCTGATGAACTGAAACGAATCAAAACAAAAAGGCAAAGATCCTTCACTTACTTCAAAATTTGTTGCACTTTCCTCGTCACTGTCATAGCTGATATGCATCGGTTGATCACTGTACTCAAGCTGCTGAAAGTGAACTTCCTCCTTCGACAAACTAGCTTTTGATTTGTCCGCAAGATTAGCTTCTGTTTGGAGAACATAATCATCATCATACTGGTCAAACTGATGCAAATCATCAGTATAAAACACATCATCAAGCATACATGTCATATCAACAGATCTCTCTTCTCCAAGATGATCTACAAAACAATCATTATCAGATCTATGACAACTGGGATAAGAAACAAAATTTTTTGGATCAGCAACTTGTTCTTCTTCAATCAGCGAGCCATGGGCTTGAACATTATACTCATTCCTTGTGATTATCCTCTGCATCATCTCTTCCACTGCACTTACCAAAATGTCGAGCTTTACCTCTAGAGATGTCGATTTCTCTGGATCTATGTTTTTCATCTCTTCTTCCTTCAACCTTGCCCTTCGGATCCGCAAATGAGCCTCTACATCTACTGCATTGTTCTGCATCTCTTCAAGTGTTGCAATATTCCTTTCTCTCAGCTGAAACTCCATTTCTGGATCAAAGGCACCCGGGTAGTGCAATAGAGCAGATCTAGGAGGAGGTCTTATATCAACTGGCATCGAAAAATATACTTTGTTAAATCTGGCAGAAAATTGTGTACTGTCTCCCCTGGCAGTCTTTTCAGCTGGTTATACTCTTCTATAATCAAGAAAAGGTTCTGTCTAATCACCCATCTGTCAAGGAAAATTTTGACGAACTGCTGGAAATCTAAGATGCTCGCATCAAGCAGGGTTTTGAACCAACTCTTGACTTGGCCTTGAAAAGAAAGAGCAAAAATCCTAATACTGACATCCTCTTCATCAACTTCAAAAAGGTCAAGAAAAGACTCAAAATTCAGAACATGTCTCTCAACAGTGATATTGTCGCATTCACCATCAAATCTTGGTAGATATAGATCATGATTTTTAGGGAAAGCATGGGATATAGGAGGTAAAATCAGAGGCTTGTATCGATCTGGAATTTTACAAGGTATAGGGGTATGTACAGAAGGTACAGAATCAGTCTTGGTCTCTTGAGGTTCATCAATTTGAAGACGGTCATCACAAGATTCGTAAGAAAGGTCTTGATCAAGCTCAAAGGCATGCAAATATTTGGTATTCACAATCTTCAAAGGGAAGGAATCAAATGCAGGTCGAGGATCTTTTCTAAAATACAATATACTTTGCAAAGCCTTCTTGACATTCTCGGGAAAAGAGAAGAAATAATTTATGACAAAGAACAAAATGTCTTGGATGAAATTCCAACTTGAATACCTGATCTTTCCATATTGTCCTTTCATGTTTCTGCTAGTCAGGTTCATCCTCCAGTGGAGTCCTTGGATCTGATCTCGAAACTGATTTAGAGTCGCCAGGTGAATGATTTCAGCCTTTCGATGTCTGATCGTTGTCCACCATCAACAGTCAGATCTGAACTTGATTAGATCTTACTGAGGAAACCATATGTTCATTTCATAAACTAGACCGGAGATTGACTGAAGCAGCATTTATCTACTTTCGCTAATGCAAAGCAAGGGCGTTTCGAAGGCTACCTGGCTAACTTCAGGCTCCGTCTATAGTTTATAAGGCAAACAACAAAATTTATTTCCCCAGTATGGTCGCCACTATGTTATTGCCTAAATCTACCTCAGGTTGAAGGAAGGCAGAGTTCAGGGTAACATCAAACCATGCTCAGTCTGGTAATTATCCCTACCAGATCATGAGAGGGCTCTCTCCGGGTCAATCTCAGCAAAGATAATATATGAGGCTTGAGATGACTTAAAATAAAGGTTAATTTTAGGCTAGGTATATATATCAGAGATTTTAATTTAATTTTGAGGGTTTTTGTTGGATCAAAGGGAAAGGCAGATTTTGGGTCTGGGAATGAGGCCTAGTTTTTGCAGAGTTCTGAATGGGGCAAGGAAGGCAATTTTTTTGATGCTTTGGATTGAATGAATGGGTAGCTTAGACCGGTGAGAAGCTGAAGAGGGCAAGAGACTTTCAATAATCCTCTTCAAACAGATGAAAACATGGAAAATTAAACAAAACTCAAGGCAGAGCAAAGCAATCTAATGAATTCCACCTTTATAACTTGTTTGTTTAACTTAAGAAGAAATAAATAGGAAAATGGTGCACATGAAACATCATTAAACTTACAATCACAGAGAGAATCACACCATCAAGACATAGAGCCACATGGATCCCAAATAGTGCTGCAAACCTTGGTCTATTCCTTTGCCAAAATTGCAGAGATGAAATGTACAATGAAGTGCCAAGCAATCCCAAGTGTCCAACCCTGAAATGACTGAGAAATTACATGATATAGACAAGCCTAACTCATTCCCATGCCTCTAGGGGTCGAGCTCATCATTCTAGGAGCTGTTTCAACCATATCTAAACTAAGAACTGGAAAATAGGCAATGAAACAACTTGCCTCTATAAGCTAGGAAACTGATTCATTCACTTACATTTCACTTTTTGGTCAATGAATCTACTTGGATAAGTAAAAATGTGCCAAAATTACATCAAAGTCATGAAATTACATCAAGGTACATCAAGAGTTACATGAAAAAGTCAAACTGGCCAAAACTAGGCGAAAATCTGAGCTGCTGAGTGAAAATGAGACCAAAATTCCCAATGCGCCGCGCCTGAAATCTCTATGCATCGCGCCACTTTGAGGCTGATCTTGAGGGCCTTTCCGAAGTCCAAATTGAGTGTATGATAACTCGTTGGAAAGCCCTGCCTGTCTAATTTCCAACCCAAGTAGAATTTCTAGATTTGGTTGCCATTTGCCCCTCCAAAAATCAAATCTCCCAACACTGCTTCTTGTGTGTGCAAAAAGTGGCAGAAAGGCCATTTTTAAGGTGTTTTTGACCCTTCAGGCAACCCAAAACTTGTCAAAATCCTTAGTTAATTCATGGGCATGCATAATTTTTGATGAAAAATCCAGAAATACAAATTTTTCCTCCAGAGGAGCTCCCAATTGTAAGCGCGCGTCAGGCGGAAAAACCTGTTTTAAGACCAAAAATTTCAAAATTGACAAAATGTTTCCCAAATTTCTTGAAATTTGGGCTGAATTCCACCATTAAGCACTATGCTGGGCCAAAGAAGCTTCAGCCAAAATTTGCATTATATCATGCCTTTTGCGACGCTTTAGTGCCCTCTTTAACTTTGCCTTCGGGATTTTGATTCACGCTTTGCAAACATGATTGCGCGCCCAATAATGGTTCTTCATATGCCTCAACATGTTATTTTCCTTGTTTGCCTTCTCCAACAGCCTTTGGTCTCCTTGGTGCATGCAATTCAGTTGTAGAGTCACTGTCTCGGTCATAAGATGTAGCGGTCTCCATGATTTCCAAAGTCTATGTTGTCTTGGATGAAAATGAGAATTTTGGTGTTTTTGTTTTAGTGCCAAATGTATGGTAGTATGGGAGGGACTGTGGAGAAATAGGGCAGTGGGGACAATGAACTTTAATCAAGTGATATTTTAAGTGTAAGGACAGCCACTTGACCTCTTGAGAAAACTTGGGGTTTGGGAATTTTTACAACTGAGATGGGGAAATGGAAATGATAGGAAATGAAATGACTTTAGGGATGCAAAGGGATGGGGAATGGGCTGTAGTGATAAATGAACAGTGATGAGGCATGGGAGAAATAGCAATGTTTTGACACCAAAACAAATTTTAAAACCCTAAAGGAGGCACCTCTCAAACAAGAGAATAGGGTTTGGATTTTTGCATTTAAATTCTCTTAATCAACATCAAACAGTTGTTATGAGCAATGGAGAAGTGAATTTGACTTACTCAAACAAGAAGAGACCGAGCAAATTTGATGTTGAAAGGAATGGTGAAAAAACTTGTGTTCCGGCCCAATGCGCCGCGCAACCAACCCAATGCGCCACGCCCCTCCAATGCGCCACGCTGGTTCAAATTTACACACATTCAGCTGGCTCAATGTGTCGCGCTCCTCCGGTGCGTCGCAACAGTCACCCAACGCGTCGCGCTCTACAACTTCAATACAATCTGCCCTCAAACAACTTGTTCACTCTTCATAACTCTTCCTTCTCACTGCTGTCTCTTTAGCATGCAAATGGAGTTTTGAATTTGGAAAATATGTTATATTCCAAGGATTTAAATTTTTCATTTGAAAAAACGCACTTTGTAATGTTGAAAACTTGACATTTTTCAAAAACTCTGTTTTGCTTCCTTTTTTCTTTTTTAACTGAATGATGAGCTTTTGCACACTAAACCACCATAAATTCTGAGAAAAACTCTTCACTTTCAATGGAAAAACTCTTAACTTACTTGCACACCACAGATTTGAGCACATTAGGAAATTTTGGAGAAGTTTATAGTGAAATTGGGCTTGCAGCTCTATGCGTCGTGCCACAAACCCAACGCGTCACGCCCTTTTTCAGGAGACCTTTGGAGGCCTTCCCGGTGTCCAAATTTAGCGCATGATAGCTCGTTGAAAATCTTATTGAGTCTAATTTCCAACCCAACTAGAATTGTTCAATTTGGAGTTCATTTTCTTTGTCAAAAATAAAATCTCCCAAGACTGGTCAAAATGTGCAAAATGAGGCTGCCTCAAGGCAGAGTGCTGCTGCAGTCAACTTTTGAAGGTCTTCCTCAACTCCAAATTGAGCTCATAATAGCTCATTGGAAATATATTTGGGTCGAGTTATCATTTGACTCATCAACCAAGTCATTTGGCCAACCAAGCTAGGAGAAATCCAGATTTTCCAAAGGTCACTTCAGAGGTGCATCAATTCCCCTGAGGCAACTGTATTTTTGAAATTTCTCTAAAACCATGACACCTGTGTAAAAAGTGAAGAATTTTTTTCTTCCTTGGCATATTTTGGACAAAAACCTCTCTCATTTTTTCCAGATTCAACTTTTATTGCTTGGAAACATCATTAGAGTAAAACCTATCCCGATGTGTGGAATAAGGGATTTGTCGAAATGAAGCGAAATGAAGGGGATAAGGGGCTTCTAAATTCTTGAGAAAATTTTGGGAAGTAGGTAGGGATGTTAGGAAGCAGGGGAAAGTGGAATTTCAGAGATTGAGTGAGGGGATGGGGTCCAAAAGGGCAAAGCACAGGCCTAGCCTAGAAAATTGCCAAGTTGTAGCAAGAAACTAGGGTTTGTGCAAAAATGAGGAATTTGGGGGATCTCGGTGATGGGAAGTGTTTAATAAGGTACATTAAGGATAGGGGAAGGTGTATGAACATTAGGATACAAGTTTTGCTGATGATTTGACCATCCAAGAGAAATTACCTTCAAAACCCTAGGAGAGGGAAATGAACCTCACCTAGGCACAACTGAAGCATGAACAAGGTGTAAAATGACCCAGTGGAACTTGACATGATGATGAAAACCCTCTGAATGATGGTACACTCAGCTGAATGGTGACATGGACCGACATTTGGACAACTTTAAAAAGAGTGAAAACAAACCCTAGACCTAATACCTAGTGACCAAATTTTACTTGAAGACTCACTGAAATGACAAAATTTGACCTTGACACCCTAAAATCACTTTGTAAGAGCAAGTTTGATCACTGGAGGAAGGATGCAAAGACTGACAATAACACTATGCATTCCATGGAAGACCACAAATCTTATCGATTCTCCTCAAATTACTACATCTCTCAAATGACAACTTTGTGAGTGTATTTGGAAATGTTCCAACCTCCACCACATTATCGCAAACTTGTATGAAAAGACCTCGAAGGTTGCAGAAAACCCCTTCAGCAAATGATACTTCTGATATCTCCACATCGTCTAGAAAAAACTGTTGAAGCCTCGGAAATATGCAGTTTTTGTGAGTGGAAGAGTTCATATCATTCAATGTCCCTCTTTCTCCTTCCACCTCCTCCTCCTTAAATGGCAGTTCCCGTATCAACGGACAACTATCTATGACCAACTCCATCAACTGAGTCAACCATCCAATAGAAGCTGGCAAACATTTCAATGCATTGCAGTTTAGTATACACAATTCCTTCAGGTTCTTTAAGTCCCCCAGGGAAGCTAGCAAACAGTTCAATGCATTGCAGCATTGTATCCACAATTCCTTCAGGTTCTTTAAGTCGCCCAGCGAAGCCGGAAAATAGTTCAATGCATTGCAGTCTTCTATCATCAATTCCTTCAAGTTCTTTAAGTCGCCCAGCGAAGCTGGCAAACAGTTCAATGAATTGCAGTCTTGTATCCTCAATTCCTTTAGGTTCTTTAAGTTCCCCAGCGAAGCCGGTAAACATTTCAATGCATTGCAGTCTTCTATACTCAATTTCTTCAAGTTATTGAAGCCATATATCGAATGCCCTCCCACCACCAGAACTTCCAAATCACTTAGCTCTCCAATTGCACTTGGAAATTATCTTAAATTTGTACCTTTCAAATGTAACTGTTCAAGCGACCTCTGATGTGCCACTTGCGTGGGGAGTACTTCGATTTTTCCACAGCCAGTGAGATCTATGTACTCAAGGGTGCAGATATCTCCTAGTGTTTCGCTGGACATGTTTAAATTAGTGCACCATTGCAAATGAAGATATTGGAGTTTAATTAATTTACGGAAGGAATCAGGCAGCCTCTCCAAAGCAGAGCACTGATACAATTGGATGTGAAGGAGATTAGTTAAATTACCAAAGGATTCTGGCAGCCTCTGCAGAGCCTCACAATTGACCAGCCAGATTTGCTGAAGTTTGGTTAAATTACCGAAAGAATTTGGCAGCCTCTCTAAAGCAGACCAACTATGCAGTTTGATGTGGTGGAGGTTGGTTAAATTACCAAAGCACTCCGGTAGTGACTTAATATTTGAGCATTTTTGTAATACCAAGTCCTTTAATGACTGCAGAAGGCAAAATTCTTCCAGCAATTTTGTGAGAGGCACAAAACCATCGAATTTGTCAGGATAACAAATCACAATCCGTTTTAGGTGCTTCAGCCTCCCTATAGACTTAGGAATGTCGAAGAGGGGAGCCACAATCTCCAACTCCCGCAACTGTAACGGTGTCTGCAAAATGTTCACAAAAATATAAATGTAATAACGTTCTCATCAAACAAACCCTCACAACATGTAAGAGACACTATGTTACAATATCGATAGCCAATAAACACATACTTCAATTCAAAAAAATCCCAATTTACCTCTGATTCTTTCTTCCACAATTCTTCTAACTTGAATCCTCCCACATGTAGAACCCTTAATTTTTCCATTGGAACCTGGAAAGGCAGGGAAGACAGGGAAGAGAAGGGACAGTTGTTCCAGCACAGCCATATGAGATTGAAGACTGAGCCTTTGTCAAAATGCGTTCCACGAGATCACCTTTAGCATCAAGAAATCACAACCTCCTCATATGAATAGCATCATCAATATGAGTGTATTCCCTGTCAACCATTCTAAGTCCTCGCACGTCTGTTACCTGTCCAATCTTGAAACATGAAATTTATTACCCATTATTTCTTGTAAAATGATGGAAGAACTTTAAAAATAGAAAACAATTTAACACTTATAGATGATTGCTGCAACATATCAGACATGTCCTCCTTTGTCCAACGCCAAGGACGACGCGGCAATTCTGAATATTTGGCCAGTTCTCTTCCCATATATCTAAGGTGATCATGCATTCTTATCTTCTTTTCATGATCTACCTCAACTAAACATCTGTCCTGTATATTTTTAAACCCCTCCCCCAATATTCTTAACCCCATATCTCTGTCTTCTCCAATGAAAAAACGGGCAATATCTAAGAACATCTCTTTTTCTTCCTTCTCCCAAGCGTCATAACTAATTTTAAGTTTTTCCATTATCTCAGTGGGAAGTGTGTGTCCAAGTTTATACAACTGGTCTTTCCAGTAAGAGATGTTCTTTCTATGAAGAAGTGCCCCAAATACCTTTAAAGACAGAGGCAAACCAGCACAGGCTTCTAAGAACTTATTTACCAAAGATTCAAATTCCTGAGGTGGACGTGACTTGTGGATGGAATAGGAACAGAAGAGCTCAAGAGAATGTTCTTCACTAAGGCCACTTAGGGTATATATGGACTCCTCTTCGACATTTGAGTTGATGATAACATGTATATTCCTAGATGTAATTAATATTAAGCTATCAGGGTGAATTACACTTTGATGTGGCCAAAGTGCATCAACTTGATCCTCATCATCTACATCATCTATAATTACTAAGGCTTTAGATGATGAAAGATGATTTCCAATCATCCCTTTACCTTCAGCAACATCCGTGACCTTTCTTATTTTCTCATCTGATACATTCAACATCTCAAGTAGTTTTTTCTGCAACGAAACTAAATCATTACTTTTCTTATCTTTAACATCTGATAAAAAACAGGAACGACTATAATCTGAATTCTTCCGATTGAATAATTCCTTTGCCAACGTGGTCTTTCCTACACCACCTAACCCCACGATCCCAAATACCTGAGGTTTCCCTCTCTGCTGTTGTGGCAATAAAAATTTAGTTTCAAAATCCTTCACCTTATCATCCAAACATGTTGGATATTTAGCTACGTCCAAGGCCAAGGCTGTTTTTTTCACCTTTTTTAGCACCCGTTCAATGACCTTTTCTACCGGCTCGCCCTCATCGTTGATTATTCACAAGAAAATAAATAAAACTAATGAGAAAAAAGAAGCCTGTATTTTTAACATGTAACCAAAAAAAAAAAAAATACAATAGCCAGAGAGGAGTTTCATTTCTCACCCATTACAGGCTTCCAGCTCAAAACCGGTTATATTTGCAACATTAGAAAGAGCAGTTCTCCATTTTTCAATCACGCTGGAATCATACCGCAACTTCCTTTTACCAGTTTGAGGGTTATACTCAGTACCAGTTTGAGATTCATCATCAGTCTTCTTTTCGAGTTTCTCCAGGGCTTCAGCATACCTTGTCTTTTTTCCCTGCGTCCACCTAAGGTCAGCAGGCTTCACGTTGTAGAACACTGGAATTATGGGCTTCTATGTGTGCAACATTTGGACCAGCTCATTTAGACACCAAATTGAATCGGCATATCCCAAGGAGAAGATGGCCACATGAACAAAGGCCGATCTAATGGCGTTTTCAATCTGAGGAGTGAAATAGTCTCCCCATTGTAATTCAGGCTGATCTAAAAAGACTCTCAGTCCAGAAGAAAGAAGTCATCGGTACAGATGGTTGGCAAATGTTTTCTTTACCTCTGGACCGCGATGACTAATAAAGACATCATGGGTGGAGGTGGAGGATTGAGCCGTTGCCGATTGGGAAATGGAAATGGAGGTGATGCGAAGGATGTATTATGCTACCGAATCAGGTTGCGAGGGAGAAAATCAGGAAGGAGTCTCATGAAACCAGAAAATTCGTGGGGATAGTTACAATACAATGAAAATTGCAGTGGTAGTGGTCATGTGCAGAGAAATTATGGACATTAAATGCTTGAGCGATTTATATTCCCAACTCTTTCAACGTGTTTTCACAGGCATCAAGACGACTCTGATCTTTGATCTCTATGTGAATGTGGTGAAGTGAATGTTGGAAATTAATTCCAACTGCCCCTCATAAATCAGCAGAGCAGCGAGTTAATGTGAAGGGATTGGAAGGCAGCGAAGTAATGGTTGATGGCAAGTTGAAGAACGGTGGCATAAGTATGAAATCGGTGGAAGCTCCATCCTTATCAGCTGCAACAACCACATTAAAACTCCACCAGCAACGTTTAATGCACTTAAGAGTTGAGGCGGCAAGCCATTTCGGAGGGTCTGAAGAGCTCGAGCAACAAAGGGGGAAGCAACCCCCGGAATAGATGATGTCATCCTCAGTTGGGCCCACCTTTCACCACTCACAAAGAAATTCTGGGAGGGAGTGAGAACTCATGTAAATAGCCTCCCAGCAGCCCCCTGGAATACATAAATGAAAATAATGAAAGGGAATAAGGTTTTAACTTATGTTAAAGTGTTTTTGATGTAATTTTATTTTCACAGCAATGATGTTTTTACATTGGGTTAGTTTTATTATTACCGCGGTACATTTACATTTACATTTACATTCTACTTTGGTTATATATGTTATATATATTATAAATATGATATATATATATATATATATATATATATATATATATATATGCCCAGAGCGCATAATGTAATAGAGTTGAAAAAAGTTGTTGTGTAATGTTTTTTATTATTGCCCGAAGGCTGAAAACAAAGAACGGAGATACAAAGAGAAATTTGGAAGCGCTGCGTGTGTATCAGCCAATTGAAGGTTTTAACCAGTGAATCCAGAACCTTGTTCTAAGGAGTTTTATTTTGTAACAGCAGTTTGTTTTATGAAATAGAATTGGTATTTCATCTCTATGCCTGTCTCAAATTTGAGTTTTTAATTTTATTTAAAGCTCTGTGTTGTAAAAGAGGAATTTCTATTTCCTCTGTTCTATTAAGGAATTACTCAGAAAATTCCAACATGGTATCAAAACTAGTCTAGGCACTCAGTGAGACAAAACAGAGTTTGTTTTTTCACTGCAAGAGCTGTAAGAAGGTTATTGAGCAGATTTCTCCAGCAGAGAAAGTTTTTGCTTTTTTTTTTTACACAGTCAAGGAAATTTTTTGGTTTACACAGTCACGATGGCAGCAGCAAGCACTAGTATGAAAAATCCCCAACTTCCATAGTTCAATGGGAAAAATCATAGTTATTGGGCAATAACTATGAGAGCTTTGTTTGCTTCTTAGGATATATGGGAGCTAGTTGAAAATGGCTACCTTGAACCTGTAGATGCAGCAGCGTTGGTTGCTTTGACAGCAACAGAAAGAGATTTGTTAAAGGATAACAGGAAGAAGGACTCCAAAGCCCTCTTTTATCTCTTTCAATCTGTACATGAGAGTGTTTTCCCATGAATTGCAGCAGCAACAAAGTCTAAGGAGGCCTGGGATATTCTCAAGACTACCTATCAAGGCATGGAGAAGGTGAAGACAGCAAAATTTCAGACGCTGAGGAGAGACTTTGAAACTCTCTTAATGAAGGAATCTGATACAATAGATTCATTCTTCATTCATGTTATTGGGTTGATTACCCAGATAAGATCTCATGGTGAAACTCTTGAAGAGAGAAGGATTGTAGATAAAATCTTGAGAAGTTTACCCTCAAGGTTTGAAGCTATAGTGGTAGCAATAGAAGAGACAAAGGATCTCTCAAAGTTCACAGGGGATGAACTTAGTGCTACCGTGATGTCTCATGAACACATACTGAGCAGAGGAGCTTCCCTGATGTCTCATGAACACAGACTGAGCAGAGGAACATATCCCTCATTGGAGCAAGCATTCAAGACTCAGATGTCTTTTGGCCAAAGCAGAGGTCAAGGAAGAGCAAATAATAGAGGTCGAGGCAGAAGCCAAAACAGAGGCAAAAACAATCCTGCTAGCACAAGCAGAAGGAGCTTCAATCAGAACCAGGATGAAGGTTCAATCAAACAGCAAACTCATGGACAAAGGTGTGATAAGTCCCAAGTCCAATGTCATTATTGCAAGAAATTAGGGCATTATGCCAATGAATGTAGGAAAAAGCAAAATGACATGAATAATAGGCAAAATGCTAATTTTGCAAAAGAAGAAGATAAGAGCCCAAAGATTGTGCTGTTAACATGTAACATAGCACAAGACAAACAAGATGATGTTTGGTTCTTAGACTCAGGTTGTAGTAATCACATGACTGGAAACATAGCAATGTTTGCCAATCTTGATGAAAATTTTAAATCTGAGGTAACAACAGGGACTGATAGTAAGATATTTGTCAAGGATAAGGGCAGAGTTAGTATCCTGGCAAGAAATGGACAATATAAGATTGTGCCAGATGTATACTATGTACCTGGTCTGAAATGTAATCTTTTAAGCATTGGACAGCTCATTGACAAAGGTTACAATGTGTTCTTCAAAGATGATGTGTGTACAATCAGAGACATACCTCCAAGCAAGAAGATCATTGCAAAGGTGCAGATGACCAACAATAGAATGTTTCCTCTCAAACTCAGAGTAGATTTGAAGGAAGGAAGAAATATTGTAGCTATAACACAAGAAGTCTTTCAAGAGGAAGTGAAAGATGAGAACTGGTTATGGCACTTGAGATTTGGACATCTCAATTTCGGAGGCTTGAATTTATTGCACAGAAAGGGAATTGTAGAGGGATTACCATTAATTGAAAAATCGGATAGCCTTTGTGAAGGCTGCATCTTGGGCAAACAACACAGAGAAATTTTTCCAACAGGAAAGAGCATAAGGGCAAAAGCACCCTTGGAAATTGTTCACTCTGATGTATGTGGACCGATGCAAACACCTTCGTTTGCTGGAAACAAATATGTTTTGACATTCATTGATGATTACACCAAAAAGACATGGGTGTATGTGTTGAAACAGAAGAGTGAAGTGTTTGAGAAATTCCGCCACTTCAAAACTATTGTTGAGAAGCAGTGTGGGCACTATATCAAAGTGCTCAGAACTAACAGAGGTGGAGAGTACATCTCCAAAGACTTTCTGCGTTTTTGCAGAGAGAATGGAATACAAAAGCAATTTACCACGAGGTATACACCTCAGCAAAACAGTGTTGCAGAAAGGAAGAATAGGACCATTTTGGACATGGTTAGAAGTATGTTGAAGGAAAAACATTTGCCACATGAGTATTGGGCAGAAGCTGTCACTTGTGCAGCTTACATCTTGAATAGATGCCCAACTAAAGTTGTCATGAACAAAATTCCGGAAGAAGCATGGAGTGGGCGAAAGCAAACTGTAACTCACATTAGAGTATTCGGCTGTGTAGCATATGCACATGTACTGGATCAGCTAAGAAAAAAGCTTGACAGTAAGGGGGAGAAGTTTGTCTTTATTGGCTACTGTGATGAGTCAAAAGCATACAAACTCTATAATCCATCCGCCAAGAAATTGATAGTAAGTAGAGATATGCAGTTCATTGAAGAAGAAGCTTGGGATGGAAGCTTAGAGAAGACAGTGAACGTGAAGACAATTTTGTCTCACGAAGAAGAAGAGGAAGGGACAACATCAAATAATCCTTCCTTGGTGGCTCCTCCTCCACCACAACAAGTACAACAAAGCACACCACAAGCTGAAATTCAAACAGCCTTGAGAAGTCCAAGAAATTCTTCTCCAAGTACACTGCAGGGATCAGAAACGCCCTAAAGTTCGAATGGAACTCCAAGCACACCAAGAAGACCAAGATTCAGAAATCTGAGTGAGATTTATGAACAAGGAGAGGTAAGTGACAATACCGGTCTGAATTCTTTATATTGTCATGTTGATGACCCAATTCATTTTGAAGATGCTGTAAATGAAGATAAATGGACTGAAGCAATGAATAAACAAATTGGTGCAATTGAGAAGAGTAAGACATGGGAGTTAGTGGATCTCCCTAAAGGCAAAGAAGTTATTGGAGTTAAGTGGGTCTATAAGACCAAAAGCAGTGCTGAAGGCAAGATCGAAAGGCACAAAGCCAGACTTGTTGTTAAAGGCTACAAGCAGCAACAAGGGAGAGACTATGATGCAAATTTTGCACCAGTGGCAAGGATGGAAACTGTGAGAACCGTGTTGTCTATTGCAGCACAACACAAATGGAAGATTTATTAGATGGATGTAAAATCCGCATTCCTAAATGGAGTGTTGAAAGAAGAGGTTTATGTTGAACAACCTCCAGGCTATGAAGTTGAAGGCCAAGAGCATAAAGTATGCAAGCTAAAGAAAGCTCTTTGTGGGCTGAAGCAAGCTCCAAGAGAATGGTACAGTAGGATAGATGCTTACCTGATTGAAAATGGGTTTGGGAAATGTGATGGAGAACCCACACTCTACATAAAGGAAAATGAGGGTAAGATTCTTATTGTTGTTTTATATGTAGATGATTTAATTTTTACTGGCAATGAAGCTTCTCTCATTGCTGATTTTAAAGCAGTCATGAAAAGTGAATTTGAAATGATTGACTTGGGTTTCTTAAGATATTTTGTTGGAATTGAAGTAGACCAAAGTGAAAAATGATATTTTCATTTCCCAAGCAAAATATGTTGAAGTAGTGTTGAAAAGATTCAACATGCAGAATAGCAAGGCAGCTGTAACTCCAATTTTCGTGGGGTTGAAATTAAGTAAAGAAGACAACAGCAAGGATTTTGATCCAAATTTTTTTAAAAGCATGGTTGGCGGCCTCATGTATTTGACTGCAACTTGGCTAGATATTATGCACGCTGTCAGTTTAATCTCCAGATTCATGGAAAGACCGAAAGAAACTCATTGGTAGGTAGCCAAGAGGATTCTAAGGTATGTGAATGGAACGAAGGGGTATGGTATTTTATACTCATCTTCTGAAAATTTCGTGTTGACAGGTTACACTGACAGTGATTAGGCTGGAAGTGTTGATGATAGGAGGAGCGCATCAGAATATATGTGTCATTTGGGATTAGGAACAGTTTCATGGGCTTCCAAGAAGCAACCAGTAGTTGCTTTATCTACAACAGAGGCAGAATATGTGGCAGCAACAGCTGCAGCATGCCAAGCAGTATGGCTGAGAAGAGTTCTCAGAGATTTGTGTCAAGAACAAGAAAAAGGCACAACCATTTACTTGCGATAATAGCTCAGCGATAGCTTTATCTAAAAATTCTAATTTTCACAAAAGAACAAAGCACATAGACACCAAGTTTCACTTCATACGTGAATTGGTTAACAATGGTGAGATTGCTTTTCAGCACTGCAGAACAGAGGATCAGTTTGCTGATATCCTCACAAAACCATTAGCTTAGAAAAGCTTTAACTATTTTAGGAAGTGTCTGGGTATGCAGGAAAACCCAGCAGTTGAAATTAAGGGGGAGTGTTGGAAATTAATTCCAACTGCCCCTCATAAATCAACAGAGCAGCGAGTTAATGTGAAGGGATTGGAAGGCGGCGAAGTAATGGTTGATGGCAAGTTGAAGAACAACGGCATAAGTATGGAAGCGGTGGAAGCTCCATCCTTATCAGCTGCAACAACCACATTAAAACTCCACTAGCAACGTTTAATGCACTTAAGAGTTGAGGTGGCAAGCCATTCCGGAGGGTCTGAAGAGCTCGAGCAACAAAGGGGGAAGCAACCCCCGGAACAGGTGATGTCATCCTCAGCTGGGCCCACCTTTCACCACTCACAAAGCAATTCTGGGAGGAAGTAAGAACTCATGTAAATAGCCTCCCAGCAGCCCCCCAGAATACATAAATGAAAATAATGAAAGGGAATAAGGCTTTAACCTCATGTTAAAGTGTTTTCAATGCAATTTTATTTTCACGGCAATGATGTTTTTATATTGAGTTAGTTTTATTATTACCGCGGTACATTTACATTTACATTTACATTCTACATTGTTTATATATATATATATATATATATACCCAGAGCACATAATGTAATAGAGTTGAAAAAAGTTGTTGTGTAATGTTTTTTATTATTGCCTGAAGGCTGAAAACAAAGAATAGAGATACAGAGAGAAATTTGGAAGCGCTGCATGTGTAGCAGCCAATTGAAGGTTTTCACCAGTGAATCCAGAACCTTTTTCTAAGGAGTTTTATTTTGTAACACCGTTTGTTTTATAAAATAGAATTGGTATTTCATCTTTGTGCCTTTTTGAAATTTGAGTTTTTAATTTTATTTAAAGCTGTGTGTTGTAAAAGAGGAATTTCTATTTCCTCTGTTATGTTAAGGAATTACTCAAAAAATTCCAACAGTGAATATGGTAACACCGTCCAGAAAAATGAGAAAAAGTAGAGCCAGTGGACATAACGCCTGCTCGAGCGCATCATTAAAGGCAGAAGCGGACGGACAAAATGTGGGGAACTTTAAAAAACAATGGAATTTGTGGTGCCACCCACCACAAATTTTTAATACGTTTTTTCACTTCTTGGGTTTTATGGGCTTTCCTCTCTTCACGTAAATAAATTAAACCATGTAATTAATTATTGAAACAAATTCCAACTGGAATGCAAATATGAAATTGGTTTCATACATATTCCGTGTGCGTCCTCTCCCTCTGGATCTTCCATCTAAGTCAATCTAGTGTTTTCAACTCACTTCTACTTTATCTTTTAATCAATAAAATAAAATATTCTCCATTTACTTTTACATTTTATGTAATCAAATGTTCTCTCGACATGCTTTGCTTTATCTTTAATTAAATATTTTCCACTTACTTTTACTTTATACCTTCAATCTTTCAAATATATATAAAAGTTTTAAAAATATGTTAATTAAGTATTATATCTTTAAATACTATGAAATATTTTATTTATTTTTCATTTTCGACTTTGCAAGTGCAGTGGAATTCCATTTAATTAATAAAACAAAAGCCGAGTCAGGCAACACGCAGCTGGAAGGGAGACGGTTAGGTAGTGAAGATAGCTGAAAGGGAGATGGTTAGGTAGTGAAGATTTGAATCCAGACGTCTCTGTGCACGCAACCACCGCGAAAGCGTTATCTTTAAAAATAGACATCTTCTTAAAATAAATTATGGATTTGAATTTTGTATTTAGTAAATTATGGATTTGAATTTTGTATTTAGTAAATTATGGATTTGAATTTTGTATTTAGTAATATTATTAAAAAATAATATAATATAATGGTTTAACTTGGTAAAAGTAAAATATGCCCATTTTTCATTTTCGACTTTGCAAGTGCAGTGGAATACCATTTAATTAATGAATCAAAAGCCGAGTCAGGCAACACGCAGCTGAAAGGGAGATGGTTAGGTAGTGAAGATTTGAATCCAGACGTCTCTGCGCACGCAACCACCGCGAAATTTGATTTTATAGTTCCCTACTCTTGCGCGTTATCTTTAAAAATAGACTACTTAAAATAAAAAGATTATTGACTTTTGAAAGCTTCCAAGCCCGCAGAGACACAGCGATTCTTCCCCATTTTGTTTTTATTATCTATTTTATAAAATTATTAAACATCTTTGTTTTCTTTGTTTTTAAAATATTATAATTTTATAATAAAATGACGATCTTCTATAATTTTATAATAAAATTTGTATATATCACAATGATGATTTTAAAAATAAAATTGTAATATTAATTTTAATGATATTCGAAGTTATATTGTAAAATAGAATTTGTAATTATGTTTTTAAATATTTTGTCCATAATTTTAAATCAATTCAGGTTATTTAAATGCAATAGAGATTAGATTTAATAACAGTTCTCACTCACTTGTTAATAGCTAGATGTGATAGGGTTGGTTTGACTCTTGAAGTGTATAATTCTTACTCACATTATTTGTTTTTTAAAATCAATTTATTGTATTCTTTAGTTTAAAAAATTTATTTTTTAATTAATTTTATTTATCGAAAAGTGTTGACGTGTAGCATACATAATCTATTTCTCATTTTGAATTTGTGACCTTTTAGGAGGAAACACGTGCTCTTAACCATTATGCCCACTCTATACACCTTGTGTGCATTCATGGTGTTTTTTAAAAGTTATTGTATAAGCTTGAAGGCTTATTTTACATCATTTCCATTCTTAAATTTACAAAATCCTTTTCACATAATTACATAAAAAAGGTGAGAAATTAAGATTTCCACCTTATTATTAGATATGACCTAGTAGATTGTAAAGAAAAAAATAGCTATAAAATAAGTCATTGTACTGGAATTTGATGTCCTCTCTACCCAAGTAAGATGGTCCATGTATGGTCTATAGTAAAAATCAGATGAATTTTCATCTTGATGCTCATTAATCCACCAAAGGCCTTGTTCCACTGCCAACCCCTCTTTTGAGAGTCAATCTACTTCCTTGCTATGTTCCATGTAGATGTGAGAACATGAGCCTTGATGCTCCTTAATCCACCAAATGCCCTGTTCCACTGCTAGCTCCTCTTTTGACAGTCAATCTGCTTCCTTGCTATGTTCCATGTAGATGTAAGAACATGAAAGAAAACTAAATCAGTGCTTGAACCACATTGTTTCCTCCAATATATGTGAGAGTAAGTTGTCTTTGTTTCCTTCAATATATGCCAGAGTAAGTTGTCTTTGCGAACTTTTTTTTGTTGAGTTAGTTTTTTTTTTTTTTTTTAATTTATCTCTTCAATATTATTTATTTATTTTTTATGCTTTTTTGTCAAATTTTAAAATTCTTTTCTTAAATTATGTTTTTGTGAAATGTTTTTTTTTTTAATTTATTTTTTATTTTTGAAATGTTTTTATTTTTATTTTTATTTTTGAAATATTTTTATTTTTTATTTTTTATTTTTATGTTATTATTTTTTCATTATTGTTATTATTATTTTTGTAATTTTGATATTTTATAAGTTAAATTTGTTTATTTTTTTACATATTTTTATGTTTGTTTTTATTTTTTATTTTTTATATATTTCTTATATTGTATTTTTTGGGTCATGTTTTTTATTTTTATTTTATATTAAGATATATATTTTTATTTATTTTTTATTATTTTTTAAAATTTTCTATTTTTTTTGTTTTAGTTTTTATTTTTTCAATATTTTCATATTCTCAATATATTTGATTGGATATATATGTCAAAATAAAAAAAATATGTAGAAGTAATAAGTTTAGGAGAACCATTGTTTGTTGATGGTGTACTTCCTTAACCGTCCATAAAATTCTGAAAAAGACAATTTTTTTTTTATGTATTCTTTAATATGTTTATTAATCTTAATTTATTAAATTCAAAAAAAATATAATTTTATTATTATTATTATTATTATTATTATTATTATTTCTCAATAATTAAATATAGTTTTTAAAAAACAATTTACAAATTTCAAAATCTTAAAATTATCTAAAAATAAAATATTTATACAAATTTCCCAAAAAAAAATAAAATATTTTAATACAAACAAGAAAACCTATACAACCGAACAACAAATTATAAAAAGATAATCACACATGTCAAGGACACCTACTTTAACGAGTTCAGTAAAAACAGATCCGATAAAATGTGCACACTAGCGATGGAATTTGTGGTGCCTACCGCAAATTTTTCAATCACTATCTTTTCACTTTTGGGTTTTTCTTGGACATTTTTTTTCCTAATTTTTTTTCCCAGTTTTACGGTGGACTTAATCTATTTAATTGATTATTAAAAAAAATAAACTGAAACGCAAATATGAAATTCATGAGTGCCTTCTAATTTTCAATCAACATCAATTTCATGTTCTCCACTCACTTTTAATTTTTCTCCGCTCACTTTTAATTTTTTTAAACTCATTTGATGTTCTCCGCTCACTTTTAATTATTTGTTTATTTATTTTTAAACTCCGCTACCTTTTTCTTTATCATTCATCAATAAAATCTTATCGCAAGCAAGTTTATTTTTACTTTATTTTTAATCAATAAAATCTCATCACAATCGGGTTTGTTTTTACTTTTATCTTTAATCAATAAAATCTCATCAAATTTACACTAATTTTAATCTAGGCAATATATATATTTATTTTTTAAAATATGTTAATCAAGTATTTTAAGTATAAATCGATATAATTTATAATTTATTTTAATTCACACATATTTTTAATATAACAAATTTTTTATTTAAAACTTTTACACGAATATAACTATACATTATAATTTAAATATTTATGTAAAAGTTGAAATAGTAAAAATTATGTAAAAGTTAAAATGTCATTACTTAAAAGAAAAAATGCCTCGTTTGAATATGAAGTTGGATTTCTCATTTAGCCTTCTACATTGATTTTTTCTATTTTAAATATTTTTTTCGCTTTCATTTAAACTTAAACATTTTTTTACTTTATTTTATATGTTAATAAATAAATACCTTATTAAAACCAACCTAGATCCATCTAATTCTGGATCTATCATGCGCCCATAAGGATTAAGATGGATCTAGGTTGGTTCCAGATTGGTTCCAGTTGAGGGCAATAGTGCCACATTTTTAGATTATCATTATTGTGTATATGGTTGAGATAAATCCATACTTTGAAATGTATATTATGTTTTCTTTGCTTTGCATGACCATATCATTCTCCTCTTTAATTTAGTTTATGTGGCTTGCCTTGTGTGTTTATTTGCTTGGATTTAGATGGTATTATATGTGAATGTTACAGTTGTTTTGTGTGTTTTTTTATATTTCTATATGTGTATGTAATTGTATGTTGGTAATTAGTTCGTGATGAAGAAGGCATACAATCTTGTCAATATTTTGCAAGAGGATTGATACTGCACATCTATTTCATTTAATTTTAGGTATTACAACTTTTGATAGCTAATTAATTCTTAATAGTGCCCCTATAAGTATTACTAAATATATTTTGAAGAGTAGTTTTAATCATTTACTGGGTAAAGCGTGATGCGAAAATGTCGAATGCAAAACCAAGGCACGGTTGGTTATAGGTTTTCACTTGGGTTTGGGTAGTCCCCGCATTGGTCTTGGGTCTACATCTGTTGTGGGGTTTATACTCTGGTTGCTCATTCTCAGCTGCATCCTTTGTTGTCATGTTGGTAATTTTCTGCTACGGACTAGCTTCCAGCATGGTTTGTCTCTGCTCTGTTGTTCTTCTTTTCATATGACACCATTAGCTCCGCGCGTTATGTCGATGCTGGTGTCAATCATTATGTTGCTTTTTCAATCATCTCCTTCTGGCTGACTTCACTTCTTTTATGGGTGGAAGTTTTAACAGATTGTTTAGTTTCTCTTGAAATGACAAGATGAGGACGTAAGCCAGTTGGGGGGAAGGGTAAACAGGCCTCTGTTGCACCACCTAGGAAGCGTGGTCGCAAGACAATTGAACAACATCTTGAGCCTCTGGTTAATAATTTTTTGCATGAGATTCCATCCTCTGTTCGTGATCGGGTTTATGGTTGGGAATCTAAGATTTTGGATAATCCTGACTCACAGGATGATACGGCCTCTGAAGATATGCAGCGAGGCGCCCCAAACCCTGGCCATACCTGGGGTCGCACATCTCTTTATCAGTAGACTATCCAAACATATTGGATAGTTAAGTGTCTTCTTGCTAAAGCAATTGTGTCCATTGCAGTGCCTAAGCTGGACTCTAAGCTAGAGGCAACCCTGGTAGATATTAACAGGAATATTCAATAGATTAACTTAAGACAATTGCATCAGTATACGTATCTTGCCCGATTGGAGAAGAAGGTTAAAGCTCTCGCTCAGGTCCTTGTTGAACTTCCTGGTGCTACTGCTACAGCACCCGCACCAATTGAATCTGATGAAGACTGTGTTAGTGTCGGTATCTTCATCCCTGCGTCAGTGATCAAATTCTCTTGTTGTATTGCATATTAGTTGTCTCGCTCAGTCAGCTGCATTCCATTAGGAGCATGGATCATCTGACGGTAGTGGCTTGTTGTACATTTTCCCTCATGTCCTTTACCTGTTGGCCCATTTCCATTCATCAAGATCATCTGCAGTCACTTTTTGTCTTTAAATTTGCAAGGGTCATTTCTAGGGTTTCAGTTTCATTAGGTCTAGGGTTTCATCAAAAAGGTCTTCAAAATGTCCAATAACGGTCAGCAGGCACATGAGGTGATTGAATAAAGTTTCAGTACCAATAAATTTCATAATCGCATGCTCAGAAATGTATTTTTCCTCAAAACCCTATTTTGAGGAAAAATAGAGTATTTTAGGTTTTTATGTATAAATCTCATGTAATTTCAGTTCTCTCATATGTAAATAACCTCAATGGCAACCCTGGTCACCTTGCTAGGCTTCAGCAGCTCCATCCCCTGCAAGGCAAACAAAAATCAAGTCATTCAGCTCATTAAAGGCACAAATAAAGTGAATTGCCCAAAAAACAGAGTTGAAAAATGGCGCGGCACATTGGGTGAGAGGCGCGGCGCATACAAGTGGCCCGGCGCATTGGGACGGCCTCCACAGTGTAAAAAATACACTGGTGCGACGCATATAACAGGCGCAGCGCGTTGGGTTTGTGGCGCGGCGCATAGAGCTGCAAGCCATTTTCACCACAGATTCATTCAAATTCTCAATTTGCTTGGTTTCCTCCAGTCCAAAGTAAGTCAAAAACTCTTCAAATGCCAATGAAAGTGTGTCTTAAGATGTTTATGATGATTTAGTAAAAAATTTCAAATCGTACTTCCTTGCAATTGCTGCTCAAGACATGATTGCTTAGGGTTTGTAAATTTGTTTTTGTGGCCATCATTCCCTCACCTTTTTATTCCCTCACTTCTTTTCTAGTTTCATTAACCCATTTTACTATCCCCCATATTCCTAAAAATCATTCATCCCTATCCCCAATTCCCATTTTCCCAAATCCTAACTATAAAATCCCCAAACCCTACACTCCTTAAACCCTACTCACATCCCTAAAATCTGTTCACACATACATTTTTATACTCTCTTCCATACACTCTACCTATTTCATTCCTCTACCATATTTTCACACTGTTATCCACAAAACCATCCATGTACAACCACATTTTTCAAAACCAAAGGAAAACAATGGAAAGAGACAGTGATCATGGGTATGAGCAAGAGATTGAACATGACCAGAAATCTTGGCTTGAGAGAAAAAACTTGCACTTGGGAAAGGATGCTAGAGAAGGCTAACAATGAGAAAAACATGTTAAGGAACATGGCATACCACTACTTGTCAATAAATATGGCATGCAAAGCAAGAATCAAGATTTTGAAAGCCAAGTTGAAGAAGGCATCGAGGAGGTGAAAAGAGCACGATAGACTTCAGACCTTGGCTGAGGCTTCCTTGGCCCAACATAGCACTTAGTGGAGGACACTCAGCCCAAATTTCAAAAAATTTGGGACACTTTTTGCATTTTTGGAATTTTTGGGCCAAAACACAGGTTTTCTGCCCAATGCGCCACGCCACCTGGCGCTCGCTTTTTATAGGGGACTCCTTTTGATGCAAACTCAACATTTTTGGATTTTTCATCGAAAAATATGCATGCCTACCAATGGCCAAGAAATTTTGACAGGTTTTGGGCTTCCAAAAAGGTCAAAAACACCTTAAAATGACCTTTCTGCCCCTTTTTTGACACACAGGAAGCAGTCTTGGGAGAACTCAGTTTTGGAGGGGAAAATGGAGGCCAAATTCAAAAATTCCAATTGTGCTGGAAAGTAGACAGGCATACCTTTCCAACAAGCCCACTTGGAGAAAATGTGGACACCAGGAAGGCCTCCAAAATCAACTTCAAACAGGGGATACGCATAGGGAAATCAGGCGCGGCACATTGGAGGCATTTTGCTCATTCTTGGTCAAAAACTCTGTTTTGCGCCTAGTTTTTTCACAGTTTGACTTTTTTCCTTCTAATTGTCAAACTCATGATGTAATTTAATGTGACATGATGGATTTTGATGTAATTTTGCTAAATTTTCACTCATAGAGGTAGATTCATCCATCAAAAGGTAGTTTGCAATTGAATGAATCAGTTTTCTAGTTTTTAGAGGCAAGCTGTTCCACTGCCTACTTTCTAGTTCTCAGTTTAGATTTTGTTGGAACAACTCCTAAAATCATGAGCTTGACCTCTAGAAGCTAGGATGAGTTGTTGTTTTCCTATATCATATGTTTTATCAGTCATTAGCATGGTTGGACTTTTGGGAATGCTTTGAGCATTATTGTACATTCATCTCTGCAGTTTGGCAAAGGAATAGACCAGGGTTTGCAGCACTCTATGGGATTCATGTGGCATTTTGCTTTGATATTTTGTTTCTCTCTGTAAATGTAAGCTTACTTGTGTTTTATGTATGCCATTTTCTCTCTTATTTCTTCTTAACTTAAACAAACAAGGATAAAGGTAGAATCCATTGAAATTGCAGTGCTCAACCTAGGGTTTGTTTAGTTATTTTTGTTTTCAGCTGTTTGAAGAGGATCCCTGAAGGTTTCTTGCCCTCTTAAACTCCTCACCTATCTAAAGCTCTCCATTTCTTTCAATTTGAGGTGTCAAATCAATTTCCTGCCTTGCCCCATTGAGATCTCTGCAAAATTGAGCCTCATTCCCCAGACCCAAAATCTGCCTTTCCATTTGAGCCAACAAAACATCCTTAAATTCAATCAAACCCTTTTGCACATACCTAGCCTAAAATCAGTTTTCACATCAAAGTCATCTCAAGCCTCATTGATCATTTTTTGCTAATATTGACAAGGAGAGAGCCCTCTCCCAATCTGGTAGGGCTAGCTACTAGGTTAAGCATGGTTTGATGTTACCCTAGATTCTGCCTTTCTCAGCCTGAGGTAGATTTAGACCATAACATAGTGGCAACCATACTGGGGAAGGAAATTTTGTTGTTTTCTTTATAAACTATAGACGGAGCCTGAAGTTAGCCAGGTAGCCTTCGAAATGCTCTTGCTTTGCATTAGTGAAAGTAGATGAATGCTGCTTCAGTCAATCTCCGGTCTAGTTTATGAACTGAACATCTGGTTCCCTCAGTAAAATCTAATCAAGTTCAGATCTGATTGTTGATGGTGAACAACGATCAGAAACAGCAAGGCTGAAATCATTCACTGGACAACTCTAAATCAGTTTCGAGATCAGATCCAAGGACTCCACTGAAGGATGAACCTGACCAGCAGAAACGTGAAAGGACAATATGGAAAGATCAGGTATTCAAGTTGTAATTTCATCCAAGACATTTTGTTCTTTATCATAAATTATTTCTTCTCTTTTCCCGAGAATGTCAAGAAGGCTTTGCAAAGTATATTGTATTTGAGAAAAGATCCTCGGCCTGCATTTGATTCCTTCCCTTTGAAGATTGTGAATACCAAAGATTTGCATGCTTTTGAGCTTGATCAAGACCTTTCTTCCGAATCTTGTGATGACCATCTTCAAACTGATGAACCTCAAGAGACCGAGACTAATTCTGCAACATTTGTACATACCCCTATACCTTGTAAAATTCCAGATCGATATAAGCCTCTGATTTTACCTCCTATATCCCATGCTTTCCCTAAAAATCATGACCTATATCTACCAAGATTTTATGGTGAACGCGACAACATCACTGCTAAGAGCATGTTCTGAATTTTGAGTCTTTTCTTGACATTTTTGAAGTTGATGAAGAGGATGCCAGTATTAGGCTTTTTTCTCTTTCTTTGCAAGGCAAAGTCAAGAGTTGGTTCAAAACCCTGCCTGATGCGAGCATCTCAAATTTCCAGCAGTTCGTCAAAGTTTTCCTCGACAGGTGGGTGGTCAGACAGAACCCTTTCTTGATTATAGAAGAGTATAACCAGCTGAAAATACTGCCAGGGGAGACAGTACAACAATTTTCTACTAGATTTAACCAAGTTTATTATTTGATGCCAGTTAATATAAGGCCTCCTCCTGGATTTTCTCTCTTGCACTACTCAGGTGCCTTTGATCTGGAAATGGAGTTTCAGCTGAGAAAAAGGAATCTTGCAACACTTGAAAAGATGCAGAATAGTGCAGTAGATGTAGAGGCTCATTTGCTGATCTGAAGGGCAAAGTTGAAGGAAGAAGAGATGAAAAACATAGATCCGGAGGAATTGACATCTCTAGAGGTAAAGCTTGACATTTTGGTAAGTGCAGTGGAAGAGATGATGCAAAGGATCATCACAAGGAATGAGTATAATGTTCAAGCCCATCACTCACTGATTGAAGAAGAACAAGATGCTGATCCAAAACATTTTGTTTCTTATCCCAGTTGTCATAGATCTGATAATGATTGCTTTATAGATCATCTTGGAGAAGAGAGAGCTGTTGATATGACATGTAGGCTTGATGATGTGTTTTATACTGATGATTTGCCTCAGTTTGATCAGTATGATGATGATTGTGTTCTCCAAACAGAAGCTAATCTTGCAGACAAATCAGCAGCTAGTTTCTGGGAGGAAGAAGTTCACTTTCAGCAGCTCGAATACAATGTTCAGCCATCACATATCAGCTATGGAAATGACAAGGAAAGTGTAGCAAATTTTGAAGTAAGTGAAGGATCTTTGCCTTTTTGTTTTGATTCGTTTTAGTTCATCAAAGAAAACTTCCATGCAATCAGAAATAAACTGTCGACAAGTCTTGATTTGGACCATCTTGAGGGCAATGAAAACCTTGTTCAAGACTTCTCATATCCAAATTTGCAGCCCCTGAATGCCATTAATTTTCAAGTTGCAGATGAAGACTTGGAAGCTGGCACATATGATCAAATGATACAAGATGATTCCATACCATTTTGTTTTGAATCATTTCAGTTTTTGAAGGGTAAATTGCATAGTATATCCTCAAATGAGCAGCATGTAGGAAATCATGTAATCTCATTGAAGCCAATAGAAAATGGGTTGCAGCAGTATTTTCAAGTTTTTCACGATCCAGTAGCTGATGTGTTGGATGATTTCTGCAGTCAAATTCCTTCTCCATTGACTATATGTAAGCTTGAAACGTGTGTTGATATAAAATTGATCCGACAACCGGTCTCTTTGTCATTTTTAGCAGGAGTCTCATCACAAAGCTCAAAACAAAGTTTGCATTCATGGTATGAGGAGAAGAGAAATAACCCATTGGATGAGCTAAGTTCCAGTGTGCATGAACTTCAAGATCCTTATGCAGTGTTTTTGGAGGCGGATAGAGAATCCATATCATTCAACGGATCTGTTTCCAAGTTTTCATGGGAGTTTCCTTTCAGTAGTTCTCTCTTGTTGTTCATAAGCGAGCACTTGCGGAGAATTCAAACAGTAGACGGAATACTTACTTGGTTGCATTGGTTGTTTCATTTCACTTGATCAGGTAATGAATGAAACTGTTAGAGTAGTTTTTGATGAATAAGTTCAATTATGAGCATCTTTTCCTGTCTGTCAATTTTGTTTTAGTTTTCAGTCTTAGTTTCGAGTCATATTTCGGTCCTGAAATTGAGTCAAGAGTTTGGTTTTGGTTTGTCGAAGTTAGTTCCATAGCCCAATGGATGAAGGCACTGCCTGCTTTCCCAGAGATCTGTAGTTCTTAGCACCTCCAAGGAGCTACCATCCCCATTGGAGCCAATGTTAGTGTCGGTATCTTCATCCCTCCGTCAGTGATCAAATTCTCTTGTTGCATTGCATATTAGGTGTCTCGCTCAGTCAACTGCATTCCATTAGGAGCATGGATCATCTAACGGTAGTGGCTTGTTGTACATTTTCCCTCATGTCCTTTAACTACTGGCCCATTTCCATTCATCAAGATCATCTACAGTCACTTTTTGTCTTTAAATTTGCAAGGGTCATTTCTAGGGTTTCAGTTTCATTAGGTCTAGGGTTTCATCAAAAAGGTCTTCAAAATGTCCAATAATGGTCAGCAAGCACATGAGGCGATCGAATAAAGTTCCAGTACCAATAAATTTCATAATCGCATGCTCAGAAATGTATTTTTCCTCAAAACCCTGTTTTGAGGAAAAAAAGAGTATTTTAGGTTTTTATGTATAAATCTCATGTAATTTCAGTTCTCTCATATGTAAATAACCTCAATGGAAACCTTGGTCACCTTGCCAGGCTTCAGCAACTCCATCCCCTACAAGGAAAACAAAAATCAAGTCATTTAGCTCATTAAAGGCACAAATAAAGTAAACTGCCCAAAAAACAGAGTTGAAAAATGGCGCGGTGCATTGGGTGAGAGGCGCGGCGCATACAAGTGGCGCGGTGCATTGGGCCGGCCTCCAAAGTGTAAAAAATACACTGGCGCAATGCATATAACAGGCGCGGCGCGACGCATAGAGCTGCAAGCCATTTTCACCACAAATTCATTCAAATTCTCAATTTGCTTGGTTTCCTCCGGTCCAAAGTAAGTCAACAACTCTTCAAATGCCAATGAAAGTGTGTCTTAAGATGTTTATGATGATTTAGTAAAAAATTTCAAACCCTACTTCCTTGCAATTGTTGCTCTGTTGGGAAAAATATTGAGAGGGGGGGGGGGTGAATCAGTATTTAGAGCTTGACTGAAAACTTTTTCTTTTTCTTTATCTAAAAACCATATGCTACTTTACTGAACCCAACTCACGTATACACGCAGATATCCTTAAGAAAACTTGCGTATGCCCAGAGATCTTATTATGCATTTAATTATTTACTTAGATCATTGCATCATTCATTCATCAGATGTTTAGTAAGCAGTAAGCATGTGCAGTAATAATAGAATAAACCATCACACATAAGCAACACACATGAACACCAGTATTTAAGGTGGAAACCCAATTTGGGAGAAAAACACCGCTGCTGTCGTCTCTCTCTTCAATATTTATTATAAAGAAAAATTCTTACAATTTTGTACTGGCGCAGACTCATACCAGCACACAGGCACCCACCTACAGAAGGCTGCAACCTTCTCTTGTTCTCTAGCCACTACTGGAAGGGAGCTCCAACCCTCTGATCTCGTTTACTAGCCTCTCCTGGAAGGGAGCTACTACCCCCTCGATCTCGTTTACCAGCCTCACCTGGAAGGGAGCTACAACCCCCTGACTGAAGGCTACAACCTTCAGCACCACCATGGACCACGTTTCATCAATTTTCAAACTGGATCCAACAGCTTCCACACAACATACCTTGTAGGCCACTTTTCATCAGATTTTCAGATTGGACCCACTCCACACATTTAAGCTCAACATACATCAAACTGAAACTTATAACCCCATAAATTCATTCATTGAATCATCAACCAACAACTTGATATTTAATCAACATAATCAACAGCATAATCAACATTCAAACAAACCAGATCTATATGAATACATCATTGACAGATAGAAGTAAAACAGCAAAACAGATCAGACATTTCATTCCACACACTTCAGCAAAACCATAGATTCAATACGCGCTTTTACTTCACCGAACCCGCGTATATACGCGCTTTCACAGAGACAAACCTACGTATACATCTGCAAACATTTTAGAATTGACCTTTGATTTCATACACACTTTTGCTGAAACGAACCTGCGTATACACGCGCTTTTTCTGAAACTAACCTGCGTATAGATCTATAACTTTTCAGGACTATGCAACTCTTCAGAACAGATAACTCAGATCTCACCCTTTACTTCAGCAAAGATTCGCCAGATCACAGATCTAAACATTCCATAAACAGATCTAGAAAATACATAGTCATTTCAGATCTAGAGATCCCTCTTCATCATTTTCTTCATAGGTGCATTATTAATTCAGATCAATCAATAAACTGTTACCCATTCCATGGAGATATACTTCAGAGTGAAGTATTCATTAAAACCCAGACCTATGCACACTCTTTCACTATGATCTTCTTCTCCTTATATAGATTTAGCCTTTGTCAATACCATGAGTCAAAACCACTCAACCGCTGATGGTATTCCTGGACGGGATCAAATAGATAATCCAGCGCTCAATATTTTGGGCCAATACCATGGTCATGTCCCCTGGTTTTATAAATTTAGAGCGCAAATAGGCATACGCTACTTGGTACGTACTTTTCCGCGTACATACGCTACTTTTCCTTTACAAACCCGTGTATGCTTTATGACATATCTTATTCATCATTACTCTAGCACTTACAGGAATTTCTTTCTTCTGCTACTTCTGAGCTGCTCTGTAGATACATCAGATTTACATCACTAACAAATAGGTTGCTATCCAAAGACAACTCATCAATTCAGTTTCCATCAAGGACTACTTCATCAAGTAGGTTAGGACAACTTCATCAAGTAGGTTGCCATCAAGGACAACACATTGCATCAAAGTAGGTTGCCATCAAGGACAACACATTGCATCATATTGCCAACAATCTCCCCCTTTGGACTTGATGGAAACCATGATGGTGTTTGATCACCACAACAGATAGATACATTGATTATAACCATTATTCAAACACAATGATACTCTCCCCCTTTGACATCAAGGGCAAAGGGCGGATCAAAACCAAACAAGGTTTTTCTTCTCTTGTAGAAAGAAGAGCTCTGTAGATCTTATGTGCACTGAAGTTACCATGGTTGCTCCCCCTGAGTTCATGCTAAATCTTCAAACATATTTTTCAATGAAGTACATGACTCTATGACCTTTCCTATCACCAAGGACTCATACTTACATCAATGATCCAACCAAGTGGATTTACATATGTGACTCAAGTACCCAACCAAGTGGGTTTACACATTTTGACTCAACTACCCAACCAAGTGGGTTTACAGATTTGAATAAGTCCTTACATGACTGAATATAACAATTTACATCATAGGTCTCAACATAACCTTTTCATCAAATTACAAATATGAATTTTTATAACCAATACCAAAAAGACGTCAAGAGAGAGATCATATTTCAGAACCATCATAATGCCAACAATGCATTACTCTCAGCAAGGCTAATGCTTCCCCTGAAACTGTGCTCATATTCTTGAGCCATCTCACTGCTTTCCTTAACAGAAAAACATACGCTTCTGTCTCCATTGGAACTCGCGTGTATACGCAGCTTTAGTTCACGAAACCCGCGTATGGAAAGTGAAATACTGAAAATTTCACACTCCTTCTTCTGGATTTATACATTCTGTACCTGTCTTCTGTTGTCACATTAGATGCACTGCTAGAAATAAACACAACCAGAATTACCAAACCAACCATGGGAATCATCATACATTGCTCCCCCTGTGATGATACATTACTGATTCCTATAATGTATCTCACATCACTCCTGCAGTCATTATGAGAAGTAAGCTTTAGAAGCGGATGACTGCAGTAGGGTCAATATTCCCTACGTTTTTGACCGATGCCTCTTCTTTTTCCAGCTTTGCTTGTAATTTCTTATAGTGTGCTGGACATTCTCCAATTTATCAGATCTGTTCATCATACTTATCCTGCAACCAGTGACCTTATGACCAAATGAGTTACAATAGAAACAACATCCATGAAAGCAACCCTTCTTTCTTGTTCTATGCAATTCTTTACCAATCAGATCCCTTTCTTTTGTGAAATTATCATCATCCATGGTAGATGCCATGAGCACTTGCAGATCTTGGTCAAAACCTTCTTCATCCTCATTTGAAACTTCATCATTATATTCATTTGTATAATAACTCTTTCCCTTTTCAAATTGTTTCTCTTTATCATGATTTTCTTCATAAGGACATTTAGCAGCATAATGACCAACTCTTCCACAAGCAAAACACTTGAAGGGAAGCTTACCTCTGAATCCTCCAGTACCTGGTTGGAGTCTTCTCACAAAATTTGCTTCTTCTTCTTCTGATATATAACTTGATTCCTTGACAACTTCCTTTTCTTTTCCTTTTGAACATGCCTGCAAAGGAAACTTTCTCTCGACGTGAGGGACCTCCTTTCATCTCAAAAGCAATGTGATACCATGAAATAACACCAATAGTAAGAGCTTTCATAAACATCTTTTATTTTCTTCAATACTTTATACTTTTGACTCGAAATTTTGAAGCCAAAGATCTTAAGAGACTTTTTCCACCGCAGTAGTATCTATTATGGTTTCACCCAAATTTCTCATAATGCATTTACAACATCATCTAGACGAAAAAGAAACTCGGGCAATACCTCATCACTATGCATCCTTAAATTTTCATATTCAATTATGAGAGTTTGGAGTTTCTACTTACCTTTGTATCTCCTTCCATAGCTTAAAGAATGATTTTGTCCCATATTTCTTTTGCTAAATTTAGTCGCATTACTTTATCAAATTCACCCCGACATGCTTCCTAATAAAACATTGATCGCTTTGGCATTACTGGTATATTTCTTCCTTTCGCCGTACCGGTGAGGGACACTGCTTGACATCGATAACCTTCTTCCACGATTGCCCATACTTCTGCACCAAGACTTTGCAAATATGATTTTGTTCGTATCTTCTAGAATAACAGATTACCTCCATTGAATAGAGGTGGCCTTACAGAAAATACTCCTTCATGACTTCCCATTGCGACGGATCTCCTTCAAGCGATCAAGCTTCTGCAGAAGGACCTACCTCTGATACCAATTGTTGGGAAAAATACTGAGAGGGGGGGGGGGGGGTGAATCAGTATTTAGAGCTTACTCAACAATTTTTACTTTTTATTTCTCTTAAAACCATATGCTACTTTACTGAACCCAACTCGCGTATACACGCAGATATCCTTAAGAAAACTTGCGTATGTCCAAAGATCTTATTATGCATTTAATTCTTTACTTAGATCATTGCGGCATTCATTCATCAGATCATTCATCGTATGTTTAGTAAGGTATATGTGCGAAATATTAACAGAATAAACCATCACACATAAGCAACACACATGAGCACCAATATTTAAGGTGGAAACCCAATTCGGGAGAAAACCACCACTACTGTCATCTCTGTCTTTAATATTTATTATAAAGAAAACTTCTTACAATTTTGTACTGGCGCAGACTCATACCAGCACGCAGGCTTCTACCTGCAGAAGGCTGCAACCTTCTCTCGTTTTCTAGTTGCAACTGGAAGGGAGCTCCAACCCCCTGATCTCATTTACTAGCCTCTCCTGGAAGGGAGCTACTACCCCCTGATCTCGTTTACCAGCCACTCCTGGAAGGGAGCTACTACCCCCTGATCTCGTTTAACAGCTACTACTGGAAGGGAGCTACAACCCCCTCACTGAAGGCTTCGACCCTCAGCACCACAATGGACCACGTTTCATCAATTTTCAAACTGGATCCAATAGCTTCCACACAACATACCTTGTAGGCCACTTTTCATCAGATTTTCAGACTGGACCCACTCCACACATTTAAGCTCAACATACATCAAACTGAAACTTATAAACCCATCAATTCATTCATTGAATCATCAGCCAACAACTTGATCTTTAATCAACATAATCAACAGCATAATCAACATTCAAACAACCCAGATCTGTATGAATACATCATTGAAAGATAGAAGTAAAACAGCAAAACAGATTAGACATTTCATTCCACACACTTCAGCAAAACCCTAGATTCCATACGCGCTTTTACTTCACTGAACCCACGTATATACGTGCTTTCACAGAGAGAAACCTGCGTATACATCTGCAAACATTTCAGAATTGACCTTTGATTTCATACGCGCTTTTGCTGAAACGAACCTGCGTATACACACACTTTTTCTGAAACTAACCTGCGTATAGATCTGTAACTTTTCAGGACTATGCAGCTCTTCAGAACATATAACTCAGATCTCACCCATTACTTCAGCAAAGATTTGCCAGATCACAGATCTAAACATTCCATAAACAGATCTAGAAAATACATAGTCATTTCAGATCTAGAGATCCCTCTTCATTATTTTCTTCATAGGTGCATTATTAATTCAGATCGATCAATAAATTGTTACCCATTCCATGCAGATATACTTCAGAGTGAAGTATTCATTAAAACCCAGACCTATGCACACACTTGCACTATGATCTTCTTCTCCTTATATAGATTTAGCCTTTGTCAATACCATGAGTCAAAACCACTCAACCGCTGATGGTATTCCTGGACGAGATCAAATAGATAATCCAGCGCTCAATATTGTGGGCCAATACCATGGTCATGTCCCCTGGTTTTATAAATTTAGAGCGCAAATAGGCATACGCTACTTGGTACGTAATTTTCTGCGTACATACGCTACTTTTCCTTTACAAACCCGTGTATGCTTTGTGACATATCTTATTCATCATTACTCTGGCACTTACAGGAATTTCTCTCTTCTGCTACTTCTGAGCTGCTCTATAGATACATCAAATTTACATCACTAACAAATAGGTTGCTATCCAAAGATAACTCATCAAGTCAGTTTCCATCAAGGACAGCTTCATCAAGTAGGTTTCCATCAAGGACAACTTCATCAAGTAGGTTAGGAGAACTTCATCAGGTAGGTTGCCATCAAGGACAACACATTGCATCATAGTAGGTTGCCATCAAGGACAACACATTGCATCATAGTAGGTTGCCATCAAGGACAACACATTGCATCATATTTCCAACATGCTCAAGACATGATTGCTTAGGGTTTGTAAATTTGTTTTTGTGGCCATCATTCCCTCACCTTTTTATTCCCTCACTTCTTTTCTAGTTTCATTAACCCATTTTACTATCCCCCATATACCTAAAAATCATTCATCCCTATCCCCAATTCCCATTTTCCCAAATCCTAACTACAAAATCCCCAAACCCTACACTCCTTAAACCCTACTCACATCCCTAAACTCTGTTCACACATACATTTTTATACTCTCTTCCATACACTCTACCTATTTCATTCCTCTACGATATTTTCACACGGTTATCCACAAAACCATCCATGTACAACCACATTTTTCAAAACCAAAGGAAAACAATGGAAAGAGACAGTGATCATGGGTATGAGCAAGAGATTGAACATGACCGGGAATCTTGGCTTGAGAGAACAAACTTGCACTTGGGAAAGGATGCTAGAGAAGGCTAACAATGAGAAAAACATGTTAAGGAACATGGCATACCACTGCTTGTCAATAAATATGGTGTGCAAAGCAAGAATCAAGATTTTGAAAGCCAAGTTGAGGCATCGAGGAGGTGAAAAGAGGAAGATAGACTTTAGACCTTGGCTGAGGTTTCCTTGGCCCAGCATAGCACTTAGTGGGGGACACTCAGCCCAAATTTCAAAAAATTTGGGACACTTTTTGCATTTTTGGAATTTTTGGGCCAAAACACAAGTTTTTCTGCCCAATGCGTCGTGCCACCTGGTGCTTGCTTTTGATAGGGGACTCATTTTGATGCAAACTCAAAATTTTTGGATTTTCAATGGAAAAATATGCATGCCTACCAATGGCCAAGAAATTTTGACAGGTTTTGGGCTTCCAAAAAGGTCAAAAACACCTCAAAAATGACCTTTTTGCCCCTTTTTTGACACACAGGAAGAAGTCTTGGGAGAATTCAGTTTTGGAGGGGAAAATGGAGGCAAAATTCAAAAATTCCACTTGTGCTAGAAAGTAGACAGGAAGAAATTTCCAACAAGACCACTTGGAGCAAATTTGGACACTGGGAAGGCCTCCAAAATCAGCTGCAAACAGGGGCTATGAATAGGGAAATCAGGCGTGGCGCATTGGAGGCATTTTGCTCATTCTTGGTCAAAAACTCTGTTTTTCGCCTAGTTTTTTCACAGTTTGACCTTTTTTCCTTCTAATTTTCAAACTCATGATGTAATTTAATGTGACATGATGGATTTTGATTTATTTTTTCTAAATTTTCACTCATATAGGTAGATTCATCCATCAAAAGGTAGTTTGCAATTGAATGAATCAATTTCCTAGTTTTTAGAGGCAAGTTGTTCCACTGCCTACTTTCTAGTTATTAGCTTAGATTTTGTTGGAACAGCTCCTAAACTCATGAGCTCGACCTCTAGAAGCTAGGATGAGTTGTTGTTTGCCTATATCTTATGTTTTATTAGTCATTAGCATGGTTCGTGATCCAGGTGGATATTGGTGGCCACCCGCCTATTCCACTTGGGCCCCCACCATTGTCTCTTTCAGTTTTTCAGTTTCGGCATAACTTACTATTTTTAGCAGTTTTTTGGGTCCTGAACTTCCAGAGCCGTTTTGAGGCCCTAAACGACGTTTTTTGGGCATCGCGCCTCCAGTGAATATCATTCCGTTTCGGAATGATATTTCTGATCTGAAAACTCGCCGCCCAAAAAAATGGATCTGATCTTGTCAGATCCATTTCATTTTTTTTAGATCTTGGGGGGCTCCCCCAAGGATCCTAGCATTATTGTACATTCATCTCTGTAGTTTGGAAAAGGAATAGACCAGGGTTTGCAGCACTCTATGGGATTCATGTGGAATTTTGCTTTGATATTGTGTTTCTCTCTATAAATGTAAGTTTACTTGTGTTTTATGTATGCCATTTTCTCTCTTATTTCTTCTTAACTTAAAAAAACAAGGATAAAGGTAGAATCCATTGAAATTGTAGTGCTCAACCTAGGGTTTGTTTAGTTATTTATGTTTTCAGCTGTTTGAAGAGGATCCCTGAAGGTTTCTTACCCTCTTCAACTCCTCACCTGTCTAAAGCTCTCCATTTATTTCAATTTGAGGTGTCAAATAAATTGCTTGCCTTGCCCCATCGAGATCTCTGCAAAAATGAGCCTCATTCCCTAGACCCAAAATCTGCCTTTCCATTTGAGCCAACAAAACATCGTTAAATTCAATCAAACCCTTTTGCACACATACCTAGCCTAAAATCAATTTTCACATCAAAGTCATCTCAAGCCTCATTGATCATTTTTTGCTGAGATTGACAAGGAGAGAACCCTCTATCGATCTGGTAGGACTAGCTACCAGGTTAAGCATGGTTTGATGTTACCCTAGATTCTGCCTTTCTCAGCTTGAGGTAGATTTAGGCCATAACAGACTGTTTTTCTTTACTGTCCTTAGTTTTGTTGGAACTGTTGCTATCGGTCCTTATGTAGCTTTCCTTTACTATTTGTTATGGTTTTGGGCATCCTCTGGTTTCTGTATAATCTTGAGTATAGGCAGATATGGCTCTTGTTATTAGGACATTTTATGTTTTGGTTGAATTACTTTGAACTCAGATGGCCAAAATACCTGGTTTCCTACGGGCAGGTTGCGGTCTAGTTTTGTATCTTTTGACCGACTTTTATTAATAGAAAATCGAAGGTACCACTTAAGCTTACAAAAAAAAATCATTTACTGGGTAAAGATTACAATTGAAATTTTAGGTATCACAACTTTTGAAAACTAATTAATAATTCTTAATAGTGTATGTAACACATGTTAATAGTGTACGTAGAACATGGATTAAGTTGCTATGTTATTTTAATTGATACATTTGACTTGTTTTAACTTAAATAGTCTTAACAAGTATGTTAAGAAAATTATGAACAAAATATATATATATTTTTTAATAAAGATCAATTTATGGTGTACTGGTTTCCATCAACTAATGGTAAAAGTTTCCAAGATATAGATTAAAAAAGTTATAAAGGAAATCCTTGAGAGGAAAAAGGATTTTGTGCAAAAAGAGAAGGAACAACTAGAGGGTTGAAAGGTGAGAGTGTCCAGAGCTGGAAATAACGAGAGTTGGAAACTTGACAATAGGAGGAGAGGTTGGACATATGTTATAGTTAACTAGTTGATTAAATAGTTAAATGACTTTTATTATTTGTTAAATGAAAAGGAGAGGTTGGACAGATGTTACAGTTGTGACTTTTATTATTTGTTAAATGAAAAGACTGAGACAATTAATATTTTAAATTATGAATGATAAAAATTGGTTATGGAAATTAAAAAATTAAAAGGCTGTTGGTAAATGTTTCCAAGAACTAAGGTGGTTGGATAGTTAGAACAATTACCTGCTTCTATGAGGATAAAGACAAATCCCAGTGAGAAGTAGGGGTTTTGTTCATGGTCTAAGGAAGGAGTGAGGATTTCTTGAGCTGGTAGAGACCAGTGGAAAAACACTCAGTGATTCCTGAAGTTTTTTTGGTACTGACGAGACTTGGAGTCCTGAGGTCACAACAGAATAAACTACTGTCAACCTGTACCTCTTCAGGTGGATCACAGGGGAAAGTGGAGGACATAATAGCCTCACTTGAATGTTTGGAGGACCACAGCTAATAACTTTGAAATTCCAGATAAGTATATAAGAAATTTCTGTTTTGAAGGTATTTTCTTATTCTACAATAAAAACTCAGGATTTCATGTTGGGTTGTATAGTAACTAATGATATTTTGTACTTTAATTGCTTAGTTCAAAAAGAGTTCAGAGATTACTGTTAAAATTACTCTTAAGTGGGTTTTTATTCTGCAAATATTTCTCTAGTGCGATAGTTATGGAAGAGTGACTATTTCTGAAAGTAGATATTAGTTTATGTGTGAAATAAAGGAAATGATTAAGGCAGAATAAAAAATATGGAATGAGAGAATTAGAGTGCATTTTATTTTAAGAAGAGAACAGTAAAATAACAGTATATTATAGGGTTTCAAAAACAAATAGTAAATGGTCACACGAGTACAAACTGTAAGGAATTCATTTACGAACCTTTATTTTCTTCTTAAAAAAAAAAAGAAGGCTTTCAGAGGAGGGTTCAGGTAAAAACCCAATCCCAAGTCTAGTCACCTCTCAAGAAACTATTTATTCATGGACAAAGCCGAAAGGTGGTTTGGACACCGCTAGAAAGAATGGTTATCTCGTAATTAATTTGAACAGAAGAATAATTACTATAGATAATCGGAAAAATAACTCGTAGTGAGAATTTATACACAGCAAGACAGTGCAAATAAATGTGTATAAGACCATTATGCATAAATAACCATTTCGTGTTTAAGTAAAACAAGAAAAGAAAGAGAGTAGTTTGAACACAGATTCTATATTGCTACTTTTCCTAATACTGAATTTGAATTTAAGAAACCGACCATGATGCCATCCATTCACTGATAAACATAAAGAATGGGATAAGCAAGTAATGAAAGTATAAGTTTAAACATTTATAAAATCTCTAAATACAGAGTAGTGATAGAATGTCACAAATCAACTCATTATAGTCAAAACAGTAGACCAAGAAGATAATACATAGGAAAGGAGCTAAATGTATTTAGTATTTCCATTGTAGTAACTCTGTTAAAGGAGGACTGTTTCAATAAAAGTATACAAAATTTCAGATTGAACTGATAAAAGCCCTGAGACTATAAGCTTAGAGGAAAATATTTCCCCGTATAATTGAGGTCTAGCACTAGCGTGCTTTCCTTGGGTAAAATTATTTGGTAAAACCTGTTACAGTAGAAAATTCAAAACCCTTGAGAAATGATGAGGGAAGGGATAAGCCTCCTAGGCCCAAAAAGAACTGCCTCATGTGCGAAAAGCAAAGATGAGTTTCTTTGGACAAAGCAAGTAAAATACCTGAAAGGGGCTGGAATACATTAGTGGAGCCGGCAGTGCAACCATGAAGAATTGGTAGATTATAAACCAGACAGTTAAGGAGGATACCTGCATGGTGGCCAGTGGAAAGAGTTAATTTACAATTACATAAATCTCCAAAATAATCATAAACAGAAGTCATGCAAATAATAGCAAAAAATTGTGGATAACCGCGACAAGGACTTAAGGTCTTTACCTACCAAGTAGTTGAGTGTTGAATGCATCTCTCCATGAATTATCTGGAGTGAAATTTCAAGGCAGGAAGAATCTTAAATATTTATAAAAAAACAACCAAACATGAAAATGTTCTGAGATGAAATTTTACCACTAGAGAAGGCTACAAAAACGAAAGATAGAGTCATACCTGAGATGTATGTGGTCAAGGTTTTCTAACTTGCTGCAATAAAAGCGACTGTTTTTCCTAAATCAACCTCTCATATGGGAGCGTGGCAGAACCAATTTACACTTAAGCAAGCTCATATGAAAGTTGCAGAGTCAATCTTCATGTAAGGAGTTGAGAGCTCAGCGACAGGTTATGCAACCCTGTAATGGCAGAGCGATAGAACGAAGATAAGGTAGAAATGAAACAATTAGGGTAAGGCAGCGGTGAAAAGTGCAAGGCCTTCCCACCTTCCTACTCACCATTGATCTCATAATTGCATCAGACAGTGGATGGTGAGGCTTCAGACCTCAAGACCCGCAAACTCAGTATGACAACCAAACATATGTTGCGATGAATTATTACCCGATACTTTGTCATTAACTTCAAAAGGACGTGCTAGCTGAGCCTTAAATGCTTCAGGGATAAATATATCATCACCACATGGAAGGGGTTTATATTATAGTTAATCAGTGAACTATAAGGCCTCTAATGTCAACGGTGTTCGATGAAGGGATTGACTTAAGACTATGTTATAAACGTGAAATACCTTATGTGCATAGATATGAAAATTTATATTTGTGAAATGAGTTTAGAAGTCCTTTATATGATAGAAACAAATGTTAGTTCTTGATATATTATAATTTCTCTATGGTATAATACAAGGACCCATTTTTTTTTACAGGTGTCATTGTTAGGGTAGAAGTTAAATTTATTTTTTATATATTTTTATGATGGTTGTAATAAGTGGTATCAGAGTAGCGTTCATACGCTAGGACCCTAAGGCTCAACTAACAATTAAGCTGTGTGTATACTAATGCACAGAGTTTAGAATCATAATGAGAAGGGGAGCAACACATCCACCACCCCAAGACACTAGGGAACCCCAAGCTCAACCAGTGATGAACCCAGAAATGTGGGTCCAGTTAAGTGCCAATCACCACCGACAAACTAATAGACTGCTGGAAGAACAACAACACCAAACCAGCTTCCTGTTGAATATGGTACAACAACTACATGTTAGATTATCCAAATATAATAATGTAAAGTTAGGATAAAAATATTTATCAAATTAGAATATTTTATAAATATTAGAGACAATTAGAAATAGAATATTATTAGAAAAGATAGCACTCTAGAATAGAGTTGTATCTTAGGCTGTAAAATAGGAATAAAGTTAGTAGATTGGATAGAAGATCATTTATTGTAAATGGACACTTGTTGTTTTTTCAAGTGGTCCATAACTAAATTAATTTAGGACATATAACTTATAAATAAGTTAGTCTCCTAATTGCAAATTAGTGGAAGTTTACGTTTGTAAACTCTTGCAATTTGTTTTGTAATTTCCTTTCCAATATCAATAAAATTACGTGTCTAAGGACACTTATATGTTAATGTAGTATCATAGCTTCACTAATATAGCTATCGGGAGAAGGAGATTCCATCTCTATAAGCCTATGGAAAACTCCAGAAAATTGTTCATCAATTGAATGTGTATGCAATTTTGTCAATTTTTTTAAGGAAAATAAATTTACTCATTATAATCTGAATATCATTTTTTTTTTTAAGAAGTCATTTTTTTTATCCTACGCTGCTTCTGGTATCTGCGTGTGAGGCACAGTAGGCACAGGTTTGCTTTCATGGACTTAGTTTAATTAGCTGTAAAATCTTCTGTTTTTTTTTCCCTGGCCACCTATGGAAATGCAATTAATCAATGGCAGATTAAATTGGAGTGAGACCAGTCGAATTGCGAGGTTGCTAATTTCCTTCGTGATCGAGAATTATTTCCTCAATTTGAATTGCCTAGCCTGTGCGTGATGGGTGTGGAAGCGGTGCCTTCCAGCCCATGTGTGTACATTCATTTGACTGTCGATAGTGTGTAACTGCCAGGCCATCTTACCTTCTCTGCTTTCGATTGAACCTTCCAACGAAGTCTCGAACCTTCTATATCTGACCCAAATTGAAACTAATGCCAAGCCTTTGGAAACTTGAAACAATGGTTTTTGTTGTGCTTGATGTGTCTATCTTACTTGATTGATGAGATTCTCTTACTGTAAGTGTATATCCCGAAAAGTGATTTCTCATCCCATGACAAGAGCTAGAAGTGACGTAGCATTCAAAATTGTCATGCAATACAAGTAATTGTTGGATTGCTGAAAGTTTCTATTGCCCATTCTAGATCTGTGGAACAATATGTTGTATTTCCCATTTTGGACCAAATTCTTCAGCAAGTCTCTTCAAGTTTTTGGCAGCTGCTTCACGTATTGAAAACACCTGGCCATCTAGCCATTGCATGCAGAGTGAAACTAATTTATCGGCGAAAGTTTTGAAGGAGGACACTGCCAAAGAAAGGTGAGCTGAATATAAACCAGGTTATTATAATCTGTTGCAGTCCATGTTCTTGCTGCGGGGAAAAGGAAAATTAACACCACATTTGGAAGGAAGATTGGCGAGTGCAGAATCATTGATGGTGGATGCAACTATAGAAATTTCTAACTTGATACATGCACATATTTGTAACTCCGCAGATCTGTTGTTGGCCCCGTTTGCTAGAGATTGCACAACTTGACAACAGGCCTGAGTTGGTTGACCTGCACCACCCGTCGTTAAAAAGTTGTAGCAGTCACTCAGTATGCTGAGTTGATTGTAATCATGTGCTTCCACCTTTGGATGAATGGACATTATCACCAAGATAACTGTAAACATAATCAACATTCAAACAACCCAGATCTGTATGAATACATCATTGACAGATAGAAGTAAAACAACAAAACAGATCAGAAATTTCATTCCACACACTTCAGCAAAACCCTAGATTCCATACGCGCTTTTACTTCACTGAACCCACGTATATACATGCTTTCACAGAGACAAACCTGCGGATGCATCTGCAAACATTTCAGAATTGACCTTTGATTTCATACGCACTTTTTCTAAAACGAACCTGCGTATACATGCACTTTTTCTGAAACTAACCTGCGTATAGATCTGTAACTTTTCAGGACTATGCAGCTCTTCAGAACAGATAACTCAGATCTCACCCTTTACTTCAGCAAAGATTCGCCAGATCACAGATCTAAACATTCCATAAAAAGATCTAGAAAATACATAGTCATTTCAGATTTAGAGATCCCTCTTCATCATTTTCTTCATAGGTGCATTATTAATTCAGATCAATCAATAAACTGTTACCCATTCCATGCAGATATACTTCAGAGTGAAGTATTCATTAAAACCCAGACCTATGCACACTCTTGCACTATGATCTTCTTCTTCTTATATAGATTTAGCCTTTGTCAATACCATGAGTCAAAACCACTCAACCGCTGATGGTATTCCTGGACGGGATCAAATAGATAATCCAACGCTCAATATTGTGGGCCAATACCATGGTCATGTCCCCTGGTTTTATAAATTTAGAGCGTAAATATGCATATGCTACTTGGTACGTACTTTTCCGTGTACATACGCTACTTTTCCTTTACAAACCCGTGTATGCTTTGTGACATATCTTATTCATCATTAGTCTGGCACTTACATGAATTTCTTTCTTCTGCTACTTCTGAGCTGCTCTGTAGATACATCAGATTTACATCAATAACAAATAGGTTGCTATCCAAAGACAACTCATCAAGTCAGTTTCCATCAAGGATAGCTTCATCAAGTAGGTTTCCATCAAGGACAACTTCATCAAGTAGGTTAGGACAACTTCATCAAGTAGGTTGCCATCAAGGACAACACATTGCATCATATTGCCAACATGCTCAAGACATGATTGCTTAGGGTTTGTAAATTTGTTTTTGTGGCCATCATTCCCTCACCTTTTTATTCTCTGAATTATTTTCTAGTTTCATTAACCCATTTTACTATCCCCCATATACCTAAAAATCATTCATCCCTATCCCCAATTCCCATTTTCCCAAATCCTAACTACAAAATCCCCAAACCCTACACTCCCTAAACCCTACTCACATCCCTAAACTCTGTTCACACATACATTTTGATACTCTCTTCCATACACTATACCTATTTCATTCCTCTACCATATTTTCACACTGTTATCCACAAAACCATCCATGTACAACCACATTTTTCAAAACCAAAGGAAAACAATGGAAAGAGACAGTGATCATGGGTATGAGCAAGAGATTGAACATGACCGGGAATCTTGGCTTGAGAGAAAAAAATTGCACTTGGGAAAGGATGCCAGAGAAGGCTAACAATGAGAAAAACATGTTAAGGAACATGGCATACCACTATTTGTCAATAAATATAGTGTGCAAAGCAAGAATCAAGATTTTGAAAGCCAAGTTGAAGAAGGCATTGAGGAGGTGAAAAGAGCAAGATAGACTTCAGACCTTGGCTGAGGCTTCCTTGGCCCAGCATAGCACTTAGTGGGGGACACTCAGCCCAAATTTCAAAAAATTTGGGACACTTTTTGCATTTTTGGAATTTTTGGGCCAAAACACAGGTTTTTCTACCCAATGCGCTGTGCCACCTGGTGCTCGCTTTTGATAGGGGACTCATTTTGATGCAAACTCAAATTTTTTGGATTTTTCATGGAAAAATATGCATGCCTACCAATGGCCAAGAAATTTTGACAGGTTTTAGGCTTCCAAAAAGGTCAAAAACAACTCGAAAATGACCTTTCTACCCCTTTTTTGACACACAGGAAGCAGTCTTGGGAGAATTCAGTTTTGGAGGGGAAAATGGAGGCAAAATTCAAAAATTCCACTTGTGCTAGAAAGTAGACAGGCAAAAATTTCCAACAAGTCCACTTGGAGCAAATTTGGACACTAGGAAGGCCTCCAAAATCAGCTGCAAATAGGCGCTATGCATAGGGAAATCAGGCGTGGCGCATTGGAGGCATTTTGCTCATTCTTGGTCAAAAACTCTGTTTTTCGCCTAGTTTTTTCACAGTTTGACTTTTTTCCTTCTAATTGTCAAACTCATGATGTAATTTAATGTGACATGATGGATTTTGATGTAATTTTGCTAAATTTTCACTCATATAGGTAGATTCATCCATCAAAAGGTAGTTTGCAATTGAATGAATCCGTTTCCTAGTTTTTAGAGGCAAGCTGTTCCACTGCCTAATTTCTAGTTATCAGCTTAGATTTTGTTGGAATAGCTCCTAAACTCATGAGCTCGACCTCTAGAAACTAGGATGAGTTGTTGTTTGCCTATATCTTATGTTTTATCAGTCATTAGCATGGTTGGTGATCCAGGTGGATATTGGTGGCCACCCGCCTATTCCACTTGGGCCCCCACCATTGTCTCTTTCAATTTTTCAGTTTCGGCATAACTTACTATTTTTAGTATTTTTTCGGGTCCTGAACTTCCGGAGTCGTTTTGAGGCCCTAAACGACGTTTTTTGGGCATCGCGCCTCCAGCTAATATCATTCCGTTTCGGAATGATATTTCTGATTTGAAAACTCGCCGCCCAAAAAAATGGATCTGATCTTGTCAGATCCATTTCAATTTGAGGCCCCCAAGATCTGAGCATTATTGTACATTCATCTCTGCAGTTTGGCAAAGGAATAGACCAGGGTTTGCAGCACTCTATGGGATTCATGTGTAATTTTGCTTTGATATTGTGTTTCTCTCTATAAATGTAAGTTTACTTGTGTTTTATGTATGCCATTTTCTCTCTTATTTCTTCTTAACTTAAACAAACAAGGATAAAGGTAGAATCCATTGAAATCGCAGTGCTCAACCTAGGGTTTGTTTAGTTATTTATGTTTTCAGCTATTTGAAGACGATCCCTGAAGGTTTCTTGCCCTCTTCAACTCCTCACCTGTCTAAAGCTCTCCATTTATTTCAATTTGAGGTGTCAAATAAATTGCTTGCCTTGCCCCATCGAGATCTCTGCAAAACTGAGCCTCATTCCCCAGACCCAAAATATGCCTTTCCATTTGAGCCAACAAAAAATCCTTAAATTCAATCAAACCCTTTTGCGCACATACCTAGCCTAAAATCAATTTTCACATCAAAGTCATCTCAAGCCTCATTGATCATTTTTTGCTGAGATTGAGAAGGAGAGAGCCCTCTCCCGATCTGGTAGGGCTAGCTACCAGGTTAAGCATGGTTTGATGTTACCCTAGATTATGCCTTTCTCAGCCTGAGGTAGATTTAGGCCATAACAGACTGATTTTCTTTACTGTTTTTAGTTTTGTTGGAACTGTTGCTATCGGTCCTTATGTAGCTTTCCTTTACTATTTGTTATGGTTTTGGACATCCTCTGGTTTCTGTATAATCTTCAGTATAGGCAGATATGGCTCTTGTTATTAAGACTTTTTATGTTCTGGTTGAATTACTTTGAACTCAGATGTCCAAAATACCTGGTTTCCTACGGGCAGGTTGCGGTCTAGTTTTGTATCTTTTGACCGACTTTTATTAATAGAAAATCGAAGCTACCACTTAAGCTTACAAAAAAAAAATCATTTACTGGGTAAAGATTACAATTGAAATTTTAGGTATCACAACTTTTGACAACTAATTAATAATTCTTAATAGTGTATGTAACACATGTTAATAGTGTACGTAACACATGGATTAAGTTGCTATGTTATTTTAATTGATACATTTGACTTGTTTTAACTTAAACAGGCTTAAAAAGTATGTTAAGAAAATTATGAACAAAAAAAATATATATTTTTTAATAAAGATCAATTTATGGTGTGGTTTCCATCAACTAATGGTAAAAGTTTCCAAGATATAGATTAAAAAATTTATAAAGGAAATCCTTGAGAGGAAAAAGGATTTTGTGCAAAAAGAGAAGGAACAACTAGAGGGTTGAAAGGTGAGAGTGTCCAGAGCTGACAATAACGAGAGTTGGCAACTTGACAATAGGAGGAGAGGTTGGACATATGTGATAGTTAACTAGTTGATTAAATAGTTAAATGACTTTTATTATTTGTTAAATGAAAAGGAGAGGTTGGACAGATGTTACAGTTGTGACTTTTATTATTTGTTAAATGAAAAGACTGAGACAATTAATATTTTAAATTATGAATAATAAAAATTGGTTATGGAAATTAAAAAATTAAAAGGTTGTTGGTAAATGTTTCCAAGAACTAAGGTGGTTGGACAGTTAGAACAGTTACCTACTTCTATGAGGATAAAGAAAAATCCCAGTGAGAAGTAGGGGTTTTGTTCATGGTCTAAGGAAGGAGTGAGGATTTCTTGAGCTGGTAGAGACCAGTGGAAAAACACTCAGTGATTCCTGAAGTTTTTCTGGTACTGACGAGACTTGGAGTCCTGAGGTCACAACAGAATAAACTACTGTCAACCTGTACCTCTTCAGGTGGATCACGGGGGCAAGTGGAGGACATAATAGCCTCACTTGAATGTTTGGAGGACCACAGCTAATAACTTTGAAATTCCAGATAAGTATATAAGAAATTTCTGTTTTGAAGGTATTTTCTTATTCTACAATAAAAACTCAGGATTTCATGTTGGGTTGTATAGTAACTAATGATATTTTGTACTTTAATTGCTTAGTTCAAAAAGAGTTCAGAGATTACTGTTAAAATTACTCTTAAGTGGGTTTTTATTCTGCAAATATTTCTCTAGTGCGATAGTTATGGAAGAGTGACTATTTCTGAAAGTAGATATTAGTTTATGTGTGAAATAAAGGAAATGATTAAGGCAGAATAAAAAATATGGAATGAGAGAATTAGAGTGCATTTTATTTTAAGAAGAGAACAGTAAAATAACAGTATATTATAGGGTTTCAAAAAAAAACAGTAAATGGTCACATGAGTACAAATTGTAAGGAATTCATTTACGACCCTTTATTTTCTTCTTAAAAAAAACAAGAAGGCTTTCAGAGGAGGGTTCGAGTAAAAACCCAATCCCAAGTCTAGTCGCCTCTCTAGAAACTATTTATTCATGGAGAGAGCTGAAAGGTGGTTTGGACACCGCTAGAAAGAATGGTTATCTCGTAATTAATTTGAACAGAAGAATAATTACTACAGATAATCGGAAAAATAACTCATAGTGAGAATTTATACACAACAAGACAGTGCGAATAAATGTGTATAAGACCATTATGCATAAATAACCATTTCGTGTTTAAGTAAAACATGAAAAGAAAGAAAGTAGTTTGAACACAGATTCTATATTGCTGCTTTTCCTAATACTGAATTTGAATTTAAGAAACCGACCATGATGTCATCCATTCACTGATAAACATAAAGAATGCGATAAGCAAGTAATGAAAGTATAAGTTTAAACATTTATAAAATCTCTAAATACAGAGTAGTGATAGAATGTCACAAATCAACTCATTATAGTCAAAACAGTAGACCAAGAAGATAATACATAGGAAAAGAGCTAAATGTATTTAGTATTTCCATTGTAGTAACTCTGTTAAAGGAGGACTGTTTTAATAAAAGTATACAAAATTTCAGATTGAACTAATAAAAGCCCTGAGACTATAAGCTTAGAGGAAAATATTTCCCCATATAATGGAGGTCTAGCACTAGCGTGCTTTCCTTGGGTAAAATTATTTGGTAAAACCTGTTACAGTAGAAAATTCAAAACCCTTGAGAAATGATGAGGGAAGGGATAAGCCTCCCAGGCCTGAAAATAATGGTACCACCTCATGTGCGAAAAGGCAAGATGAGTTTCTTTGGACAAAGCGAGTAAAATACCTGAAAGGGGCTGGAATCCATTAGTGGAGCCGGTAGTGCAACCGTGAAGAATTGGTAGATTATAAACCAGACAGTTAAGGAGGATACCTGCATGGTGGCTAGTGGAAAGAGTTAATTTACAATTACATAAATCTCCAAAATAATCATAAACAGAAGCCATGCAAATAATAGCAGAAAATTGTGGATAACCGCGACAAGGACTTAAGGTCTTTACCTGCCAAGTAGCTGAGTGTTGAATGCATCTCTCCATGAATGATCTGGAGTGAAATTTCGAGGCAGGAAGAATCTTAAATAATTATAGAAAAAAAACCAAACATGAAAATGTTCTGAGATGAAATTTTACCACTAGAGAAGGCTATAAAACGAAAGATAGAGTCATACCTAAGATGTCTGTGGTCAAGGTTTTCTAACTTGCTGCAGTAAAAGCGACTGTTTTTCCTAAATCAACCTCTCATATGGGAGCGTGGCAGAACAAATTTACACTTAATCAAGCTCATATGAAAGTTGCAGAGTCAATCTTCATGTAAGGAGCTGAGAGCTCAACGACAGGTTATGCAACCCTGTAATGGTAGAGCGATAGAACGAAGATAAGGTAGAAATGAAACAATTATGGTAAGGCAGCGGTGAAAAGTGCAAGGCCTTCCCACCTTCCTACTCACCATCGATCTCAGAATTGCATCAGACAGTGGATGGTGAGGCTTCAGACCTCAAGACCCGCAAAATCAACACGACAACCAAACAGATGTTGCGATGAATTATTACCCGATACTTTGTCATTAACTTCAAAAGGACGTTCTAGCTGAGCCTTAAATGCTTCAAGGATAAATATCTCATCACCACATGGAAGGGATTTATATTATAGTTAATCAACGAACTATAAGGCCTCTAATGTCGACGGTGTTCGATGAAGGGATTGACTTAAGACTATGTTATAAACGTGAAATACCTTATGTGCATAGATATGAAAATTTATATTTGTGAAATGAGTTTAGAAGTCCTTTATATGATAGAAACAAATGTTAGTTCTTGATATATTATAATTTCTCTATGGTATAATACAAGGACCCATTTTTTTTACAGGTGTCATTGTTTGGGTAGAAGTTAAATTTATTTTTTATATATTGTTATGATGGTTGTGATAAGTGGTATCAGAGTAGCGTTCATACGCTAGGACCCTAAGGCTCAACTAACGATTAAGCTGTGTGTATACTGATGCACAGAGTTTAGAATAATAATGAGAAGGGGAACAACACATCCACCACCCCATGACACTAGGGAACCCCAAGCTTAACCAGTGATGAACCTAGAAATGTGGGTCCAGTTAAGTGTCGATCACCACCGACAAACTAGTAGACTGCTGGAAGAACAACAACACCAAACTAGCTTCCTGTTGAATACAGTACAACAAATACATGCTAGATGATCCAAATATAATAATTTAAAGTTAGGATAAAAATATTTATCAAATTAGAATATTTAATAAATATTAGAGACAATTAGAAATAGAATATTGTTAGAAAAGATAGCACTCTAGAATAGATTTGTATCTTAGGCTGTACAATAGGAATAAAGTTAGTAGATTGGATAGAAGATCATTTATTGTAAATGGACACTTGTTGTTTTTTCAAGTGGTCCATAACTAAATTAAGTTAGGACATATAACTTATAAATAAGTTAGTCTCCTAATTGCAAATTAGTGGAAGTTTACGTTTGTAAACTCTTGCAATTTGTTTTGTAATTTCCTTTCCAATATCAATAAAATTACGTGTCTAAGGACACTTCTATGTTAATGTGGTATCATAGCTTCACTAATATAGCTGTCGGGAGAAGGAGATTCCATCTCTATAAGCCTATGGAAAACTCCAGAAAATTGTTCATCAATTGAATGGGTATGCAATTTTGTCAATTTTTTCTAAGGAAAATAAATTTACTGATTATAATTTGAATATCATTTTTTTTTAAGAAGTCATTTTTTTTATCCTACGCTACTTCTGGTATCTGCGTGTGAGGCACAGTAGGAATGGGCTTGCTTTCACGGACTTAGTTTAATTAGCTGTAAAAGCTTATGTTTTTTTTTTCCCTGGTCGCCTATGGAAATGCAATTAATCAATGGCAGATTAAATTGGAGTGAGACCAGTTGAATTGCGAGGTTGCTAATTTCCTTCGTGATCGAGAATTATTTCCTCAATTTGAATTTCCTAGCCTGTGCACGATGGGTGTGGAAGCGGTGCCTTCCAGCCCATGTGTGTACATTCATTTGACTATCGATAGTGTGTAACTGCCAGGCCATCTTACCTTCTCTGCTTTCGATTGAACCTTCCAACGAAGTCTTGGACCTTCTATATCTGACCCAAATTGAAACTAATGCCAAGCCTTTGGAAACTTGAAACAATTGTTTTTTTTGTGCTCGATGTGTCTATCTTACTTGATTGATGAGATTCTCTTACTGTAAGTGTATATCCCGAAAAGTGATTTCTCATCCCATGATTGGAGCTAGAAGTGACGTAGCATTCAAAATTGTCATGCAATACAAGTAATTGCTGGATTGCTGAAAGTTTCTATTACCCATTCTAGATCTGTGGAACAATATGTTGTATTGCCCATTTTGGTCCAAATTCTTCAGCAAGTCTCTTCAAGTTTTTGGCAGCCGCTTCACGTATTGAAAACCCTTGGCCATCTAGCCATTGCATGCAAAGTGAACCTAATTTATCAGTGAAAGTTTTGAAGGAGGACACTGCCAAAGAAAGGTGAGCTGAATATAAACCAGGTTATCATAATCTATTGCAGTCCATGTTCTTGCTGTGGGGAAAAGGAAAATTAACACCACATTTGGAAGGAATATTGGCGAGTGCAAAATCATTGATGGTGGATGCAACTATAGAAATTTCTAACTTGATACATGCACATATCTGTAACTCCGCAGATCTGTGGCCCCGTTTGCCAAAGATTGCACAACTTGACAACAGGCCTGAGTTGGTTGACCTGCACCACCCGTCGTTAAAAATTTGTAGCAGTCACTCAGTATGCTGAGTTGATTGCAATCACGTGCTTCCACCTTTGGATGAATGGACATTATCACCAAGATAACTGTAAACACAAGAAGTACCAGTGAAGCTTTCGCGTGAGCCACTAAGTTTATTTTTTTTGAAGTTAGGGAATTTTTTTGTAAGGGAGTAAGAAGGTGTCAAAAGGGTATTTTGCATTTTTTTGGAGAAATAAGGTGAAGTAAAAAAAATGAAAATGTTATCACTGTTTTTGGAGGAATAAGTAGAATTTTTTATTTTGGAGAAATAAGGGTTATTATTTGTAACTCAAAGTACCTTTTACTTTGAGGAGGGGTAGATTTGTTTTTAAAGAAATTTGTACGGGAATTGTCAAAGCAGTAAAATTTTGCAAAGATTTCATTGTAAACACTCAACGAGAAATTGATTAGAGCCAAGTGCAAAGCTCAATCATTTTTCTCCTTTTTTCAATGACTATATGAGGGTCAAGGCCAAGCCTCGATATATTGTTTTTGCATGGCATGTGTCGTTTTTGCGTGGTGTGTTTCGTGTGATGAGTTGCTCATTTTTTTTTTTTCTTGATTCTTTTTGTGCACTGCTTCAACTCTACAATGTCGAAGTTAATTAATCTATTCTTTGAATCTGATAAGCTAGAAGGGGTTAAATCGTATAAGACATGGAAACATCTAATTGAAAGCACTCTCATATATAATGAATTGTGGCATGAAATTTGTGATGGCAACATTAAGCCAAATAAACCAACAGATGCAGCTTCACTTGCAAAATGGAAAGTAAAAAATGCCAAGGCATTAACTCTTATAAAAGCTTTAGTTAGTAATGAAATGTACATACACATTGAAAATTCCTCAGATGCATGGACTGCTTTACGTACATTCAAATATCTCTTTGATACACAACCTAAAGCATAGAAGGTTGATCTTCAATTAAAATTACTTCAACAGAAATTAACTGAAGGTGGTGATGTCCTTGAGTATATTTCACGGCTTAAAAACATCAAACAAGAATAATAAATGTTGGTTTTCAAGCTGTCGATGAAATTTTCTTGACTATGCTTTTAATTGCTAGATTGCCATCATCATATACACATTTTTTGGAAACTTTGCAAGTCACTGGAAAGTTAGAGAAGATAAAGTTTGATGAATTGAGTGACATGTTAGCCCAACATGATAAAAATTTTGGGAAGAAGAAACAGATTGAAGAAGATGTCTTCTTCACCGAAGCCAGCTCAAGTAACTCCTCAGCTGATAGTTCAAGAAACTGAGGAAGAGGAAATTTCAATCAAATTCAAGCAGCCCAAGGTCATGGTCGCAGTCAAAGCAAAGGAAACAATTTCAATAGAGGCTACAATTCAGGCAGGAGCAATTTTCAACGAAGAGGCAACAATCAAAGCAAAGGATATAATCAAGGCAGAGGACAAACTCAGAACAGAGGCCAAAGCAGAGGCAGAGGACAGTCTCAAGGCAGAGGCAGAGATTTCAGTCAAATTGTTTGCAAGAGATGTAACAAATTTGGCCATTATGCAGAAGATTATAGAACTTCTATTGAGAAAATTTCCAAGTCTCATCCAAACTCTGCACAGTTTGTGAATGATGAAGATGATCCGGATGGTTCCGAATATGTCTTCACCAACACAGAATCAACAACTTTACATGTTTCAAGCTTTCTTAGAAGTGATTATGAAGATACATGGATTATGGATACAGGCGAAACTCAACACCTGACTTTTCGACGGGATTTCTTTTGGAGCTTCCAACAGTGCCATCTGAATTCAATCTATCTTTCTGATAAAACAAAACATACTCCTTCAGGAAAAGGTGTAGTTAAATTTTTTTTACCAGACATTGGAGAAAGAATGATTTCAAATGTATGGTATGTCCCAAAATTTAAGCAAAATTTGTTATCTTTAGTCACGATTCAACAAGCAGGACATATCGTGATTATGGAAGATGGCTTAGTTAAAATTAACTCTGTCAAACAAAACATGAAAATAGTAATGACAGGTTATGAAGATGGAAAACTGTTAAGGATGGAAGGGATAGTTATTCCAAGAAATTCTGACTTTACAAGAGCAACAAGTACAAATATTTCACCGATCAGATTGTGGCATGTAAGATATGGCCATCTCAACTTCGAAATTCTCTCTCAGTTACAAAAATAGGGAATGGTTAAGGGACTTCCAACATTCAAAAGGGGAAATGCAAAGTGTGAATCCTGAATTTTTGGAAAACAACATCGAGAAAATTTTCCTACAAGTTCATGGCATGGAAACAACATTTGCAGTTGGTTCACAGTGATATTTGTGGACCCTTACCAACTTCGCTTGGAGGATGCAGATATTTCTTACTCTTTGTTGATGATTTTAGCAGGATGAATTGGGTATATTTTTTGAAGCAAAAGTCAGAAGCATTTGAAAAGTTCAAAACATTTCCTCAGCTTATTGAAAATGAAGTAAAGGAGAAGATTAGCACTCTTAGAACTAGCAATGGCGGAGAATTCACTTCAAATGAATTCAAAATATATTGCATGGATAATGGCATAAAAATAAATCTTACCAATGTCAACACTCCACAACAAAATGGAGTAGTAGAAAGAATGAATCATACCTTGTTATGAATGGTGTGATCCATGTTAACTTTAAAAAAGTTAAGTCTTTTATATTGGGCAAAAGCAATTCATACCATTGTCTACTTGAGAAACATATCTCCCACTGCTTCTTTAGACAGAATCACACCTTATGAAGCATGGTTTGGCATCAAACCTCGGGTAAAGCATCTCAGATTTTTTGTATCAGTATGTTATGCCTTAGTTCCGAAGGAAAAAAGAACTAAGTTTGATGCACGAAGCTTGAAGTGCATAATGATTGGGTATTCTTATGAGAAGAAAGGGTACCGAATTTTGTCAAATGGGAAATTTATTGTAAGCAGAGATGTGATTTTTGATGAAAATGATAGTAAGAGTGTTGAAGAAGTTGAAAGTCTTCTTCATAAGTTAGAAACAAAAAGTGATAAAAGAAAGGGAAATTTACAAAGTCAACCAAATTCACAAAATTGGTATGAACTTGAATTTCCTTCATCTGAAAATGATTCATCCAGTCCGTCTTATTCACCAGCGCCATCTGGGTCTTCTAGCAGTTCATCCAACTCTCCTAGCAACAACAGTTCTTTTGACAATGACTCTCCACCCCCAGAACCTGTGGTTGATCAACAAACATCAATTTACATCGACCCTCTTTTCAATCATGGTGATTTTTCACAATCTCAAACCAGTGAACATCAATTGCCAAAATAGGCAGTTCAACTTTTGAAAGATGTAAGGCCTAATAAACAGAGTAAAACAGGAACAAGGGGATCACAAAGAAATGAAGGAAATTTTTCCTTGATAGAAAATGATTTTACTTAACCTTCTACTTATCAAGAGGTAGTAAAACATAAAGAATAGCAATAGGATATGGTTGATGAATATCAAGTAGTTCAAGACAATAACACTTGGAAACTTGTTGATTGTACTCAGAATGTTAAACCAATCGGATGCAAATGGGTTTACCGAATTAAGTACAAGCAAAATGGTGATACCGACAAGTATAAAGCAAGACTTGTTGCTAAGGGTTTTGCGTAGCAGGAAGTGATAGATTATGAGGAAACATTTGCTCCTACAGCTAAATGGAATGCCATCCAACTCACACTTGCCTTAGCAACTCAACAAGGATGGAAAGTTCATCAGATGGATGTAAAAGTTCTTTCCTTAACGGTGATTTACAGAAAGAAGTGTACATGACACAACCACCAGGTTTTGAAATTGAAGGCTAGGAACATAAAGTATGCAAAATGATAAAGGCTTTATATGGGTTAAAAGAAGCTCCCCGAGCTTGGTATGCTAAAATGGATGAATACCTTCGGAAAGTTGGTTTTCAATGAAGTGAATCTGATGATACCTTGTATGTATGCCAACAAGGTAAAAATCTGGTTATTCTGGTTATGTATGTAGATGATTTGATTATCATTAGCAACAATGATGATCACATTGCACAAGTGAAAAAGGAGTTACATGCAGGTTTTAACATGACAGATTTGGGACTACTTCACTACTATCTTGGAGTTGAAGGATTCCAACGTCCACATCATATCTTCATTTCTCAGAGTAAGTATGCAGCAGAAATTATTTAGTGATTTGGAATGCAAGATTGTAAGCCTGTTCTTACGCCTTATGGAACAAAACTTGAAACTTTCAAAATTTGAAGGGGGGGTAATGGTGGATAGCACTACTTATCGACAGTTGATTGGTAGCTTGATTTATCTGAAAACTACTCGACCAGATCTTTCTTATGCCGTCAGTATTCTTTCCTACTTTATGCAGGAACCACGAGACAGCCACTAGAATGCAGCCAAAAGAGTTCTTCGTTATATCCAAGGAACAAAATATTTTGGTCTTCTTTACAAAAAGACTAAAAATTTTGTACTTGGTGGATTTTTAGATGCCGATTTTGCTGGAAGTATTGATGATGGGGCATCAACCTCAGGTTATTTAATGAACATGGGGTCAGCTGAAGTTTCCTGGAGTTGCAAGAAGCAAGCTACAATGGCCACTTCTTTAGCAGAAGTAGAGTACATTTCAGCATGGGAAGCAGCATGTGAGATTGTTTGGTTGCATAGAGTTTCACAGGACTTGGGTATTCCTCCAACAGAAGCTACTTTGTTATTCATCAACAATCAGTTAGCAATAAAGCTTGCCAAGAATCCAGTCTTTCATTCAAAGACAAAGCATGCAGACACCAAGTATCATCATATCAGATCACTCATTGCAAAGGATGTCATCAAGCCAATTTATTGTCCTTCAAAATATCAGGCTTTCGATATCTTCACCAAACCTCTTGGCAGAATAAAATTTACCAAGTTCAGAGATGAAATTGGTATATGTTGTAATGTATCTTTGGATCATAGGGGGGAATTTTAGATGATCCAAATATAATAATGTAGATTTAGGATAAAAATATTTATTAAATTAGAATATTTAATAAATATTAGAGACAATTAGAAATAGAATATTGTTAGAAAAGATAGGACTCTAGAATAGAGTCGTATCTTAGGCTCTAAAATAGGAATAAAGTTAGTAGATTAGATAGAAGATCATTTATTGTAAATTGACACTTGTTGTTTTTTCAAGTGGTCCATAACTAAATTAAGTTAGGACATATAACTTATAAATAGGTTAGTCTCCTAATTGCAAATTAGTGGAAGTTTACGTTTGTAAACTTTTGCAATTTATTTTCCAATATCAATAAAATTACGTGTCTGAGGACACTTCTGTATTAATTACCAAATTAATATAGAAGTGTCCTTAGACACGTAATTTTATTTATATTGGAAAATAATTTACAAAACAAATTGCAAGAGTTTACAAACGTAAAATTCCACTAATTTGCAATTAGGAGACTAAACTATTTATAAGCTATATGTCCTAACTTAATTTAGTTATGGACCACTTGAAAAAAAAACAAGTCTCCATTTACAATAAATTATCTTCTATCCAATCTACTAACTTTATTCCTATTTTAGAGCCTAAGATACAACTCTATTCTAGAGTCCTATCTTTTCTAACAATATTCTATTTCTAATTGTCTCAAATATTTATTAAATATTCTAATTTAATGAATATTTTTATCCTAACTTTATATTATTATATTTGGATCATATAACACTACAGGAGGAAATGGTGCATGTTTGAAAAGAAAATGAACGATTACTGTAACAGTAGGAAAAGATATTAAAGAGCATGTCAAAAAAACAAAACCAGGAAATGGAACATCCAAGTACTGACAGAGGCATGCAAGAAGAAGAGGAGAAGCAAAAAAAACGCAACACCAATGACAGGGTGGAAGCCCATCCTAGTGAAGAAAGAACACAAATTAGAATGAAGCAGAATCTGGCAATGTGTCAGGTGAGCAAGAGGTTAAAAAGCAGAAATTAGAACTTCAGGGGGAGTTTCGAAAAATAAAACCACGAACATTTGATGGTGAAGCTGAGGTGGCTGAAGCATGGTTAATAAACATGAAAAAGTACTTTTAGGTGTATGAGTACAATAGCAACCTGAAGGCCAGATTGGCCATATATCAGTTAAGAGAGAAAACCACTTTATGGTGGGAAGAAGTGAAGAATATTCGCAGCATTAAGGAACAAGATGTCACCTGGGAATCATTCCAACAATCCTTTAAGGACAAGTATCTGAAAGAACGATTCTATGATGAAAAAGCTAAGGAATTTCATGATTTAAGACTGGGATAGATGACTATGGATGAATATATCACTAAGGTCACCTTTCTATTACGATATGTTCCATATCTTCATGAGGAAAAAAATAAGGTGCAAAGATTTATGAGCAGCTTGCCAACACATATGAAGGATCGAATAGAATTTGTAAACCCCTGAACTATGGATGAAGCCATTCATAAAGCACGAATATGCTATCAGCAGTCCAAGGCTAAATGGGAGGTCAGAAAAAGTTGGCAGCCAAGGAAAGGACATAATAACAGCTCAAACTTCAAAGGAGCGAAAAGCAGTAACTTTAATAGTTTTGTACGTAATTCTGTCAGCAAACAGTTTGGTAGAAATCACCAGAGAACCAGATGGCCAGCAGAATAAAAGCCTACAGAAGCATCCAGTAAGCCTGAGAAAGAGCAGGTGACCAAGCCACCTCTACAGTGTTGGGGGTGTGGTGAGGCACTGATCTGAAAATGAATTGAGTTACTTAGTTCTCTTTCAGAGATTGACTGTAGGGGCATTTACTGGATATGTCACCCTTAAAGAAAGGATGAGATCTAGAGACTACCTGGCCCTTTACAGACTCTGTCTATAGAAATTTTTAGAGATTAACACTCAGGTTCTTAAAATGCGGAAATTTTTCAAAAACTGTCCTAGTTCTTGTACAAAATGTGAATGGAAAATATTACAACTTAGTTATTTTTTTATGTGATTTAACTGTTAGACATGAAATGATTTTAAAATGTAAATATACGAATGTTTAGATTTAACACTTTCACATCAATCACATAAGAAATACCATAAGATAAAGAATTTTGTGACAGAGTTCGTCCCTCCTGGACTATGTCTCCGAGTCTACCTCTGAATTGTGTGTCCGATGTATTCCTTAAGCCAAGAGAAATAATGCTACAATGAATCATTAGTTGCACTAATGATGTTGCAGATATGGATCATCCCTTGAAAAGGCTAATCGAATACAGATTCTTTTCCTTTAACAAATCAAGAAAAGGATAAGATGAGTTGCACACTAAAAATCTAAAGCCTATGGACCTTTGACTGCAAGGTAGCTGAAAAGAGTTTGGAACAATCAAAGTAGATCTCGTCATCCATCAACATACTTTGATGATGAAACTATGCAAGTATAATGAGCTTTTCCTCCTTCTTATAAACTTGCAAGAACCCAAAACTCACTACCAAATTTATGTGATATACAATGTAAGAGAGTTTACTTCATCTTGAAGTTGAATAAACTCTTTCCTCTTTCGCCACCCCCTCTTATAAAGAACGCCCTTCTCTTTATATATTAGGAGTACATACTTTCATGACTTCAGCAATCTGCCTCGAACCTCTGTATGCTTTAATTAGCAATTTTTTTGAGGAGTTGGAGAGATAAGAGGTTTGAAATATCTTCTACACAATCCTAGGGATTAATATTTCCAACCTTAGCACTGAAATTAAATTAAAACACCCATTTTAAAACTTTGGATATAATTTTAGCCACAAAGTGAGCTAACCGGGCGGAGGAGAAGCCTGTGCCATGTGATCAGGCGGCAGGCGCGACAGTCTTAGCTCCGGTGGTCATGTTCTGACAACTGTCATCCACAACTCTTGCACGGTTTCGGTTTTAACAACTGGTGGTTTTGACTCCGGCGGTCACTCCGACAGTTCTGGTCACATGTTTATCCGATGCAGTTTGACATCTATCACATCATACAACTCTGTCAGTTATGGTAACAATTTGCAAACCCGATAGCTCATAACCCATGTACATTGCGGTCTTTACTACTCTGCTCATATGGTAACACAAAACTCCGACGCGGTTTTAATAAACTCTGTGGGTTTGTTTTTATAAAGTTTTTAAAAATTATTTATCACTCGAACTTTGCCATAGGTTTATAAAACCCATCTCCAAACCTTTTAATAAGGTTTTTGACTATGGATTTAAACCCGACTTCCGAAACTTGTAATAAGAATTTTGCACCATAAGGTTTTAAAACCCAAACCTTAACACTTTTGTGCAATAAGGTTTTAGACCCATCATCTGAACCTTAAGAAAAAGGTTTATGGTTTGAACATTGCGCTAGGAATGTTTAGACTTAGGTTTTTATATTAGCGCTAAGACTTTACAACATAGGTTATTTTGACATAGTCCTTTTACACCTAACAAATCTTAATGCTAGGACTTAGGAATTTAATTGACATTTAGTCATAGGAATAGACTTAGGTCTTTACAACATATTAAGTGTGTTTTCATTTGACACTAATGTCTTAGCGCTAGTCCTTAGGACTTAAACCTAGGACTTAAGATTTAAACTTAGTCCTTTTTACCTCAGGATATTTTTTATCCAATATGGTTTACAAAGTGGACTATCAGCATTTTGACCTTTATAGTTAAGACTTAGGATAAGTTTTATTACATAAGCCTTTGACAAACTTGTTGTTTTTGTCATAGGTCGACATGAGGATTGCTTGAATGTCTCTTTGATACATATTTGTTGGTGTAGAATCTGAAGTTGATGTCGATCGATGTCGAACATTTGAACTCACAAATTTGATGACCATCTTGGTTAATACCTGAATTATTACATAATCGACAATTACCAAATTCAAAATGACCATCTTGGTTGTTTGGGTAATTTCGATACAATTTTAATAATATAAAATTGGATAACACCTCCCAACTTAAGAACTTTTGGTTCTCCAAAAGTTTTATTACAATACTTTTTAAAACAAATTCAACTCTAGAACCTAGTTACAACTTTATTAGATCTAGATAATCATTACAAAATCATTTAAACATAAAGCATGAAGTCTGCCCAATTCCATTCAGTAATTTTTTGTTCTCCATGAGAAGGTGACTTGGATTCTTCCTGGACTGCTGGTGTCAGTACTGTTTCCTTTGGAAGCATTGGAAAATTTCCTTTGACATGCCTTGACGGCTTACAATTTTGACAAGTTTTCTCCCTCTTACTTGATGATGAGTTTCCAGAGTTGCTTGCTGATTGAAACGAAATTAATTCTGAACATTCCTTTACCTGCAATGCCTTATCATTCTCTGAAGGCTGACTTTTTGTCGCTCCAATTTGTTTGCCATAAGCCTTTTGCTTCCAACATTGTTCCACACAATGCCAAGGACTCTTGCAAAAAGTACATGGATAGATCCTCTTGACTGTTTCAATTATCCAATTTTGATAAAAGAAATCACTATCAGAATCATTACTGTTAGAGGACTTAGGTTTCTTACCTTTTCTATCCTGAAGCTTTTCTAGTAAAAGTTCTGGATGTTTTGACCAACATCAGTCAGAGATGTGACCAAACTTCCCGAAACAGTCACATTTTATCACATCAAATCCTAGACCCATATTCTTAGGTCTCTCTTGTACCTGGATAGGTTGAAGTCTCCCTTGTCCATTTTTCCCCAAGCCTTCGCCTTCTCTGTATCCCATGGCTTTCATCATCGATAAGCCTTTCCTTTCAGGGATCACACTGGGTTTCTGAATAGAAACTTCTTCAGATTCAGAATCAATTTATGGTGAAATAAGTGAATCAACATTGTCTTCAACTTGAGATTGAGAAAAGGAGCCAATGGCTTCCCTTGCTGATTTTGGTGAAGATGAGAGAGAAGAACTACTTTGAAGAGAAAGTGTAGGATTTTTTCCATTAAAAGCTGCATATTTCAGAAGAGGACTAATTCCTCTTTTATTTCTCTTTAAGTCTTCTAATTCTGATCGCAGACTTTGCTTTTCGCTCTCAAGTGCTTCCACCATTCTATGCAATGCATCATTCTCTTGCCGAATTTGCAAATTGAACTCTTCGAGTTCTCTTAGCTTTGACAGCTGTCAAGTGTTCTTGCCCATCTTGTACCTACAAAGAACTAGCTACTTCAATACCAATTGATCTGAAAATGAAATTGAGTTACTTAGTTCTATTTCAGAGATTGATTGTAGGGGCATTTACTGGATATGTCACCCTTAAAGAAAGGATGAGATCCAGAGGCTACCTGGCCCTTTACAAAATCTATCTATAGAAATTTTTAGAGATTAATACTCAGGTTCTTAAAATGTAGAAATTGCCCAAAAACTGTCCTAGTTCTTGTACAAAATGTGAATGGAAAATATTACAACTCAGTTATTTGTTTATGTGATTTAACTGTTAGACATGAAATGATTTTAAAATGAAAATCTATGAATGTTTAGATTTAACACTTTCACATCAATCACATAAGCAATTCCATAAGACAAAGAAGTTTGTGATGGAGTTCATCCCTCCTGGACTACGTCTCCAGGTCCACCTCTGAATTGTGCGTCTACGGTATTCCTTAAGCCAAGAGAAATAATGCTACAATGAATCATTAGTTGCACTACTGATGTTGCAGATATGGATCATCCCTTGAAAAGGCTAATCGAATATAGATTATTTTCCTTTAACAGATCAAGAAAAGGATAGGATGAGTTTCACACTGAAAATCTGAAGCTTATGGACCTTTGACTACAAGGTAGCTGAAAAGAGTTTGGCACAATCAAAGTAGATCTCATCATCCATCAACGTACTTTGATGCTGAAACTATGCAAGTATATTGAGCTTTTCCTCCTTCTTATAAACCTGCAAGAACCCAAAACTCACTACCAAATTTATGTGATATACAATGTAAGAGAGTTTACTTCATCTTGAAGTTGAATAAAATCTTTCCTCTTTCCTCTTTTGCCACCCCCTCCTATAAATAACACCCTTCTCTTTATATATTAGGAGTACATATTTTCATGGCTTCACCAATCTGCCTCAAACTTCTGTATGCTTTAATTAGCAATTTGTTTGAGGAGTTGGAGAGATAAGAGGTTCGAAATCCCTTCTACACAATCCTAGGGATTAATATTTCCAACCTTAGCACTGAAATTAAATTAAAATACCCATTTTAAAACTTTGGATATAATTTTAGCTGCAAAGTGAGCTAACCGGGCGGAGGAGAAGCCTATGGCATGTGATCAGGCGGTGGGCACGACGGTCTTAGCTCACTATGGATTTAAACCCAACTTCCGAACCTTGTAATAATACTTTTGCGCCATAAGTTTTTAAAACACAAACCTTAATACTTTTGCGCAATAAGGTTTTAGACCCATCATCTGAACCTTAAGAAAAGGGTTTATGGTTTGAATATTGCGCTAGGAATTTTTAGACTTAGGTTTTTATCATAGCGCTAGGAGTTTACAACATAGGTCATTTTGACATAGTCCTTTTACACCTCACAAATCTTAATGCTAGGACTTATGACTTTAATTGACATTTAGTGCTAGGAATATAATTAAGTCTTTACAAAATATTAAGTGTGTTTTCATTTGACACTAATGTCTTAGCACTAGTCCTTAGGACTTAAACCTAGCACTTAAGATTTAAACTTATTCCTTTTTACCTCAGAATAATTTTTATCCAATACGGTTTACAAAGAGGACTACCAACATTTTTACCTTTACAGTTAAGACTTAGGATAGTTTTTATTACATAAGTCTTTTGACAAACTTGTTGTTTTTGTCGCAGGTCGACATGAGGATTGTTTGAATGTCACTTTGAAACATATTTGCTGGTGTATAATCTGAAGTCGATGTCGATCGATGTCGAACATTTGAACTCACAAATTTGATGACCATCTTGGTTAATACCTGAATTATTACATAATCGACAATTGCCAAATTCCAAATGACCATCTTGGTTGTTTGGGTAATTTCGATACAATTTTAATAATGTAAAATTGGATCAGGCACACTACTACAAAAACTGTCCACAACGAGAAAGAAATGACACAGTTGCAAACTTTCAAGAAGCCTCTATATAGGCGATGTGGTGTGAACATTCCGTGTATCAATGTGGCGTTAGAGGATCGACATGCAGATTATCAGCCAACAATGATTGAGCTGGAAGGTAAATTACTGTCTCAATCTGTTTCCATTTTGGTAGACCCAGGTGCGAGTCTAAGTTATGTTAGTCCCAAAATAGTGGAAATGTGTAAATTGAAAGAACATAAATTTAAAAATTCATGGCTGGTACAACTAGCCACTAGAGAAAAACAAAAAGTAACTGCCAAAATTCCAAGCTGTACTTTGTAAATTTCAGAACAACACTTACAAGTATACCTGAACATACTGCCATTAGGGTCCTACGATGTTTTGTTGGGCATGGACTGGCTGGAAAAACATTGGACCTTAGTGGACTGCAAGGAAAACATTATTTACTATCGAATGCAGGATGGGACACGCAAGGAAATTTAGGGAATCAAGAAGCCATTACAGCTACGTCCAATTACAGCATCCCAAATGAGTAAATGTATAAGGAAGGGATGCCAGTTGTATGCTATTCAGGTGGGATATGTTGATTCCAAGGAAAAACCACCTATGATAGATAATATAGCTGTGGTGCAAGATTTTCTGGATGCCTTTCCATAAAATATTCCTGGATTACCACCAAGGCGAGACATTGAATTCACCATAGAGTTAATGCCAGGAACCTCTCCTATGTCAAGGGCTCCTTACAGAATGAGCGTTCTAGAATTAACATAATTGAAAATGCAATTGCAGGAACTACTAGACAAAGGTTACATTCATCCGAGTGTGTCCTGTTGGGGAGCACCAGTGCTGTTCGTAAAAAAGAAATATGGAACAATGCGAATGTGCATGGACTATAGACAGCTTAACAAGTTAACAGTCAAGAATAAATACCCTTTACCCAAAATTGATGATCTATTTGATCAAGTAAAGGGGGCCACCGTGTTTTCTAAAATTGATTGAAGATGTGGATATCACCAAATTAGAATCAAGGATGAAGACATTTACAAGACAACATTCTGTACTAGGTATGGGCATTATGAATTTGTGGTGTTACCATTTGGGTTAACAAATGCACCAACAACATTTATGAGGTTAATGCATGGGATCTTTCATCCTTTTATGGATAGTTTTTCCCTCATATTTATAGATGATATTCTAATTTATTCTAAAAGCCAAGAAGAGCACAAAGATCATTTGAGGATTGTGCTGGAAATGCTAAGAAAACACCAGCTGTATGCTAAGTTCAGCAAGTGTGATTTCTTCAAAACAGAAATCTAGTATTTAGGCCATGTTATTTCAGCAGAAAGAATTGTGGTGGATCTGGAGAATATCAAAACAATCATGGAATGGTGAGTACCCAAGAATGTGGCATACATTCGATCCTTTATGGGATTAGTTGGGTACTACCAAAGATTTATTGAAGGATTTTCCATAATTTCTTTCCCTATTACTTCTTTGCAAAAAAAAGGAAAAGTTTTCAAGTGGTCTATTGAATTCCAGAGCAGTTTTGAAAAGTTGAAACAACTTTTGACTACTACACCTGTGCTAAGGGTAGCTGATCCCAACAAGGAATTTGAAGTGTGTAGAGACGCAAGTAAAGAAGGTGTTGGGGCAGTTTTGTCTCAATAAGGCAAAGTAGTGGCCTATGAGTCTAGAAAGTTAAAGGAGCATGAACAAAGGTATTCAACATATGATCTGTAATTAACAGTAGTAGTACATGTGCTCCGGGTATGGAGACACTACTTGATGGATAAAATTTTTGTCTTAAAGACAGATCATAGCAGCTTGAATAGTTACTACAAGCAAGTTGATTTAAACTCTAGACAGGAAAGATGGAACACATTTATAAGCGAGTTTGACATGGACATTCAACACTTAAAAGGTAAGGAGAACCGAGTGGCTGATGCTTTAAGTAGAAAGCTATATTGCATTTATGAGCTTTACTATAACTAGCTAGAAAGTAAATTTTTAGCTCAAGTAAAATAAGAAGCACAAAAAGATCCAGAATATCAATTCCTATGGCAGCAAATGGAAGAAACCAGAAAGCAAGGAAGTACTTCTGAGTATGGAGTAAATGATGATCAGATGCTAACTTTTAGAGGTAAGGTGTATGTACCAAACCGTATGAACTTAAAGGAGCTGATAATGAATGAGTACCCTCACAACAATTATGCAGGTCACCCAGGATACCAGAAAATGTTGGCTGTAATTAGAAATGTATATTTCTGGCATGGTATGTGTAAAAACATTGCTGAATATTTAAGAAAATGTTTGGAGTGTCAGCAGGTGAAGATGGAGCATCGACATCACGCAGGATTGTTGCAGCCCATACCGATACCTGAATGGAATTGGAAGGTCATATCCCTGGACTTTATTACAGGCTTACCCTGAACAAAAAGACAAAATGACTCCATCATGGTGGTAGTGGACAGATTGAGTAAATCTGCACATATTTTACCTATGTAGTCCACTTACAACACTATACAGATTGCCGACATATTCATAAAGGAAATTTTCAGGCTACATGGAATTCCCAAGACAGTTATCTTAGAATAGGATATTAAGGTTACTTCTGCATTCTGGAAGACTTTGTTTACCGGACTGGGGACTCAGATAAAATTTAGCACAACTTATCATCCCCAGACTGATGGTCAAATAGAGTGAGTAAACCAAGTATTGGAAGACATGTTGTGTATGTATGTGATGCAACAACCAACCAAATGGGAGGATTATTTTCATTTGGTTGAATTTTCCTACAACAACGGTTACCAAGATTCCCTGAAGATGAGTCCTTTCGAGGCTTTGTATGGAAGACAGTGTTGCACTCCCATAAATTGGAGTAGCCCCGAAACAAAACTAATGTTGGGACCCGAGATGCTTGCTAAAATGGAATCAGAAGTAAAGAAAATAAGATAAAATTTGAAAGCTGCACAATATCAGCAGAAGATCTATGCAGATAAAAAGAGGTCTTATCGGGAGTTCGATGTAGGAGACCATGTGTATGTGAGGATTAAACCCAAGAGGAGTACCTTGTGATGGACCTCTTTTTCCAAGTTAGCTCCGAGGTTCTGTGGACCCTTCCAAATTCTGGAAAGGGTAGGACCTGTGGCTTATCGGCTGGCTTTGCACAGTCACATTTGAGTACACAATGTGTTTCATGTGTCTCTGTTGAAGCGTTATGTGCATGATTCAAAGCACGTAGTACATTGGAAAAATATACAGGTAGGATAGTATTAAAAATCCTAACTTGATATATGAATTACTTATGGGAATTTGACTTGACATTTTGCTATTTTCAAGTAGAGCCGGACGATGGGTTTTTGGTCAAGCCGAAATACATACTTGACAGAATAGAAATTATGCTCCGAAATCGAGTCATCACCCAGGTTAAAGTGTAGTGGAAGCACTTCAGCCCGGATGAGGCTACTTGGGAGGATGAAGGGTTTGTGCGCGAGGCCTACCCGGAGCTATTTGCTGAGCTAGGGTAAAACACTGAGGACGGTGTTACTTCCAGGGGGGAGTTGTGACAGTTGTATTTACTGTTAACTAGTTGATTAACTAGTTAAATGATTTTTATTATTTGTTAAATGAAAATACTGAGACAATTAATATTTTAAATTATAAATAATAAAAATTGGTTAGGGAAAGTAAAAAATTAAAAGGTTATTGGTAAATGTTTCCAAGAACTGAAAGGTGGATGGATAGTTGGAATAGTTACCTACTTCTCTGAGGATAAAGACTGATCCTAGTGAGAAGTAGGGGTTTTTTTCATGGTCTAATGAAGGAGTGAGGATTTCCTGAGCTGGTATAGACCAGTGGAAAAACACTCAGTGATTCCTGAAGTTTTTCTAGTACTGACTGGACTTGGAGTCCTGAGGTCACAACAGAATAAACTACTGTCAACCTGTACCTCTTCAGGTGGAGCACGGGGGAAACTGGAGGACGTAATAGCCTCATTTGAAGTTTGGGAGGACCATAGCTAATAACTTTTAAATTCCAGATAATTATATAAGAAATTTTTGTTTTGAAGGTATTTTCTTATTCTACAATTAAAACTTAGGATTTCATGCTGGGTTATATAGTAATGAATGATATTATGTACTTTAATTTCTTAGTGTACTAAGGGTTTAGAGATTACTATTAAAATTACCCTTAAGTGGGTTTTTATTAATATTTCTCTAGTGCGACAGTTATGGAAGAGTGACTATTTCTGAAAGTAGATATCAGTTTCTGTGTGAAATAAAGGAAATGATTAAGGCAGAATAACAAATCTGGAATGAGAGAATTAGAGTGCATTTTATTTTAAGAAGAGAACAGTAAAATAAAAATATATGCTAGGGTTTAAAAAAAAACAGTAAATGGTCACACACGTACAAACTATAAGGAATTCATTTACGACCCTTTATTTTACTTATAAAAAAAAGAGCATGTTGTTAGAGGAGGGTTTAGGTAGAAACCCAATCCCAAGTCTAGTCGCCTCTCAAGAAATTATTTATTCACGGACAGAGCCGAAAGGTGGTTCGGACACTACTAATTAATTTGAATAGAAGAATAATTACTACAGAGAATCAGAAAAAGAACTCATAGTGAGAATTTATACACAACAAGATAATGCGAATAAATGTGTATAAGACCATTACGCATAAATAACCATTTCGTGTTTAAGTAAAACAAGAAAAGAAAGAAAGTAGTTTGAACACAGATTCTATATTGCTACTTTTCCTGATATTGAATCTGAACTTAAGAATCCGACCAATGATGTCATCCATTCACTGATAAACATAAAGAATGCGATAAGAAAGTAATGAAAGTATGAGTTTAAACATTTATAAAATCTCTAAATACACAGTAGTAATAGAATTTCACAAATCAACTCATTATATTCAAAATAGTAGACCGAGAAGATAATACATAGGAAAGGAGCTAAATGTATTTACTATTTTCATTGCAGTAACTCTGCTAAAGGAGGACCAAAATGTCAGATTGAATTGATAAAATCCCTGAGACTATAAGCTCAGAGGAAAATATTTCCTCGTATAATTGAGGTCTAGCACTACCGTGCTTTCCTTATGTAAAATTATTTGGTAAAACCTGTTACAGTAGAAAATTCAAAACCCTTGAGAAATGATGAGGGAAGGTATAAGCCTCCCATGCTCGAAAAGAATGCTACCGCCTCATGTGCGAAAAGCCAAGATGATTTTCTTTGGAAAAAGCGAGTAAAATACTTGAAAGGGGCTGGAATCCATTAGTGGAGTCGGCAGTGCAACCATGAAGAATTGGTAGATTATAAACTAGACCATTAAGGAGGATACCTGCATGGTAGCCAGTGGAAAGAGTTAATTTACAATTACATAAATCTCCAAAGTAATCATAAATAGAAGCCATGCAAATAATAGCAGAAAATTGTGGATAACTACGACAAGGATTTAAGGTCTTTACCTGCCAAGTAGCTAAGTGCCGAATGCATCTCTTCGCGAATTATCTAGAGTGAAATTCCAAGGCAGGAATATTCTTAAATATTTATAAAAAAAAAACCGAACATGAAAATGTTCTGAGATGAAATTATACCACAAGAGAAGGCTACAAGAACGAAAGATAGAGTCATACCTGAGATGTCTGTGGTCAGGTTTTTCTAACTTTCTGCAGTAAACGCGACTGTTTTTCCTGAATCAACCCCTCATATGGGAGTGTGGAAGAACCAATTTACACTTAAGCAAGCTCATATGAAATTTTTAGAGTCAATCTTCATGTAGGGAGCTGAGAGCTCAGCGATAGGTTATGCAACCCTGTAATGGCAGAGCGATAGAGCGAAGACGAGGCAGAAATGAAACAATTAGGGTAAGGTAGCGGTGAAAAGCCCAAGGCCTTCCTGCTTTCCTACTCAATGTCAATCTCATAACTGCATCAGACAGTGGATGGTGAGGCTTCAGACCTCGAGACTTGCAAACTCAGCACGACAACTAAACAGTTGTTGCGATGAATTATTACCTAGTACTTTGTCATTAACTTCAAAAGGACGTGCTAGCTGAGCCTTAAATGCTTCAGGGATAAATATCTCATCACCGCATGGAAGGGGTTTATATTATAGTTATTCAGGGAACTATAAGGCCTCTAATGTCGATGGTGTTCGATGAAGGGATTGACTTGAGACTATGCTATAAGCGTGAAATACCTTATGTGCAAAGATATGAAAATTTATATTTTCGAAATGAGTTTGGAAGTCCTTTATATGATAGAAACAAATGTTAGTTCTTGATATATTACAATTTCTCTGTGGTATAATACAAGGACCCCTTTTTGTTTACTGGTGTCATTGTTAGGGTAGAAGTCATTTTTTTTTTTTTTTTAATATATATTGCTATGATGGTTGTGACAACAGAGGTCTTCAGGTCTACCTCTAGAAGAACTGCTATTTAATCCTACTTTGGTGAGGAGCACTGGGGAATTGCCTCTCTCATGGTTGGGAGTATTGTAACACTCATTAATATTTTTTTTACTTTTAACTCCATATTTGAAGACATCCTTCCATATATGTAAATATATGTAAAATATTTGACAGCCATACCATAATTTTTTTACCATATATACGAGACTTAAAAGGAAGATTAATAAATAATTCTATATATAAACTTAACAACTATAGTTTAAACCTATACAAACATTCCATAAGATTAAAGCATAGTTTCGGTCTATAATCATGTACGTGGTTTATTGTGCCAGGATTTATATTTAAGACCTAGACATGCTTTCTACCAAAACATTACATCTAGGAATCAAGTTTCGGGGAATGGAATTATGATGCGATATATTTGAGCTGTCTCCTCTATCCAACTCCTTTTTGGGATCCTTAGCCATTTCTCGGTGGGAAAGCCTTGTTAAATCCATGAAAAAATCTACAAAACCCTTGTTTGGTCTGAGCTCATGGTCTCTGGCCTAAATTTTGTCCCTGCAATAAAAATTCTTGCGAAGATAGAACGCTACCTCTGACAGTGGTTGTTTTAAATCTTCTCAGTGGATGCATCAAGGTAAGATCTTTGGTTCTGTTGGTGTTCCTATGATTTGGCATATTTGGCAATACCAAATGACAAGACAACATTAAACCACTTTGGGATCTCAGGATCTAGCCCTCCTAGATCGAGAGAGGGATCTCTCTATAAAGCAAAGAATAATATATCTTTGAAGTTCAAATTAAAATATCAGGCTAGCTATAGGGCACAAGGGTTTTTGATTTGTTTGTTTGGTTGGGAAACATGAAAGAAGGGTTAGTGAGATATAAAGGAATGAATAGTGAAGGATTTTTTGGCAATGGCGAGATAATTCAAAGGGGACACGAGTCCATTGGGAAATGGGGTCATAAAAGGGTTTACTTGCAATTCAAATATCTAGGGATTTCAAAGGGCTAGTCATCCATATCAGAGGATCTCTTAAGATGATAGTATGGGATGAAACAATAAGGCAATGAATGGGAATGACAAGGAAAACCTTCCAAGGTGACCACTTCAGAGTAAGTCTAGGGACAGAGCATGCCCTATACCTCTATGATCCAAACTCATGATGAGGCTAACTCCAAAGACAACAATCCAACAATCCTCCTGACTACTTTCAGACAGTAGAAAACACTTAAGTTTGACATATAGTGAAGCCTAAGATCAGAGAAATACTTTTAACCTTCTTTGCTTTTGACACTCGACTCAAAGGGATATTGGAAAGGATAACTATTGGAAAGGGAACTTAGGGGACAGGGGTAATCACTAAATCTCCCTATTCTCTTATTCTTTTAGTAGAACCCAATGAGAACATCTAAGAAACAAACTCTAAATTCATACATCAGTAAGCATGGGAAAACCAACTCTTTGACTGGTTAAATTATATTGAATTTGTTCTTAGATACACAAATAGAAGAAAACATAAAGATAAGAATGTGCAGGAAGCATTAGGGTACTTGCAGTAGTATATCCTAAGCTAAAATTACTGTTTCTTATCAGAGAAAATGAAACATGATGTAAAACAGAGATAAAACAATAGCAAAGAAGGAACACATCACCACTGATTTAGATCAGAATCCAATGAACATGCTTGTCATATTAGTAGAGCAAAACCAGTCACATACACTCTTGTCCAATAGCTTGATATCATCCAGAAATCATCTCCCAACCTATTTACAACTACTACTCACAGAACTCTAACTCAGTAAAACAGCTTACAATCAGTGATTTTCCAACAACCAACCAACATTTACAATGTATTTCTCATGGGTTCTTATAGGTGAAAGAGTGATAGTAGTGGTAGATAGAACTTAAAAGCTTCATTAAAACAGAGGGAGAAGTGTCTACGAAGCCCATTCTGTTTAATATCTTCACATTAACTTTCAGTACCCTTTAGTCGATTTAGAAGTTTTTGTTAGATTGACAATAACTTCAGGTATGTTCCTTTGAAGTACTCTCTGGTTGTTGGTACTCTGTTTATACTCTGAGACAATTTAGGTGAAGATTGTCTTGCAGGTCTTCTATGCCTTCATAACTGCTGTCCTGGTAGTTTTAGGATTTTTTTTTCAGTGTAATAACTACCAGGATGCTTGGAGGAGAATGGAGTAGGTCATGTGGCTAGTCCTTTCTTGGAGAAAGAACGTTCTGCTGATATTAAATCACTGATATGGCTTGATATGTGCTTTAGGCTTCATTAAGCTTCCTTGATCATCTTCAGGTCTTTATCTGTGTCCTTTGTCTTTCTGAACATCAGATATAAGCATTAAGTCTTCAATATTATGCATTAATCCTTTAATCTCTTTCTGATACACTTTAAACCTCTGCTAACCTGTTTGTGTGAATATACATGTTACAGAGGCGCTGGAGGGTTTAATTTAGGGTCAATAACCTTGATCTTTAATAAAACATGCCTTTAAATATTCTCAGATATTTCTTCCTCTGTGATATTGGCTCTGTGATCGTGTTCCTGTGCCATGGGTCACTATGACTATGACTGTGGAGATAGAATGAATTCACCATCCTTTGAAACCTGCAAAAAATGAAAACACATTATAAAAACTAGCGGGAGTGGGGATGACTGCTTCAGAGGCTTGTGAGGGTGGAGGAGTGGTGAGGAAAAAAATTGATGCAGCAAAAAATGAGATGAAAAACCTGGCAGAGCAGATAACCAGGTGCAAATAGAAGTTTGGGCGCGACGGCGAACAGGAGCCGTTGGATTAGGACTATCAACGGTGGAGATCTTTCGATGGAGTCATTGGGAGAATGGATGAATGGTAGATGAATGAAATCGTGATATGATGTGGGCTGTTTGATCTCAGAGATCAATGGCTGTGATTAAAAGTGAAAATGACGTTGCGGAGGGTAGTGGTATGGTGGAAAATCGAGAATGGTTTTCGCGTGGCGAAATGGGGGGGAGGCAGTATTGCCTTTTGAAACGCAATTCCATTCAGTGATTGACGTGTGGAAAATGAAAACCGTCCATATCGCGCAATTTTGAAATGTTAAACTTTGGGCGCAAAAATTTTGTGATATTGGATAGAGACCGTCGGATCTGGAGTGTCAGATCGGACAACGCGGGTTGCACACGATAGGTAGCAATGTGTGCGGGCAGAACATATGGTGGGGCCCGGTAGTGACGTAAGGTGGCTTGTTGCGGGGTGAAAAGCGGTTTAAGTGTGAACCATCGGATCTTGCATGAATGAACGACTGGAGATTAAAAAAGGAAGCAGAGTTTTTGAACAATAGGAAAGCGGGGTAAGTGAACAAGCAGAGAAATGGTGGTTTGATGACCATTGATCTCTGCAGATCGATGGTCCGGATTCATTCAGGACCAATGTCGGAAATGGTAGAATAAATAGAGGAAAAGGGTTTAACAGGGGTTTTTGGCCTTTTAGCGCCCGATTGCGGGGTTAAGGTTATATGAGACGGGGGGTAAAGGATATAAGCCCTTGGGGGCCTAACACCTCATAGTGCAAAAGGTTGTTATTTAGGCCAAAACAAGGATTTTTAAGGCCAGGTAGGGGTCCCGATAGGAAAAAGAAGGGATTTTAAAAACCAAATAAGGGGAAATATAAGGTTTTAAGATGGTTAGGATGATTTAGGGGTTAAGTGAAGGATTATAGAGGAGTTTTATGAAGGGAATAAGGGTGAAAAATGAGGATTTTGTGGGAGTGAAATGGAGAAAATGGAGGCATTTTTTAGAATAGTTTCTTTCACAAACAGTTGGGTTCATTAATGGAAAAAGCAGTGAAGATTCTTTAAAGGATAGAAGACACATGAAGGCTTCAAGAAAGATATATTTTCAAAGGAAATTTTTCTCTTGAAGGCTCATAAACATATCTAGCCACCTGTTTGCTTTGACAAATTATTATAGGTGGCTAACAGTGGCTCTACATGGGGATGGCATCTTCTTGAAGGTGTCAAGAATCTCAGATTTAATCTTTGGAAGTAGGCCAGAGCCTAGTCCTCGACCATCTTTTCTTCTTTGATCAGCTACTACATAAGTGAAAGCATTATATCAGCAGCAATACTTCCCCCAAACAAATACCTACTGATGCAGGGGCATAAGACACTAGCCAATAATGTAGGAGGATTGTCCACATGTTGTGGCTAGAAGGGCTCAAAATTATTCAGAAATGTAACAGCAATGTGTCAATACCTTAGCTGTCTGTTGCACTTAGAACAGTTAGGGTTAGTTCAGTAACTGTAGAAGTCGAATAGTTTTGATTTGTGTCCATCTGTTCAATTTCTATTGATAGAATATTATGTAATTGGGCCTTTTATGTTAAGAATAAAAACAGTACTTAGAGAGGAACTGAAGAATGAATTATAAATTGTAACCCCTGACACAGTGAAAATGGGGGGATTTGGCAGTGAAAGGTTGAAATAAGAAGCATTGTTCTTTGTTGAGTAATATTTAGCCTTATTGCCTATCTGTGTGTGTTATTCACAATATTTCCGAAGGACTCATTCCTTCATTTATGAACTCTATGAATAAATTGAAGAAGGAGCAGTTCTGTGTGAAATTCTCTTATCTCTCTCTGTCTGTCTTCGAACTCGTGCTCTCGGTGAAATAATTAATGTGTTTATTCTGGTTCGAGGAAGGTCAGTTGGCTGAGCTCTGTTAGAGGAGTGAAACCATTGTCACACTCTGTTTACTTGAAGAATAGTGAAACTCTGTCGAAGGCGGTAATCCCTATCCATTGGTGTAAATAACCTTGTTTTGTTATTAGTTGAACGATATTGATTGAGGCTTAACCACAGAGTTAACGCGACGAAGTTAAGTTGAAGAAATGTGCTAATCACTGTTCATTTACCGGGAGTGGTTTTGTGAAACAATACCACCTTTATCGCACCTCTTTTGGCTCGGGGCGAAACCACTTTGAAAAAACACAATCCAATGCATTTGTGCCACATTAGCTGTCCAAAACCGCCCATATCACATTTTTTTTGGAATGCTAACCTTATGTCGTGGAAAAAACGTGATATCAACCTGGTTCGTCTGATCTGGAGGCTGTTAGATCAAACGATAATCACACAATAAGTTGCACGGGAGATAAGTTAAGGTATGGCCCATTTGTTTTGTGTTGAAAACTGTTCGTTTAACAAGTTTTGATGTCTGGGGCCCATGGCGATGTATTATAATTGTCACGTTGGTAGTGATAATGAGTTTAATGTAAGTGGGTTAATAATACAAGTCCGACGGTTGGGTGCATTGTATTAAAGTTTTTGTTTGTTGGTGGGGCCCAACCATTGTTATATTATTAAGTGCTAAGGTCAGAAGTTTATAACTGTGTTTCATTATATTACGTTCAAACCTTATAGAGTTGTTTAAGAAGGTTGGGCGTTGGGTGGATTACATTTGATACAATATTCAAAGAAGGGGTTTCAATTATGATTTAAGCGCTTTATTAAAAAGGGACCAAGGGTTATAATAAAGGGTATATATATATAGGTTACGAGCGCTGGAATTAAAATACAAAAGGTCTTATTATTCGAGGTTAATATAAGAATGGACTAAAGTATTCATTTATCAATTTCCATGAAATTGATAAATAAATTTGAAAGAAGAAATTAAGGAGGCTCCCTTAGTGAATGAAAAAGACAGAAACAGTGGGGCCAACTCTCCTTAGCGCCTGGATTCAAATTATTGCTATCATTTGTGGTATCAGAGCTGTTTTTGAGATATTTTTGTAGAGAATTCTAACATGGCTGTCCGAGTTTCCAGAGGTGGTGGTAGAAGAAGGGACAGGCCAGTTGCCAATGCAGAAGTATTGGAGATCTTGCAGAGGGTCCAAGCCAGATTGGATGCAGTGGAATTAGGACACCAAGGAGATCTCGAGGATGTTAGTGAAGCAGAAACTGAAGAAGAGGTAGGAGAAAATGCTGAGATTCCTCCTGAGATGAGACTCCTTAAAACTGTTTTGGGGTCTGCAGTCAAGCCTAGACTTGAAGTGTCAAGCTTTGCAAGGGGATTGAATCCAGAAGAACTGATAGACTAGATTAATGAGATGAACAAGTTCTTTGATTATGAAGAAATTAGTGTAGACAAAAGAGTCAAGTTTGTAGTGACAAAGTTGAAGGGACATGCTACACTTTGGTGGGATGGAGTGCAAGAAGAGAGAAGGAGAGCTGGTAAATAGCCAATCAAAAATTGGACTAGAATGGTGGCAAAACTGAGAGGTAAGTTTTTTCCTAGTGATTATCAGCTTACATTGTTTAGACAAATGCAGAACTTGAGACAGAGATTTCCGATAGTGAAAGAATACACAGAAGAGTTTTATAGAGTAAGCATAAGAGCTGGACAATTCCAGGACACAACAGAGAAGGTTTCCAGGTATGTGAATGGTCTCAAGTTGGAGATCCAAGATGAAATTGGTATTCTGTCTCCTAAGACAGTTGAAGAGGCTTATCAAATGGCCTTGAAAGCTGAAGAGAAACTCCTGAGAAAGCAGTTTTCCAAAGGAAGAGGTAATTTCCGAGGAAATGGAAGTCAGGGTGGTAGAGGAAGGTCTACATCACCTAGAGATGGAGCTAGTAGCAGCTCACCTCAGAATGCATCCACAGAGGGTGATGCAAGGGGTAGAAGGGGTTCCTACAGGGGAAGAGGAGGTAGAGGCAGAGGAAGAGAAGTAAGGTGTTATAGATGTCACCAATTGGGACATAAACACTATGAGTGCCCAGAGAATATGGGTATTGGTCAAAGGAATGCAATTGTTACCCAGGTTGGAGAAGAGGCAGCAAAGTTGTCTGAAACAAAGGAGGCAATTCTCCCAGAGAAGGGAGAATCCTTGGTGGTCAATAAGGTCCTATTGAAGCAAGCAAAAGAAGTTGCTGAGCCAGCACAGAGGAAGAATTTGTTCAGGAGTGTATGCAAAGTGCAAGGGAAATGCTGCCAGTTGGTCATTGATAGTGGTAGCATAGACAATCTGGTCTCTACAGAGGTGATAGAGAAATTAAAGCTGAATACAAGGGAACATCCTACACCATACAAGGTGTCATGGCTTCATAAAGGGCACCAGCTGATTGTGAAGGAGCAATGTGAGATAGAGTTGCAGATGGGCAGCTATAAAGACAAAGTTATGTGTGATGTGATGCCTATGGATGTGTGTCACATACTATTAGGCAGGCCTTGGCAGTATGACAGATCAGCAGTACATGATGGTAAGAAGAACACTTACAAGTTCTTCAAGGATGGAGTGCATCACACATTGATACCCATGGAGGAAGGAGAACCATCTAGAAGGAAGGTTGATCCAAAGACTTTGTTGCTAAGTGGGAAAGAGTATCTACAACAGATTGAAGAAGAAGAGGTAAGTTTTGCTTTAGTCTACAAACCTAAAGTAGTGCTTACCTCTACAAAGATTTTTTATTTGCCAATTGAAATCCAAGAGATGCTGGACAATTATTGTGATATTGTTGTGGATGATTTACCTGATGAATTACCACCTATAAGAAAAATCATCCATCAGATAGATTTTATTCCAGGATCAAATCTTCCAAAAAAAGCAGCCTACAGAATGACTCCCATAGAGAATGAATAAATCAGGAAGCAAGTGCAGAAGCTGGTTGACAAGGGTCTGATCAGAGAACACTTGAGTCCATGTGCAGTACCAACAGTGTTGAGCCCAAAGAAGGATGGAGGCTAGAGAATGTGTACTGAATCCAGAGCAATCAACAAGATAACAATCATGTATAGATTCCCTTTTCCTAGAGTTGAAGATTTAATGGACTGTTTGAGTGGAGCAAGGTATTTTTCAAAATTGGATTTGAAAAGTGGATACCATCAGATTAAGATAAAAGAGGGCGATGAATGGAAAACTGCCTCTAAAACAAATGAGGGATTTTATGAGTTGTTGGTAATGCCTTTTGGATTATCAAATGCACCTAGTACTTTTATGAGGCACATGAATGAAGTGTTAAAAGAATTTATTGGTAAATTTGTGATAGTGTATCTGGATAACATATTAGTTTTCAGAAAAACAAAGGAAGAAAATTTAAGACATCTTAATTATTTCTTGAAGAAGTTACATCAAGAGAAGTTGTTGATCAATTTGAAGAAATGTTCATTCATGAAAGAGGAGCTGGTATATTTGGGTTTTGTTGTTTCTGCTGAGGGAATGAAGATGGGTCCAGAAAAGGTCAAGGCAATTGTGGAGTGGCCTTCACCAAGAAGTGTTTTTGAGGTAAGAAGTTTCCATGGACTTGCCAGTTTTTACAGAAAATTCATAAATAATTTCAGCAATATTAATGCACCCATCATTCAATAAAGAAGGACAAACAACCATTTAAATGGACTGCTGAAGCTGAGAAGAATTTTAAGCTTTTGAAGTAGAAGATAACTGAAAAGCCTGTTTTAGTTTTGCCTGATTTTAACAAACCATTTCAAGTGAAGTGTGATGCCAGTGGAGAAGCTATTGGAGCTGTGTTGAGTCAACATGATAGGCCTGTAGCATACTTCAGTGAGAAGCTGAATGATACCAGAAGAAAGTATTCCTCTTATGAAAAATAATTTTATGCAATTGTGCAGGCATTGAAGAAGTGGAGGCATTATTTAATGTCTAAGGAATTTGTGTTATACTCAGATAATAATGCTTTACAGTATATTGTGAAGCAACCTAAATTAAATCATAAACATGCCAAGTGGGTTGAATATCTCCAGAGTTTTAATTTTGTTTTGAAGCATATAAGTGGCCAAGCAAATAAGGTAGCTGATGCCTTGAGTAGGAGAAACATGCTTGTTCAAGAAAACCAATTTGAAGTTGTAGGATTTGATTTTATTAAGGAGCTTTATAAGACAGATTCAGATTTCAAAGAAGAATTTGAAGCATGCTATAACCTTGTTTTTACAGATAGGATTTAGTGATTGGATTATTTCTTGCAAGAGGACTTATTTTTCAGAAGAAACCAATTGTGTGTACCAAAATGTTCCGTGAGGGAGAATTTAATTAAAGAAAAGCATAGTGGTAGACTTGCTGGACACTTTGGTACTGATAAAACTTATGAGTAGCTGAGCCATTTTTATTATTGGCCAAGGATGAGAATAGAAGAGGAAAGGTTTGTGAAGAATTGAAAAATTTGTCAATATGCCAAAGGGAGAAAGCAGAATGCAGGATTGTACATTCCATTGCCTATTCTAGACAGACCTTGGGATATGGTGAGTATGGATTTTGTTTTAGGACTGCCTAAGACACAGAGAGGGAATGATGCAATCTTTGTTGTAGTTGACAAATTTTCCAATATGGCACATTTTATTCCATGTTATAAGACCAGTGATGCTACTCATGTTTCTAACTTGTTTTTCAAAGAATTTGTTAGACTGCATGGATTTCCCAAGAGTATTGTTCCAGATAGAGATAATAGATTTGTTGACCATTTTTGGAGGACATTGTGGAAGAAAGTTGGTACTAAACTGAGTTTCAGCTCATCTTATCATCCTCAGACTGATGGACAAACTAAGGTAGTGAATAGAAGTCTGGGAAATCTTTTGAGAAGTCTTGCAGGAGAGCATCCCAAACAGTGGGACCATATTTTGCCATAGGCAGAATATGCATACAATGATTCACCAAATAGAAGTACAGGGCAGAGCCCATTCCATATTGTTTATGGAATGCACCCTAGAGGAATATTTGAACTGAGAAATTTGAGAAAGGCAGAGTTGAGGAGTGCTGATAGAGAAGAATTTGCTTCAGAGATCCAAGCCATACAAGAGCAGGTGAAACAACAGCTACAAAGCAGCAACATCAAATACAAGTGCAGAGCAGACTTGAGTAGAAGAGAAGTCAATTTTGAAGTTGGAGATTTGGTTTTGGTACACTTGAGGAAGGAAAGATTCCCAAAGAAGCAGTATAACAAACTGAAGTTCAAGAAGATTGGACCATGCAAGAGACTGAGAAAATTTTCTGCTAATGCTTATGAGATTGAATTGCCTCCTGATCCAGGTGGATATTGGTGGCCTCCCACCTATTCCATTTGGACCCACAACATCAATTCTTTCAGTTTTCCAGCTTCAGCACAGCTTACTATTTATAGCAGGTTTTCGGGTCCTGCACACCCGGAGCCATTTTGGGGCATTAATAATCCAGGTGGATATTGGTGGCCACCCATCAAGTCCATTTGAACCCCCACCATCAGTTATTTCAGTTTGTAAGTTTCGGCACAACTTACTATTTTTAGCATTTTTTCGGGTCTTAAACTTCCGGAGCTGTTTTGAGGCCCTAAACGACGTTTTTTGGGAAAACGGAGAGCAACATGGGTCCATGGACCGATGTTGCTCATTCAAAAATTGTACTTCTCGGATAGATCTTTCTAACGAGCTATTGAGCGCGTGAAATGGAGATCGGATGCCAAAGTTACGCCCCCAGGAAGTTGAACCATCAATTTACCCAAACGGGACCCACAGTTTTGGCGCTTCATCTCCTACGGTTAGGGTTTTGGATGTTTCGGATTCTACATTGTTTCTCAATAATAAATAGGCCCTCGAGCCTCATTGTAAGATAGTTCAGGGGGCTGGGAGCCGATACATCTCTTCTCAGAGATAAGCGCTACCAGTACCCTAGCTCGCCCCATCTCCATCATGTCTACATTATAACACAGTTCAGGGGCTGGTAGCCGCCACATCTCTTCTCAGGGATACGCTGCCAGTACCCTAGCTTAGCTTATTTCCATTATGTCTGTAATAGGCCTGCGAGCCTCAATGTAACACAGTTCAGAGGCCTGCGTACGCTACATCTCTCCTCAGAGATACGCTACCAGTGCCCTAGCTTATTTCCATTATGTTTGTAAGCTTATTGCAGTCATTCTTTTATTAATAAAATGAAGCATTATTTCCGCTGCATCTCTGTATCTATGGTTATATCTGTATTCTGTTGCGTTCCTGCATAAATCTGGATCAGTGGTATCAGAGCGGGTCTGCTCTTTCTCTGTTTTTCTCTTCATGTCCCCAATGCGGCTAGGGTATAAGGAGTTCAACCTCGCAACCCCGACGACCCCCCATGGCGGAAGGAAAGAAAGATGAGGGAGCAGGAGATCCTGTCAAAATCTTGCTCGAGGATGCCCTCGAGAAACAGAGGAACGCGATGATGGACAATTTTTTTTTCAGATCCTTCAATGGCTGCCCACCGGTGGCACATCTACATCCAGCACGTCTGCCAACAGGTCCGCGACATCCTGGACAAATCCAATACCATGTTCAGCAAAATTTTCCCTCCCATGGAGGAACTTAACACAATGGAGACCATTGCTTCCTAAGGAGGGAGGAGTGATCCAGGTGGATATCGGTGGCCTCCCACCTATTCCATTTGGACCCGCAGCATCAATTCTTTCAGTTTTTCAGCTTCAGCACAGCTTACTATTTATAGCAGGTTTTCGGTCCCGTACACCCGGAGCCGTTTTGGGGCATTAATGATCCAGGTGGATATTGGTGGCCACCCGCCTATTCCACTTGGGCCCCCACCATTGTCTCTTTCAGTTTTTCCGTTTTGGCATAACTTACTATTTTTAGCAGTTTTTCGGGTCCTGAACTTCCGGAGCCGTTTTCAGGCCCTAAACGACGTTTTTTGGGTACGAAAGCGCCAGCGAATTTTCTGATAAAATTCGTCCCGACAGCTGTAGTCCTCGGATAGAGCTTTCTAATGATGTATCATATGCGTCAAACGGAGATAGTATGCCAAAGTTACGTCCCTGGGAAGTTGAAACACCAATTTACCCAAACGGGGCCCATAGTCTTGGCGCTTCATCTCCTAGGGTTAGGTTTTTGGGATGTTTAGGGTTCTCCATTGTTTGTCAATAATAAATAGGCCCTCGAGCCTCACTGTAAGACAGTTCAGGGGGCTGGGAGCCGATACATCTCTTCTCAGAGATAAGCGCTACCAGTGCCCTAGCTCGCCCCATCTCCATCATGTCTACATTGTAACACAGTTCAGGGGCTGGTAGCCGCCACATCTCTTCTCAGGGATACGCTGCCAGTACCCTAGCTTAGCTTATTTCCATTATTTCTGTAATAGGCCTGCGAGCCTCAATGTAACACAGTTCAGAGGCCTACGTACGCTACATCTCTCCTCAGAGATACGCTACCAGCGCCCTAGCTTATTTCCATTATGTTTGTAAGCTTATTGCAGTCATTATTTTGTTAATAAAATGAAGCATTATTTCCGCTGCATCTCTGTATCTATGGTTATATCTGTATTCTGTTGTGTTCTTGCATAAAATCCGGATCACCTCCTGATGTTGGAATATCTCCCATTTTTAATGTTGCAGATTTGTACAGGTATGAAGATGGTGGCACAGATGAAGGACCAGCAGAAAAATAATAGATTGAGTGGGTAAAAAAGTTACCTCAAGCACAACCATTTCAGCCAGAGAAGATATTGGACAAGAAAGTGTTCAAGAAGACTAGAGGACAAGAGTATTTCTAGTATTTGATCAACTGGAAGGACTAGCCAGATGAAGATGCTACTTGGATGACTGAAGTGATGTTGTAGAAGATAAGCAGTTCTGTGAAAGAGCTCATGGACAGGAGTCCATGAAGAAATTTTCCCTCAAGAGTCTGATGCAGGGGCATAAGACACTAGCCAGCAATGTAGGAGGATTGTTCACATGTTGTGGCTAGAAGGGCTCGAAATTATTCAGAAATGTAACAACAAGGTGTCAATACCTTAACTGTCTGTTGCACTTAGAATAGTTAGGGTTAGTTTAGTAACTGTAGAAGTCGAATAGTTTTGATTTGTGTCCATCTGTTCAGTTTATGTTAATAGAATATTATGTAATTAGGCCTTTTATGCTAAGAATAAAAACGGTCCTCAGAGAGGAACCGAAGAATGAATTATAAATTGTAACCCCTGACACAGTGAAAACGAGGGGATTTGGCAGCGAAAGGTTGAAATAAGAAGCATTGTTCTTTGTTGAGTAAGATTTAGCCTTATTGCCTATATGTGTGTGTTATTCACATTTTTTCCGAAGGACTTATTCCTTCATTTATGAACTCTGTGAATAAATTGAAGAAGGAGAAGTTTTGTGTGAAATTCCCTTATCTCTCTCTGTCTGTCTTCGAACTCGTGCTCTCGGTGAAAGAATTAATGTGTTTATTCTGGTTTGAGGAAGGTCAGTTAGCTGAGCTCTGTTAGAGGAGTGAAACCATTATCACACTCTGTTTACTTGAAGAATAGTGAAACTCTGTCGAAGGTGGTCATCCCTATCCATTGGTGTAAATAACCTTGTTTTGTTATTAGTTGAACGATATTGATTGAAGCTTAACCACAGAGTTAACATGACGAAGTTAAGTTGATGAAATGTGTTAATCATTGTTCATTTACCGGGAGTGGTTTTATGAAACAATACCACCTTTGTCGTGCTGCTTTTGGTCCGGGGCGAAACCACTTCAAAAATACGCGATCCAATGCATTTGTGCCACGCTAGCTGTCCAAAACCGCCCATATCGCATTTTTTTGGAACGCTAACCTTCTGTCATGGAAGAAACACGATATCAACCTGGTTCGTCCGATCTGGAGGCTAGTAGATCAAATGATAATCACACAATAAGTTGCACGGGAGATAAGTTAAGGTATGGCCCATTTGTTTTGTGTTGAAAATCGTTCTTTTAACAAGTTTTGATGTCTGGGGCCAGTGGCGATGTATTATAATTGTCGCGTTGGTAGTGATAATGGGTTTAATGTAAGTGGGTTAATAATACAAGTCCGATGGTTGGGTGCATTGTATTAAAGTTTTTGTTTGTTGGTGGGGCCGAACCATTGTTATATTATTAAGTGCTAAGGTCGGAAGTTTATAACTGTGTTTCATTATATTACGTTCAAACCTTATAGAGTTGTTTAAGAAGGTTGGGCGTTGGGTGGATTACATTTGATACAATATTCAAAGAAGGGGTTTCAATTATGATTTAAGCGCTTTATTAAAAAGGGGCCAAGGGCTATAATAAAGGGTATATATATAGGTTACGAGCACTGGAATTAAAATACCAAAGGTCTTATTATTCAAGGTTAATATAAGAATGGACTAAAGTATTCATTTATCAATTTCCATGAAATTGATAAATAAATTTGAAAGAAGAAATTAAGGAGACTCCCTTAGTGAATGAAAAAGACAGAAACAATGGGGCCAGCTCTCCTTAGTGCCTGGATTCAAACTATTGCTATCACCTGCCCATCCTACTGTCCTAACTTTTTTTCTTCAAGGTTCACTTAGACTTGCAGACCTTCCTCATCATTATTTTCTTTTATTGAAAGCAAAAACTAATCTAATTCTACCCTTATTCCTCCATGAGACTAGATTAAATAGTTGGACTCATAGCTTCTCTACCTAAACTAATATCTATCAGGACTAAACTCCCTAGCAGATTTTCATTCTCTATATTCTAAGACAGAAATTTAAATACAGACAAACCAGGATTAGACTGTCTGATTTGCTATGGGTCCATGGCATAAAGACAAGCTACACATGAACTGAAACTTTGTAGAAAATTGAAACAAAATTGAGAAGGCTTGAAATTCTGAAAATTAAAGGCATCATTCCTTTTTTTTGTGACTCAAATTTTGAGCTTTTTAGAGTCACCTTTCTTTCTTCATTCCAGCTCTGATTTTGACCCTGTTAGAGATGTTTTCTTCTTCTTTGCTGGTTCAAGTTTTGAGCATGTTAGAACCAGCCTTTTCCTTTTCTATGGCTCAGGTTTTGATCTAATTTGAGCCATTATTTTTAGAACTTCATAGGTTCAAGATTTGGGCTTGTCTAAACCTTTTCTTTCTATATATATATATATTTTTTGTATATTTTCCTTTCTTTTCTTTTTCTTTTAAAACAAAAACAGAGCAATGGTATTTACAATGGGAGTGGAAACTTTAAATTGAGTTTCAACAGAAATAATGTTTGAGCATCCTGCCATTGACAGGACCCCCAAACAAGTCTGTACCATCTATTTCTTGCAGAAAAAATGCATTGGGACCAATGGTAGATTGAATGATGTAAGGGCCTTACCATAAATTGTCAAACTTGCCATGCTTACCCTTATCCTCTCTCCTAGAGTCCCATTTGAGTACCTTGTCCCCAATTTTGAAATCACAGGCCTTTGTCCTTTTATCAAACAACTTTTTGATTTTCTCTTGCACTTTCTGAGCTCTGTTGTAGAATTCTTCCCTTGTCTGCTGGAGATGTATGGTCTGATTGATTCTCCTCATCATGCTATCTTCCTCTGACTGTATTTCTTGGACCAATTTTATCACTGACACCCCTAAACTGGTAGGGAATACTGCATCTGCTCCATAAACAAGCTGATAGGGAGACATTCCAATGGATTTATTTGTTGTCAATCTGTCTGCCCATAAAGCATGCACCAGCTTATTATGCCATGATTTTTTATTATCTTCAAGCAGCTTCTTGATGATGGTCACCAAACCCTTATTTGATGATTCTGCCAGCCCATTACCTTGAGGGTAATAAGCAGTGGAATGACCAAGTACAATCTGATATCTGTGACAAAAATCAATCATCTTTTTGGAACCAAATGCAGCAACATTGTCAGTGATAATTTTCCTAGGGCAACCAAATCTAGATAGGATATGGTCTTCAAGGAATTTTATGATAACTGAGTCTGTGGCATTCCTAGAAGGGATGGCCTCTATCCATTTAGTGAAATAGTAAGTGGCTGTGAGTATCCATCTATGTTGGGCAGATGAAGCAAGGTGGATTTCTCCAATGAAGTCTAGGCCCCATTGTTGAAAAGAAGCTTCAATAGTGACTGGTTGTAAAGGTAAAGGAAGGAGTTTTCTTTTTCCCTCAAAGATTTGGCATTTGTGGCAGGCAACTATCATTTTGTGGACATCTTGGAAGAGGGTGGGCCAGTAATAGCCAGCTCTAAAGATTTTATTGGCAGTGGTTTTCCAATAGAGATGGCCTCCACACTCTCCTTCATGAAACTCATGCTTGATCCTATCTGCATCAACTTCAGGCAAACATTTAAGCAATAAACCATTGGCATTTTTCCAATATAAACATTCATTTAAAATGCAATAATTTCTAGCTTTCAACTTTAAAAACCTTGCCTTTGTATTGGACAGATCAGGAGGGGCATTCAGATTGATAAGCACATACAAGATATCAACATACCAAGGTGAGTTTTGGAACTGTTATTCAATAATGGGAGTTGGTAACCCTTCATGTTCATCCAAATCATCTACCATATTTATGTCAAGGGCTTGTAATTTAGATTCAGCCATCAATTGTGCTAAGCCTTGAACCTTGATGAGTTTAGTGGGTTTGATTTCCAATTCATACTCTAGTATCACAGCAATCCACTTGCCTCTTTTTCCATCTGGATCTTGTGACAAAATGTCTTTTACCACTATATTAGGCACAAAGGCAATAATATGAGAATGTAAGATATAAACCCTGAAATCTTTCAAGGTGTTTACCAAAGCATAAGCCTGTTTTTCCATGATATTATACTTTAGAGGCACATCTCTTAATGCCTTGCTAAAAAATGCAATTGGTTGTTCTTGTCCTTCTGGATTTTTTTGCAATAGGATAACAGCCACAATATGTTCTAATGAAAATGAGAATATGAGGAAATCTTTAGTAAAATCAGGACTGATAAGAACTGGGGCTCGAGTGAGTGCATGTTTTACCAGTTCAAAGGACTTTTTGGCTTCTAGGGTCCATTTAACTCCTACTTCTTTCTTTAGCATGTTTGTCATGTTTCTAAAGAGTTCTACCAGGTTGGGTATGAACATCCTCAAGAAATTAATCTTTCCAATGAAGGATTGCAATTCCTTGATATTTCTTGGGTGGCTAATATGCAATATACCTTCCACCCTTTTTGGGTCTATTTTAATCCCCTTTTCAGATATGATATGACCAAGAAGTTTACCCTCTTGGAGACCAAACACTATTGTTTTGGGATTTAAAGATAGCCCATACCTTCTGCATTTCTCAAAGACTTTCCTCAAATGTTTCAGGTGTTCTTCATTAGTTTTGGAATAGACTGTGATGTCATCAAGGTAAATTACAATAAAGTACCCTATTTATTTTGAGAATGCAATGTCCATGGCTCTTTGAAAGGTGGCACCAACATTCGTTAATCCAAAAGGCATTTTCACATACATGAAAGTGCCCCAAGGAGTGGTGAAGGTTGTTTTAAGTTGATCTTCTGGGAGTACTAAGACTTGGTTATACCCTGAAAAGCCATCTAATAGAGAAATCCTCTTAGAACTAACTACCTTTTGTAGGATGTGTTCCATCTTGGGTAAAGGGTAATTGTATTTTAGCGAGGCTCTGTTTAATTTTTTAAAATCAATGCACAACCTAATTTCTCTTGTCTTTTTCCTTACAGCCACAAGGTTAGATACCCAGTCTGAAAATCTCACAGGGAAAATGATCCCAGCCTCATACATTTTCTTAATTTCTTTTTCTACCAGAGGTAACTGTATAGGGTTTATTCTGCGCAGCTTTTGCCTAAAAGGTTTCTGGTTTTCTTTCAATGGAATCTTATGCTGGATGATCTCTATGTCATAGGCCTTCAAGTCTTCATAGCTCCAAGCAAAAACATCAACAAATTCTTTAAATAAATCAATGTATTTCAGTTTGATATGAGCTGGCAAGGTTTTAGATAATTTCATCATCTTGGGCTTGTCCTTGCAACCTATATTGCATTCTTCAATATCGGGTTCAATGGGTTCTATAATGGGCTTCTTTGCCACATCATTAAAATCAAAGAGGTCCTCAAGGGGTGCTAGTCCTCTGGGTATGCTTTTGTCTTTGGACTGCAGTACCTCTATGTCTTCTTTATCTGTGTTCATGTATTCCTCTGTTTGGTTTTCAAATTCTCTGGTTAGCATGTTTATTTCTGCAATGGACAATGATTTTCCTTCATAAGGGGGTTCTTTATCCAGACAGTTTTCATCGGGCTTAGAGTTTGAATTTGGAAATTCGAACTCATTCCTGGAAAGCCAGAAATACTCTATTTGTTTATCACCCTCAAAAGCCTGCCAATATTTTTCATTATCTGGTATTGCTGGTCTGTATTTTGTTTGAACAATGATCTGTTTGTCATTAAGTGGTCTCTGATATGAACTAGCAGCACAGGCCAATCCATTTGCAAGTATGTTTTGACTTCTAGGGACAAACACACGCTCATATTCTATAAATGTTTTCAACAGATCCATGGCATAATTCCTATATGCCCTTAACCTGGGATGTTTGGCAATGTACTCTCCATTTATTTGTTTGATGACTAGTTCTGAGTCTCCATGAACAACTATCCTTTTAGCTCCTAGTTTTTTCAATAGATGCAACCCTAAGAGGAGAGCTTCATATTCTGCTATGTTGTTTGTGCATTTAAAGTTTAGCTTGAAGGCATGAATCTCAACATAATTGTTTTCAGTATTATGCAACCATACCCCGGCTCCTGCATTCCTTTTAGTGCAAGACCCATAAAAGCTCATGCTCCATAAAGGATTTTTTGCAGATTTGTTATCAGTTTCACCCTTAATGTCTTCTTGTTTCTTGAGGTTAGCAGGCTTATGGGTAATCTTCTCTCTACAGTCTTGATTCCAATTTTCTAATTCTGCAAACTGTTCAAATGTATCTCCATTTTTTTTTTCTGTATCCAGAGCTTCCATTATGTTTAGATTTTTGGCCTCTACTCTGCTGTTTAAATTTTTGTTCTCTAGCTATTGCTCATCTGTAAACTCATCATTGTAAAGGATAAAAGAGTCTAGGTCTGTATGGAAAAAGTAAAGAGGGGAATTTTCTAGTTTCTCTGGGCTGCTTACCATAAATTTCATGTGTGCTTCCCTATATAGTCTTCTAAGCTGGCTGAAAACAGGGATAGTGGCATATGTCATGTCCATTTGCACTGTACCATGTAGCTTAGCACCCCATGATCTTCATAGCAACATGCCATACTTGGGAGGTACATCAGCCACTACAACATCCATTACCATGCACTTGGATGGGATTTGGGTCAAATTCACACAGAGATCTTTGATCAGGCCCAAACACTTCACTCTGCTAGAGTCAAAAGAATATAAATACTTATATGGTCTGGTTATCTCTAGGCCTAATTTTTCCATGATCACTTTTGGCATGAGGTTATGTGAAGCCCCTAAGTCATGCATAGCATTATGTAGGATTTTTTCATGGATATTTAGACTGACATAGAAAGGAGGCACTACTCCTTCCTGAAATTTCCCTTCAATTTTTGGGCCAAACAAGAGAGTTGGTTGATCATCATTCAAGTTAACAGAGTCACTGTTTTCTCCTAAGTTTAAAGCTTTCAAGATTTGAAATTTATATACATCTTGGGTGGCCAACTCAGTGAGAGGGACAGAAACTTTGATTTTGGCAATTTCACTTTCCAGATTGAAAGGAGATTGGTTCTTTGAAAGGTTCAATTCTGTTTTGTTGGTCACTGTTTTATTGGCAAACTCAGCTTGCTGATTTGCACTATGTACATTGGTTGAAATTGTTTTTTTAGGAGCATTAGCTGCAATGCTAGTGTTTTTGTTTTCTTGACTTGGTTTATCAATGGTTTGGGTGTTCTTACCCTTGCTTTTTTCAAAACCTTCAGCTGTTGTTTTGTTATTTTCAGCAGTCCCTTTAGCAGGCTTTTCGGGTATTTTCTTAGTAGTGATTTCACAGGATTTTGGTTTGGGAGTTTCTAGGTTCTTTTTGCTTCTGAGATCATATTTTTCTCGGACCTGCATGATGGCATTCTCGAATCCTAACCTATAGTCTTCGGATTCTAACCCTTCCTCATCACAATGTGTGTATGAGGTCTAGTTGTCTTCTATGAAAAAGGTGTGATCTTGGTTATCCACTTCCACCATGTTTATGGTAGTTCCATCTGACTCTTCTATTATTCCCTCATCCTCATCAAGGAAATTTTCTTGGAATGGAGGTATGATTTGTTGGTCAGAATCCCTTTATCTATTGGGAGGAGTGTTTCTCCTAAAGTTTTGGTTTTGGTTTTGAGACTGATTTCTTTTTCGATTATTGACTTGGACAACCATTTTCCCCATCATTCTTTCTAGCCTATCCATGTTTTTGGCTAGATTATCAAATTTGGAATCAGATGTGGAAGCTGTGGTGTCTTCCCTATAGGTTACCTTCTTTTCAGCCATCATCCTAGCTCTTTTTTCAATCAAATTAGCCTCCACACTAAGAGCTCTCTTCTGCATGTCTTCTAAAGTTAAGGGGTCCCTTTCTCTAAGTTGATAGGCCATTTCAGGATCAAATCCTTCAGGGAATTTGGCCAAGGCTAATCCTTGTGGAGGTTTCAAGTCTGGGGGTAGTGCATTATATACACTATTGAATCTAATGCAGTAATTTTGAACACTCTCCCCAGGGTTTCTCTTTAGGTTAATGTAATCTGAAAGTATTTGGAGTGGATTCTTCCTAATTTCCCATTTGTTTGTGAATGTTTGATGTAAGGCAGGGCGATCATTGATACTGTGAGGAGCTAAACTCTTAATCCATTTCTTGGCCTCTCCTCCTAAGCATTGGGCAAAGATTCTCATCTTAACAGTCTCATCTTCTATCTCCATATAATCAAAGGCATCATTCATCTTGTCCACATGCTATTGAGCAGTAGTGGATTCACTTCCAGTGAAATGGGGAATTTTGGACTAATATTCATTGGGTAAAGGAACCAGAGGCTGTGGCAACACTATGGGAGCATACCATGCTGCCATGATAGTGTTTTGTGGGGGGAAAGGAGTGGCTTGGGCAGTAGGTATGTGGATGACATAAACGCTTGAATCAGCATATGAATGAGGTGGATATTAGGAGGTGTTGATGGAGGGGTTTCTTTGTCACTAATATGTTGACCACTATGCGGTGGTGAACTTGGAGGCTCAAAGTCTGTCTGATCTATACCACTGAATGACTTAGTTCTAGGTAAATTACTTAGTAAATCTAAGTCAACTTGAGTGTCTGATAGGGCTGCAAGGTTTTCAGGTGCTGAGTTAGCTCTATGAATGGGTCTAACAATAGTTGGATCCCTAGATGTGAAAGACCTCCGAAGAATGCTTTTTGGATTGTCAACTATTTCAGGAGGATTTGGATCAGGATAAGCTCTGGTATGGATTTTTCTTAAAGCCAGTATGTCAAGTTTTCGGACTCAAGGAAGAAAGTTAGCCAGGTATAACAATATTTAAGAGGCAAACTATCCTTAAGAAAGAAGCTTAATCCTATGTGTTTCATTTAGTATGGATGATGTTGTGATGGAACTGGTCTCCCAGTGGAGTCTTGTGAAAACATAGATAATCAGCAGGCCTACTGATCACCAGTGAAGTCTTTTGGTCATATAGGAACTATGGAGTCGCCAGGTGGAGGGTTTTAAATGTTTTGAAGCAGGCTACTATCCACCATCTGCAATCGCTACCAAACTAAGGCTATTTGGTCTTCTGAGTTCTCAAAGATGTCTAAAATAACAATCTACTCAGATTTCGTCCCCAGTGGAGTCACCATTATGTTGGTGTTCTTGTGATTTGGCAGATTTGGCAATACCAAAATATAAGACAACATCAAACCACTTTGGGATCTCAGGAACTAGCCCTCCTAGATCCAGAGAGGGATCTCTCTATAAAGCAAAGAATAATATATCTTTGAAGTTCAAATTAAGGTACTAGGCTAGCTATAGGGCACAAGGGTTTTTGATTTGTTTGTTTGGATGGGAAACATGAAAGAAGGGTTAGTGAGATATAAAGGAATGAATAGTGAAGGATTTTTTGGCAATGGGGATATAATTAAAAGAGGACACAAGTCCATTGGGCAATGGGGTCATAAAAGGGTTTACTTGCAATTCAAATATCCAAGGCTTTCAAAGGGCTAGTCATCTATATCAGAGGATCTCTTAAGATGATAGTATGGGATGAAACAATAAGGCAAGGAATGGGAATGACAAGGAAAACCTTCCAAGGTGACCACTTCGGAGTAATTCTAGGGACAGGGCATGCCTTATACCTCTATGATCCAAACTCCTGATGAGGCTAACTCCGAAGACAACAATCTAGCAGTCCTCCTGACTACTTTCAGACAGTAGCAAACACTTAAGTTTTACATAGAGTGAAGCCTAAGATTAGAGAAAGACTTTCAACCTTTTGTGCTTTTGACACTCAAGTCAAAGGGATCTTGGAAAGGCTAATTGTTGGAAAGGGAACTTAGGGGATAGGGCTAATCACTAAATCTCCCTATTCTCCTATTATTTTAGCAGAACCCAAAGAGAACATCTAAGAAACAAACTCTAAATTCATACATCAGTAAGTATGGGCAAACCAACTCTTTGACTGGTTAAATTATATTGAATTTTTTCTTAGATACACAAATAGCAGAAAACATAAAGATAAGAATGTGTAGGAAGAATTAGGGTACTTGCAGCAGTATATCCTAAGCTAAAATTACTGTTTCTTATCAGAGAAAACTAAACATGATGTAAAACAGAGAGAAAACAATAACAAAGAAGGAACACATCACCACTGATTTAGATCAGGATCCAATGAACGTGCTTGTCATATTAGTAGAGCAAAACCAGTCACATATAGTCTTGTCCAATAGTTTGATATCATCCAGAAATCATCTCCCAACCTATTTACAACTACTACTCACAGAACTCTAACTCAGTAAAACAGCTTACAATCAGTGATTTTCCAACAACCAACCAACATTTACAATGTATTTCTCATGGGTTCTTATAGGTGAAAGAGTAATAGTAGTGGTATATAGAACTTAAAAGCTTCATTAAAACAGAGGGAGAAGTGTCTACAAAGCCCATTCTGTTTAATATCTTCACATTAACTTTCAGTACCCTTTAGTCAATTTAGAAGTTTTTGTCAGATTGAAAATAACTTCAGGTATGTTCCTTTGAAGTACTCTTTGGCTGTTGGTACTCTGTTTATACTCTGAGACAAGTAAGGTGAAGATTGTCTTGCAGGTCTTCCGTGCCTTCATAACTACTGTCTTGGTAGTTGTAGGAATTTTTTTCAGTGTAATAACTGCCAGGATGCTTGGAGGAGAATGGAGTAGGTCGTGTGGCTAGTCCTTTCTTGGGGAAAGAACGTTCTACTGATATTAAATCACTAATATGGCTTGATGTGTGCTTTAGGCTTCATTAAGCCTCCTTGATCATCTTTGGGTCTTTATCTATGTCCTTTGTCTTTCTAAACATTGGATATAAGCATTAAGTCTTCAATATTATGCATTAATCCTTTAATCTCTTTCTAATACACCTTAAACTTCTGCTAACCTATTTGTGTGAATATATAGGTTACAGAGTCGTTGGAGGGTTTAAGTTAGGGTCAATAACCTTGATCTTTAATAAAACATGCCTTTAAATCTTCTCAGAGATTTATTCCTTTATGATCTTGGCTCTGTGATAGTCTTTCTGTGCCATGGGTCACTATGAATGTGACTATGGAGACAGAATGAATTCACCATCCTTTGAAACCTGAAAAAAATGAAAACACATTATAAAAACCAGCGGGAGTGGGGATGACTACTTCAGAGGCTCGTGAGGGTGGAGGAGTAGTGAGGAAAAAAGTGGATGCAGTGGAAAATGGGATGAAAACCCTGGCAGAGCAGCTAACTAGGTGCAAATGGAAGTTTGGGCGTGACGACGAACATGAGCCGTTGGATTAGGACTATCAACGGTGGAGATCTTTCGATGGAGTCATCGAGAGAATGGATGAATGGTAGATGAATGAAATCATGATATAATGTGGGCTGTTTGATCTCAGAGATCAACAGTTGTGATTAAAAGTGAAAATGACGTTGCGGAGGGCAGCGGTATGGCGGAAAACCGAGAATGGTTTTCGGGCGGCAAAATGGGGGAGGGGGGGGGGGCACGGTATTGCCTTTTGGAACATGGTTTCATTAAGGATTGACGTGTGGAAAATGAAAACCACCCATATCACGAATTTTTGAAATGTTATACTTTGGGCAAAAAAATTTTGCGATATTGGATAGCGACCGTCGGATCTGGAGTGTCAGATCGAATGGCGTGGGTTGCATGAGATAGGTAGCAATGTTTGCAGGTAGAACATATGGTGGGGCCCGATAGTGACATAAGGTGGCTTGTTGCAGGGTGAACGGTAGTTTAAGTGTGAACCATCAGATCTTACATGAATGAATAACTGGAGATTAAAAAAGGAAGTAGAGTTTTTGAATAAGAGGAAAGTGGGGTAAGTGAACGAGCAGAGAAATGGTAGTCCGATGACCGTTGATCTCTGCAGATCGACAATCCGGATTCATTCAGGACCAACATCGAAAATGGTAAAATAAAGAGAGGAAAAGGGTTTAACGAGGATTTTTGGCCCTTTAGCATCCGATTGCGGGGCTAAGGCTATAGGAGACAAGGGGTAAAGGATATAAGCCCTTGGGGGCGTAACACCTCATAGTGCAAAATGTTGTTATTTAGGCCAAAACAAGGATTTTTAAGGCCAAGTAGGGGTCCCGATAGGAAAAAGAAGGGATTTTTAAAACTAAATAAGGGGAAATATAAGGTTTTAAGATGGTTAGGATGATTTAGGGGTTAAATTAAGGATTATAGAGGAGTTTTGTGAAGGGAATAAGGGTGAAAAATGAGGATTTTGTGGGAGTGAAATGGAGAAAATGGAGGCCTTTTTTAGAACAGTTTCTTTCACAAACAGCTGGGTTCATTAATGGAAACAACAGTGAAGATTCTTTAAAGGATATAAGACACATGAAGACTTCAAGAAAGATAGATTTTCAAAGGAAATGTTTCTCTTGAAGGCTCAAAAACATATCTAGCCACCTATTTGCTTTGACAAATTATTATAGGTGGCTAACAGGTTCTTTACCCTCTTTAAATGTGTTATTTGTCACTTTGAATTTATTCTATGAATTAGCTTAAATCTTCGGTTTGATTTCGTTTTCCTCCAATGTATTTGGAAAATTCCCAGCGGATGAAGTTACATGCATAACCCATACGAAGTGATGGATTGCGAGATATGCGTTTGAGGATCTGCTGCCCATTCATGTTTCTCCGCTCTGATAGGTAGTATCTTAACGTTTCTTCTTAATATGCTACAATTATTACAGTCCTTCCTCCAAATCTTCTAGTTTACTTCCATCTTCTCATAGTGTCACACTGACACCTTCACCGTTTCCTTTTCCAGGTTTTGCGTGTGGAGTCCTTCTCTTTTCTCTGGTTGTTTTAATATGGCAAGTAAATTTCATTTCTTAGAGGTTCTCTCCATTCTCTATTTTTAAGCTTACTTATAGTATTGTTTAACAATGATCCAATTCTAATTCTTTAGGTTTGTGTAACCTCGCAGGTACTTCACCTCTCCATTCGACCTTTCACCACAATCCTTCCGCTTTGATTCCTTCTTCTAATGGAGTTTATAGCTTAAACAAGTATTTCGTATGCTATGCTTGATGGTCTTGGGGTCTATTCCATGGCTTGCCGTGCCTTTGGAGCTAACCCTAGTTTCTCTTCCGGGATGGAATAATCGGAATTTCTATTTACAATAATATTTCTTAGATTATGGTTCTGTAAAAGACTTCCATATTCTTTGTTTAGCAGTAATAATTTTCTCCGTTTAGGAGTGAGGGTTTTTACCTCAAAATTCATTGTTCTTTTGGATTCAGGGTATTTTATGCTGAGACACGTTCTTGTAAAGTATGAACATTTATTTTTCGTTTATTGAATAGCTGTAGACTCTCTGGTCTTGCAATTCAGAGTATTCCTCCTGGTCTTACTCTTTTTCCAGTGAAATGAATATTACTCTCTTTCTATTGTGTTTATATATAAATACATGGAGCACTTTCATAGTCCTGAATAATGTTTACCTATGGTATAATATCTTGGTCTTGGTCGAAGCTCTCGGGCAACCTCATTTTTTCTGTATTGCAATGATTGATTCTTCAAATGTCTAGTTTTGATTTTTATTTCAAGGTTTACATTTCTTCATAAATATCGAATGTTGATAATTGCAGTTAAGAAAAGTTACTATCTTTTCTAATAATTTTTTCAAATAGATTAATCCCATCTTCACTAATTAAATTTGTAGTTTTCTTTTCGGTGACAGGAATGCCTTGCTTTATGTCCGCATATAACTGTAATTGAGAGACAATGTGTCTTGGGTTAGGATTTTTAACCGGTACCCTCGACCTACAGTATTCTCTACATAATCTTGTCATTATAAACTCATCCTAAGGGTTCAAATATATATTCTTCCATTAGTCTAGTTTTACAGGTTAGTTCTTTAACTAGAATATTTGTTTGTTGTCTAATAAGTTCACTGTAAATTATCTGTGCTTATAACTATAATCTTGCTTGTTTTCCAGTTTTCTTATATCTGACAGCCACTGCTGTATACATTCTAATATATATATTTTTTACTTCTTTCCTTACATAAATAAAGATCTACAGGACTTTAAATATAAGGTCATTATGTATCTAATTTATAGAATTTTACACATATCTGGGAAATGAATAATGAAATTTAATAATACAGAGAATAATATCATTATTTTCCAAACCTGTTTATAGAATATTTATAGTTTATGTCACTAGTATAAAAATACCTGTGCACATACAAAATGGAAGTATTACAGTACTTAAACACGAAGATAGCACATATTACTTATCCAATTATGCATTTTATAGCTATGGTCCTCCCAACCATCAAGAGAGGCAATAAATTCATCCTCTTTCCCCTGTGCTCCCTTCGTAAAAGGTACGGGTTGACAGTGGATATTTCTGTTGTGACCTCAGGGCACCCAGTCCAGTTAGTACCAGAAATAAATTCAGGATTGTTGAGTGTTTTCCACTGGTCACTACCAGCTCTGGAAAATCTACACTCTCCCTTCATCCATTAATAGAACTGCTACTCCTCACTAGGATTAGTCTCTTATCCCCAGAGGAGCAGGTAACTGCTTCCAATTGTCCCCAACCACCTTCCAGTTCTTAGAAAACATTTTAACATCAGTTTTTACTTTTTATGGAGTCACTTTCCATAACGGATTTATTATTCATAATTAATTACTAATGAAAATAAATTTTCAGCAAAAACATTAATAGTTCCAGTGTTTTCTTAAAACAAATAATTAAAAATGTCTTTTAACTAGTAAACAACTAGTTATCATTAAATGCAGTTGTCACAATTTCCCCCCTGGAAGGAGCACCATCCTCGGTGTTTCACTCTAGCTCAGAAAAGAGCTCTGGGTAAGCCTCATGCACAAATCTTTCGTCCTCCCAAGTGGCTTCATTTGGGCCTAAGTGCTTCCACTGCACTTTAACCTGGGTGATGAATCGCTTGCGGAGCATAATTTCCCTGCAGTCAAGTATGTGTTGCGGCTCGACCAGAAACTCGCCATCCGGCTCTACTTGCAAAGAGAAAATTTCTTATCAAATTCTCATATAGAACTCATTTTTCAAGTCAGGATTTTTAATTAAATCCTACCTGTATATTCTGCCAACGAATTATGTGCTTCGAATCGTGCACATAACGTTTCAATAGAGACACATGGAACACATTGTGTACTTGGATGTGACTGGGTAAAGCCAGCTGATAGGACACAGGTCCTACTCACAGAACTTGGAAGCCAGCTTGGCACAAGAGGTCCACTGCAAGGTACTCCTCTTGGGTTTGATCCTCACATACACATGGTCTCCCACTTCGAATTCCCATTAAGTCCTCTTCTTATCTGCATAGATCTTCTGCCAATATTGTGTAGCCTTTAAATTTTTCCTTATCTTCTTTACTTCTGATTCCATTTCAGCAAGAATTTCTGGTCCCAACATTAGTTTTTTTTAGGGTTGCTCCAATTTATGGGTGTGCGACACTGCGTCCCATAAAAGGCCTCAAAAGGACTCATCTTAAGGGACTCTTAATAACCATTGTTGTAAGAAAATTCAACAAGATGCTAATAGTCTTCCCATTTGATTGGCTACTGCATCAGGTACATGCACAACATGTCCTCCAACACTTGGTTTACTCGCTATGTTTGACTATCTGTCTGGGGATGATAAACTATACTAAAGTTTATTTGGGTCCCTAGACCTGTAAATAGAGTCTTCCAAAATGATGATGTAAACTTTACATCCCTGTCTGAGATAACTATCTTCGGAATACCATGCAGCCTAAAAAATTCTCTCATGAAAATGTCTCCTATCTGTACAGTCTTGTAAGTAGACTGCACATGTATAAAATGTGAAGATTTACTCAATATGTCAATTATCACCATAATGGAGTCATTGTGCCTCTTTGACCGCGGTAAACCTGTAATGAAATCTAGGGATATGACGTCCCACTTCCATTCAGGTACCGGTATGGGCTGCAAGAATCCTACGGGATGTCGATGCTCCACCTTGACCTGTTGACACTCCAAACATTTAGTTAAATACTAAGCAATAATTTTGTGCATATCAGGCCAGAAATATACTTTTTTAATAGCAGTCAACATTTTCTGGTATCCAGGTTGACCCGCATAATTGCTACGATGGTATTCATCCATGATCATCTCCTTTAGGTCCACGCGGTTTGGTACGTACAACTTTCCTCTAAAGGTTAACATTCATTCTTGGTAAACTCCATATTTAGAAGTACTTCCTTGCTTTCTGGTCTCTTCCATTTGCTGCCATAGGAATTGATATTCTGGATCTTTCTATGCTTCTTTCTTTACTTGATCTAAGAATTTATTTTCAAGATGATTGTAGTAAAGCTCATAAACACAATGCAACTTTCTACTTAAAGCGTCAGCCAGCCGGTTTTACTTACCTTCATGTGCTAGATGTCCATATCAAAATCACTTAGAAAGACATTCCATCTTGCCTGTCTGGAATTTAAATCATCTTATTTGAAATAACTAGTCAAGCTTCTATGATCTCTCTTTAACACAAAAATTTTACCCAACAAGTAGTGTCTCCATACCCGGAGCACATGTACTACTATTGTTAATTCCAGATAATAGGCTGAGTACCTTTGTTCATGTTCCTTCAACTTTCTTGATTCATATGCCACTACTTTGCCTTCTTGAGATAACACTGCTCCAACACCCTCTTTACTAGTGTCTCTACAAAATTTGAACTCTTTATTGGGGTCAGCTACCCTCAACACTGATGCAGTGGTCAATAATTTCTTCAGCCTCTCGAAACTATTTTGGCACTCAATAGTCCACTTAAATACTTTTCCTTTTCTTTGCAAGGAGGTAATGGGAAAAGAAATTATGGAAAATCCCTCGATAAACCTCCAATAGTACCCAGCTAATCCCATAAAGGATCGAATATCTGCCACATTTTGGGGTACTCGCTATTCCATGATTTTCTTAATTTTCTCTGGATCAACAACAATCCCTTTTGCTGAAATGACATGGCCTAAGTACTGGATTTCTGTTTTGAAGAAATCACACTTGCTGAACTTAGCGTACAACTGGTGTTTTCTTAGCATTTCCAGTACAATCCTTAAATGATCCTTATGTTCTTCCTGGTTTTTAGAATAGATTAAAATGTCATCTATGAATATAATTACAAATCTATCAAGGAAAGGATGGAATATACCATGAATTAACCTCATAAAGGTTGTTGGTGCATTTGTTAACCCAAAGGGTAACACCCCAAATTCATAATGCTTATACCTGGTACGAAAAGCAGTCTTGTAAATGTCTTCATCTTTAATTCGGATCTAGTGATATCCAGATCTTAAATCTAGATTTGAAAATATTGTCACCCCCTTCACCTGATCAAACAAGTCATCAGTCCTTGGTAAACGATATTTATTTTTGATCGTTAACTTGCTAAGTTGTCTGTAGTCCATTCACATTCGCATGGTTCTGTCTTTCTTCTTAACGAACATCATTGGTGCTCCCCATGGGGACACACTTGGACGCATATAACCTTTTTCCAACAGTTCTTGTAACTACATTTTTAATTTCATTAATTTTGAAACACTCATTTTGTAAGGAGCCCTTGACACAAGGGATACTCTTGGCATTAATTCTATGGTGAAATCAATGTCTTGACTTGGTGGTAATCCAGGAATATTTTCTGGAAATACATCCATGAAATATTGTACCACTGGTACGTTTTCCATCATAGGTGCTTTTTCCTTGGAGTGGGAATATCCCACCTGAACAGCATAAATCTGGCATCCCTTCCTCATACATTTATGCATTTGGGATGATGTAATTGGACATAGCTGTAGCGGCTTCTTGATTCTCTGAATCTCCTTGCGTGTTCCATCTTGCATTATGTAATAAATGATATTTTCCTTGCAGTCCACTAAGGTCGAATGTTTTTCTAGCCAATCCATGCCCAACAAAAAATAATAGGACCCTAATGGTAGTATGTTCAGATCCACATTTAACTGTTGTTCTGCAATTTCTAATGTGCAGTTTGAAATCTTGGTAGTTACCTTTCTTTTTTCTCCTGTGGCCAGTTGTACCAGCCATGAGTTTATGAATTTTTTTTCTTTTAATTTGTACATTTCCACTATTTTGGGACTAACATAACTTAGAATTGCAACTAGGTCTACCAAAATTGAAACAAATGAGACAGTAATTTACCTTCCAACTCAATCATTGTTGGCTAATAATATGCCTGTCGATCCTCCAACGTTGCGTTGATACGAGGAATGTTTCGTGCCACATCACCTACTATAAAGCCTCCTGCAAGTTTGCAACTGTGCCATTTATTGCTAGTTGTGGGCAGTTTTTATAATAGTGTGCCTCACCACACCCCCAACACTGTAGAGATGGCTTGGTCGCCTGCCCTTGCTTAGGTTTGTTAGATGCCTCTGTAGGCTTCTCTTCTATTGGCCAACGGTTTCTTTGATGATTTCTGTCAAATTTTTTACTGACAGAACTTCACACAGAGTTCTTAAAGTTATTGCTTTTGGCTCCTTTGAATTTTGAGCTGCTTTTATGTCCTTTTCTTGGCTACCAAATTTTTCCAACCTCCCCTTTAGCCTTGGAATGTTGATATCACATTCGTATCTTACGAATAGCTTCATCCATGGTTTGGGATTTACAAATTCAATTCGCTTTTTCATATGTGTTGGCATGCTGCTCAGAAATATTTGCACCTTAGCCTTTTCCTCTCGAAGGTATGGAACATATCATAACAGGGAGGTGAACTTGGTGATGTAGTCATCCATAGTCATCTGTCCTAGCCTCAAGTCATGAAACTCTTTAGCTTTCTCATTGTAAAAATGTTCGGTTAAATACTTGTCTTTAAAGTATTGCTGGAATGATTCCCAAGTAGCATCTTGGTCCTCTATGCTACGAATATTCTTTACTTCTTCCCACCACAGAGTGGCTTTTTCCTTTAACTAATATATCGCCAATCTAGCCTTCAGGTTGCTGTTGTACTCGTACACCTGGAAATATTTATTCATGTTTATCAACCATGCTTCTTCCACTTCCTCAGCTTCACCATCAAATGCTGGTGGTTTTATTTTTCAGAACTCCCCCTAAAGTTCCCCTTTCTGCTTCTTAACTTCTTGTTGATCCGACACATTGCCAGACTCTACTTCATTATAGGTTTTGTTCTTATTGCTTCGCTGAGAAGGGCTTCTTTCCACTCTATCAGTGGTGTGTTCCATTTTTTTTCTCTCATCATCGTCTTGCATGTTCCTATCAGCACGGGTGTTCCATTACTTGATTTTGTGTGTCTGTCGGGCTCTTAAGTATCTTTTCTTGCTCTTGCATTAAACGTTCATTATCATTATGAACTCGCTCTATCTCTTCCTGCAATTTTTGTACTGTACTCAACAGTATGCTGGTTTGATGCTGATGTTCCTCTAGCAGTCTACTTGTTTTCTAGTGTTGATCGATGCTCAGCTGAACCCACATCTCAGGGCTCACTACCAGTTGTGTTTGGGGTTCTCCGGTGTCCTGGGGTTGTTGTTGTATTGATACTCTTCTCATGATATTTCATGTTATACTTCTATTCTATGCATTAATATACACACATCGTAAATTGTTAGTTGACCCTTAGGGTCCCAGCGTATGAACGCTGCTCTGATACCACTTGTAACACTCATTAATTTTTTTTTTTTACTTTTTACTCCATATTTGAAGACATCCTTTCATATATGTAAATATATGTAAAATATTTGACAACCATACCATAATTTTCTTACCATATCTACAAGACTTAAATGGAATATTAATAAATAATTCTATATCTAAACTTAACAACTATAGTTTAAACCTATACAAACATTCCATACGCTTAAACCATAGTCTCGGTTTATAATCATGTACCTAGTTTATTGTGTCAGGATTTATATTTAATACTTAGACATAATTTCAAACAAAACATTACATTTATGAATCAAGTTTCAGGGAATGGAATTCTGATGCGATATATTTAAGATGTCTTGTACTGGATAATCAAAAGCTATTCACTCTGCCATGTACCTCTTGCACAGCTGGGAAATTTCCGTAACCTTTGCTTGGATTTCAAGACCACCTATCTTGATCTCTTCCGTCCAACTCCTTTTGGGGATCCTCAGTCATTTCTTAGCGACAAAGCCTTGTTAACTTGGTGAAAAAATATACAAAACCCTCATTTGGTCTCAGCTCATGGTCTCTGGCCTGAAATCTGTCTCTGCAATAAAAATTCTATCAAAGGTAGAAGGCTACCTATGTCAGTGGTTGTTTTAAACCTTCTCGGCGGACGCATCAAGGTAAGATATTTGGTTCATTACCCACATTAATTGTGTTATTTGTCACTTTCAATTTATTCTCTAAATTAGCTTAAATCCTCGGTTTTAATTCTTTTTCCACCAATGTATTTGGAAAATGCGCAGAGGGGAAATGGATTTTAAAATGATGAACTGGTTCGAAAGCAACTCTGAAATGGCGTTTGTGAGTGTTTTCTGAGAGGGCGTAGGAGAAAATGCATGTGATATGGAGGGTAAACCTCTTTTAGTGATATTATAGACTTCTCTTCTCAAGAAAAACAGTAGTGAGTACAACTACAGGGATTTCAATGATTTGTTTATCATACCTGCCATGAGTTTGTTGAACAAATAAGATCTACCAAGGATCAATGAAGAAATCAAAAGAATTTTATAGTTGTTTGAAAACTGTAAAGTTGGAGATTGGTATTTGTATAAAAATCACACAGAAATCAGAGTGTATGGTGCAATCCTGGCTCCTTACAAATTACCAAAGTTTCTAACTACTAGGATTTTTTCCTTGGAATACTTGAGACAGATTTTAAATGCAGATGCAGTGAACTTCATAGCCTCCAAAAAGAAAGCACAATTCAATTTAAAAAGTCAAATTGGCCCCTTCATAGTCAACAACAAATATGCTTTGAAGGAGGTAATCAGCAAATTATCAGCATTCAAGTTCCAAGAAAGCTTTTACTGGAACTATGACCCTCAAGGTATTTTAAGTAACCTCAAGGTCAAGTGTAAGTTAACTCCATTCCTCCATGAGTCAAAGCCACTAATTGAAAAGTATGCTAATAAAATGGAATGGGTTGCAAACACTTTAATTGATGATATTCAGGAGATGCAAACAGATAGCCTACAGGAAAATCAGATGGACAATACACAGGTGGTGAAAGTTAACCAACAAGCAGAGGTATCTAATAAAAGGCTATAAAAGAAGAAGGCTATTTGGCAGAGACAATTATTGAAAATAAATTTAAAATAGTCTACAACAAGAAGGCTAGAATGAATACTCTAGAAAAAGAAGGAGTCATAGATGTAGATGATAATAATGATCAGAAAACAGATGATGAGGCCACAATGATTGTTGATGTAACACTCAGGGAAATTTAGAATGAACAGGTACAAGCACAGGGAAAATGAAAAGAAATGATTGAAACAGAGATGAATACAGAAGCTCCCTCTTCCTCTAAAGCAGCAGAAGAAACTGATTCTGACATTCAGAAAAGGTTCAAGCAAATCAGAGAAAGAATGAGGAAATTAAAAATGAGGTTTATTCTAAAATTTTGAAGGAAAATCCAGGAGATAAAGATAGACTTGTGACATCCTTTGATTACTCAACAAATAAAATGATCATGTCTTTTCTCCAACCAGTAGTAACAGATCCAAATTCAGCCACAGACTACAGGAAAACAAAGTTTGAAGTGAATGCTGATGCTATACATGCAATAGACCAAATAGAGTTCCAAATAAGTGCTTCAGAGATGTTGTATTCAAAAGTAGTAAGCAAAACCATGAGTGCTACCATGCTTCAAAAGACTGTATCTAATTTGCAAACTCAAATGAAATTAGATAAAGCATCTCTACATGCTCAGGAGTTGAGGATCAAGTCCTTAGAAGATTTGGAGATAGAAACTGGAGTAGATCACTCTAATACTGAAGTTGATAAGAAATTGATAAGGCAGAAGAATGAAGATATTGCTGCCTTGAGAAAGAAACTCAAATTGCCACAGAGTGAGCACCCACAGGCGAAAGAAATTCTTCAAGAAAAGACAGAAAAGGATGAAACTATGCAGCTAGTATTGCAGATGACAGCTCAGATTAAAGAGATGGAAAATCAAATAGAATCTCTAATGCAAAAAAATGAAACATTGAAGAAAGCTCTTGAAATCTCCATTCCCACAGTTATTCCAACTGTAAGTACAACTGTTCCCTCTACATTGGCAGAAAATTTGGCACCGAAAGGAGTATTGGCAACTGCAGTGTCAATTACTTCTAAAGATATCTCTGCCACTTCATCATCTACATCGCAGGTAAATCAAACAAGTGAAACAACTGCCATAGTCAAGGCTATGGAAGACATGTCCTTAAAAGATAAAGAGATAATAAATTTGAAAGGTACTATCCGAAATCTTGAAACATCAAACAGAGATGCATTAATTACATCCAAAGGACATGAGCAGAGAGCCAACAGATTGCAGGAACAGGTAAAGATTCTACAACAACAGGTTAATCTCACTAAATAGGTATCTTATATCAAGAATTATCTTTGGAACAACATTATTCAAGGCATACATTTACAATGGACTTCAATCCAAATTATTTATGAACAAAAGGATTTACTCAAAGCTACACAAATTGAAATTCAAAATACAAAAGAAGAACTAACTGACAAACCTTCTCAAGCTTTGAAACTAATTACATTTTTGAACAGTAAAAACAGAGAAGAGCGTGAAGTGCTGAAGAATCAGGACAGGATTGAGAGCATATTACAAATCAAGAAAGTCTTGAATAAGAGGAATATGATGAATAATTTGGAGGAAAGATGTAAAGATATGAACTTGGCAATCACAAAAGTTTGGGCCAAATACACAATATTGACACAAGCAGGCCTTCTAGAAATTCATGCTTTGAATGAAAAGTTAATGGCACATAAAGATTATGACAACGAAATCAGGGCTTATGCCAAAGAGCAGGTCAAAAAACCTTTATCACAAGGGTATCCAACTGGTAATTTCATTTTGGAATATTTTGAGAACTTGTTCTTTCTACAAAATGAGATCAAACATATTTTCATTGTTAAGCCAAATTTTGCTAAGTATACAGAGGCAGATGAAATTTACAGGAAATTGAAGAGTATGAAAATTCCCAACGCAGAACAATGACAGGAATTCACTGAATTAATATAAAGATTTGCAGTCAAAGTATATCAAGGTAAGAAACAGAGTCAAAGAGTATAAGTCAAAATGCTTTTTTGCTGCAGATTATTATTTATTTTACAACAGTGAAGCAGTAAAGAAACAACGTAAAGAGTATCAGTGATAAAGCACAGATTAAAGAATGTGAATTGGAAAGAGTGTCTTTCAAGATATCTTCAAAATATATTTTTCCAAAAAATGCCAGCAAGCATTTCCAACAGCTACAACCCAGCAACAAGTTAAGATAATTAGTCCTATTTTTTATTGATAAGAGGACAACTTGTCAGTTTGTTTTGCAGCTGTCCCTCTTTCTATGTAATAAAATTTATATTTTGCCTAGAGATATTCCTACATGTCTCTCCAATATTTTGTAATAATTTTTGTATAAATACTTCTCTTTTTGAAGTATTAAGGGTGGAATAAAAATTGCTGAGATTATTATAGATATTTTTGCTAGTTCTTTGGAGGCTAATGTGGTGATTGCATAGTAGAAGACTGGAATACAGTTGACTGGACATCATAACTCAGGATTTTTGTGATAACTTAATGAGTAAAGTGATTTCTTTATGTCATTGTTTTCTTTTCTGAAGTTCCATTCTATTTCATATATGTGTTCAAATCTGAATAATTAATTAGGAGTATTATTTTAGAATAAGTGTTAAAAAAACTCCCTGTCTTAACTAAGTAATCATTTCAATGCTTTCTGTTGATTTCTAGACCTAGGAATTCTTAGTTGCTCCTGAGTCTCGTTTGACCTCTGCCTCCTCTTCCTTATTTACGGATTAAAGGATCCTTCACTGCCCTTTATCCTGAAAGCAAGCCATCCCATCCAATCAAACTATCCAAATCTCAGAGGGTTATCTACCTTTCCCTGAGTATATTAGCATCCTTTTAGCCTTGCCTTTCAGTATTGCTTGCTACATTTGACCCCATAGCCCAATGGACTAGTAGATCGCTCTTTAATTTGTCTCCAAGTAATCTTATTTCCCACCAATTTTTTCAAGCAAACCAACTGCTCAATCATACCTATCCTAAAACTCAAATCTAAAAAAAAGTTAAATCATAAGGAGAGATCCCTCTCCGGAATTCAGGAAGGCTAGATCCTGAAATCTAAAAGAGGTTCTTGGTTACCCCTGGTTTTCTTTAAATATAAACCAAAATCCCACGACCTAATAATTACTAGGGTGATAACATACTGGTGACCATACTGGGGATCTAACCACTCTCCAGTTTTAAGTTTAATCTTAGAGGAAGATTTTTAAAACATATCTTTTCTAATTTAAGGTTAATTTTAAAGGTTGTGGGTATTTATACAATAATCATTCTGGCTCCTAAGAAAGTCTATTATACTAGATCCAACCCTGATCCCAACCCTGCAGATATAGTGGACAATCCAGACCAGATAGGAAGAAAGAAAAAACAAATTGTTAGTTCAGAAACTGCAGTACCCCTGAGAAGGGCTGATTCTTTACCCAAAGAATTAGTAAGCTTATCAGATATTGAATTTGATTTGAAGTTTGAAAAATCATTATTTAGATCCAAGTCTGAAACTGATTTAAAGGAAACTATTATAGATCTTGTCTTTACTTCTTTTGTGAATGAGAAACAGAAAATTATTTCAGAACCTATAAAATCAGACAAAAATGAAATTCAAAGTCTAGTAGAAAGGGTAAGCATTACACAAATAAAAGCCGTTGATGAAGCTATTAAATTAGCCAAATTTTGTCTCAATTTAAACCTCTAGTTTCTCAACTATACACCACCATCTTTCCAACAGCAGATTCTACTCTGTATGCCACCTCTTCATTTACAGACTCCACTATCAGTTCACCCCCAGAGCCTGTTAGTCTAGAGCTAGCTTTGCAGCCTAGGATCATATATTCATCATATCCTTAATCCACCGCTAATTCCTCCACAAGACCATTCATCCCTAAGCTGCCTTTGCAGCCTAAAGTAGTATATCCATTATTCACTAAATCCACTACAACCACTACCTCTACACCCACTAACTTCATAAGCACTTCATCTATATTCCCTAGCCATACCACTTATTTTTCATGCCCTTTTCCTAGCTCTTCAAGTACAGCCTTTAGCACATCTACTGTTGTAACCAGCACTATCCCTGCCACTACTACTGTACCTCCCAATTTAGCAAAAGTCCAAGCCATGGCAACTAGATATGCTCCCTTGGTCTTACCTCAAAACCTCCATGACATGCCCCAAAATTACCAAAAGGATATCCCATTATTTGATAATTGTTCACAAATTAATACACAACAACTTTTCACCAGAATGAATGATTTTTGGGAAATTTATGAGATAGATGAGTCTGAAAGCTTAACTGGAGAAGTAAAAACATGGTTTAGAAATTTAGGTGGTGGTACTATAGCAGACTTAGCTGCATTCCATAGAGCTTTCCTAAATAAATGGGAAAAGAAGAAAAATCCCCTACAAATATTATCTGAGTTTGATGCTGTTAAAATAGCTCCCAATGAGTTTGTCCCGGACTTTTGCACCAGATACAACAATATCTACAATTCTATTCCTGCAAACCTTAAACCCACTCCATATTCCATGCTGCTCAAATTCCCTGATTGTTTTGATGTAGACATGGCCTACCAACTTAGAGAAAGAGATGCAGATACCCTAGAACAGATGCAACTAAATGTTGTTGGTGTAGAAATCAATATCCTTGCCAAAAAAGCCAGACTTAGAAATGAGAGGAGGGTCACTATCAAAGAATAGGCTTCAAACTTAGATGGTAAATTTGATTTTATCAACAAAACTTTAGAAAAATTAGTTGAGAGATTAGACCACATTGAGAGGAAACCGCAATGGGACAATCAATCCCAAATTATAAATCCCAACTACATGAAAAACAACAATCCTTGGAAAGGTAAAGAACCCTCCCCAGATCAGAACATTAGACCCTCATTCCAAGAGAACTTTGTAGACAGTTCTAAAAACAATGTTGAGGATGAGGAAGACATCAACATAGTTATGGGGATGGATGAAGACAATACAATTTTCCTCACTCAGGAGGATCAAGAACTCTTTGAACTACAACAGTTCAAAGTGGAATTTGGTGAATCCTTTGATTATAAGCAAGGTTATGAATTCACGATCAATGAAATTCATAGTCAATATAACCTTAGGAGCAAGAAAACAAATGAGCCAACTACAAAAAACAATTCTCCAACTCAACAAAGTCAAAACAAAAATAATTTTGAGGCTCCCACAATGAAACCTTTACAGACTCTTCCCAGAGAAAATAAAAAAAATTTGAACCCACCCTGTCCTAAAAAATAGCCTAGTCCAAAGATTGTAGATATTACTGATGATGTGGCTCAATCCGCTAGAGATGCCCAAAAGGCTAATACCACAAAGGCCACCAATTCAGAAATAGTTACTGATCCAAAAAAGAATCTAGCTGACTCAAAATCATTAAATCCTAAATCTTATGCTGAGAACTCCAAATCTGACAAAGCATATGTTAATACTCAAATTAGTCCTGAAAAAATAATCAAAGATAACAGAAATTAGGAAACTCAAACAGAAGATAAAAGAAAACCTCAAGCTAAAGGTAAGACTGTTGAAACACAAGAAAAATCATCTCAAAAAACACTTCCAAAAGATGAAATAATTCAAGCTATCAAATCTCAGTCGACATTTAACATTCAATCTAAAATATCTAAGTTAAATATAGCTATTCCTTTAGTTGAATTGGCTAAAAATGACTTGTATATAGATCTATTATTACTGAAAAATTGAATTTAAATGAAAATGAGGATAAAATTAATATGAGTGATGATAGACCTGAAATAATCTTTGGTCCAAATGTAGATGGTAAGCATTTAGATGGGTTAGTACCTCCATTTTATTTAAGTCTTACTGTACATGATCAGATATTACACAATGTTATGCTAGATACTGGATCTTCCCATAACCTAATGCCTAGAGCAATAATGGAAACCTTGAATCTAGACATAACCCAACCATATAAAGATTTGTTCTCATTTTATTGATCTAAAGTCCAATGCATAGGATTGATTAAAGATTTGTGTGTAAACTTGGTCCAATATCTTGGTAAAAACATGATCATGGATGTTGTGGTAGCTGATATCCCGCCAAAATATGGCATGCTTATTTCTCGCTCATGGGGAGCAAAGTTGTAGGGATCTCTACAACTTGATATGAGTTATGCCACTATCTCAGTATTTGAGTAGCCCAAAAATCTTTACAGAGAAACCTTAATGAATTTTATGATCAGTAGTGCTGAAAGACCCACCAATTACCCAATATATTCAACTCCTACTAATCTTGATTCCTTTATTCTCTATAAATCTTATCATAATAATGTCCAAAATGAAATTACTGATATAAAGCCTAAAATAATGGATGATTACATTGGTCATGAAGCATTATGGCATTTGGATTTTGATGTATCACTGAATAAATCAAGAGCTGGAGCTAGTGTATGGATCACCAACATTGAAACTAGCCATTCCCAAGGGCATGCCTTTAGATTGAATTTCAAGTGTACCAATAACATGGCTAAATATGAGGCTTTAATCTTAGGTCTTCAAATTATTAGAAAATTGGGAGGGCAAAGAATATTGATCATGGGAGCTTCAGAGTTAGTTATCAAACAAATAAACGCAGAATACTCTGTTTAGAATCCCAGATTGGCTAGATACAGGGACACAACACATGATTTAGTTGAAGATCTGTTAGAATGCAAGTTTTCTATTATTTATAGATTCACCTTGTAACATAGATTCAATTTTTTGTCAAATAGATGATTTAAATGTACATAGTTTTTGTAGACCTACTATATTTACTCAGAGTGACATAGATGACTTGGAAAAAGTAGATATAGAGGAAATGATGGAAGATGAACTAGATTTGATAGATTTAAAACATAACATTTTACCCAAAGGTTTAACTCCCTTAGAGGACTTTTTTGATTCCAATGTTGTGCCCAAAAGGCCAAAAATGGAACCAGTTAAGTCTGATATAGAAGAGTGCAACATAGGAACAAATGAAAGACCAAAAATGATCAAACTATTAAAGTCTTTATCATCAGAAGAAAAGTTTAAATATATAGAACTTTTAAAAGAATACCAGGATGTCTTTGCATGGGGTTACGAAGATCTGAAAACTTACAACAAAGACATAATTCAACATAAGATTCCTTTCAAAGAAAATAAAAAACCTTTTCAACAAAATCTAAGAAGGATTAATCCAATTTTGTTACCCTTAATCGAGAAATAAGTTAAGATAATGTTTGATGCACAAATAATTTCACCAGTCAGGTATTCTGATTGGGTATCTAATTTAGTGCCCACCAGAAAGAAAACAGGAGAAATTCTACTGTGTATAGACTTTAGAAATCTCAATAAAGCTTCCTTGAAAGACAATTACCCCTTGCCTAAAATGGATTATATTTTGCAAAGGGTGGCGGGTTCTTCAAGAATTTCTTTACTAGATGGTTTCTCTGGTTATAATCAAATTCTAGTTCATAAAGATGATCAAACTAAAACTTCATTTACCACTCCTTGGGCCACTTTCATATACGTGAAAATGCCTTTTGGATTGAAAAATGCAGGAGATACTTTTGAGAGGGCCATGGATATTGCCTTTACTAAGGAGATCCATGAATTTTTAGTTATCTATCTTGATGATATTACTTCCTTTTCAAAAAAAAATGATGACCACTTGGATCACTTGAGACAAGTCTTTATCAAATGTACAAAATATGGTATATCCTTAAACCCTAAAAAGACTCTTTTTGGACTAGAAGAAGGAAAATTGTTAGGTCACATAATCTCCAAGGAAGGCATTAGAATAGACCCTACAAGAATTGAAGCTATTTTGAACATTCAACCACCAAGAAACATAAAATAAATTCAAGCATTCTTGGGAAAAATCAATTTTTTAAGAAGATTTATCTCTAATCTGGTTGAAATCATAAAACAACTCAACTATATGCTTAAAAATGACTCTGCAATAAAGTGGATAGTAAAGGCCAAACAATCTTTTGAAACCATAAAACAAGCCCTGACAAAAGCACCAATCCTCATCGGCCGAGATTATAAAAAATATTTCATAATATTTTCCTTTGCATCTGAACATACCATAGCTGCAGTTCTTCTGCAGAAAAACAATCAAGGTTTTGAACAGCCAATTGCATTTTTCAGTAAAGCCCTTAGAGATGCACCACTGAAATACAATATAATGGAAAATCAGGCTTTAGCCCTGGTTAAAGCCATAAAGGACTTCAGAGTTTACATACTTCATTCCCACATCATTGCATATGTCCCTAATGTTGTAATCAAAGGCATTCTGATACAAGATGGACCTGATAGTAGGAGAGGAAAGTGGATTGTCACTATCCTTGAATACGATCTAGAAATCAAACCAACTAAGCTCATTAAAGGACATGGTTTAGCTAGATTGATGGCTGAATCTAATTGTAATGCTTTAGATATAAATTTCATTGCACAAATAGATGACCAGGAGGAGATGGCGACTCTATTGATCAGTGAGGCCTATCTAGACTCACCATGGTACTCTGATATTATCTTTACTCACACATTTACAAGCTCCTCCTGGGCTAACTAAAACCAAAGCAAGATTCATCAAACAGAAAGCAATGAGGTTTTGTATCTTAAACAATGCACTTTATTGGAAAGAAAATAGTGGGATTTTATTGAATTGTTTATTAAAATCAGAGGCTAACAAAATTCTTGAGGAATTTCATGCAGGTGACTGTGGAGGCCACCTATACTAGAAGAGTACAACAGAAAAAATACTGAGAGCTGGTTTTTAGTGGCCAACTTTATTTTCTGATGTCAAAAAATTTGTTACCTCCTATCGCAAATGCCAAATTTTCGAAGGGAAAAAGAAACTATTTCCCTTACCTCTTAAGCCTATATCTACTGAAAATCCATTTCAACAATGGGGGTTAGACTTCATTGGTGAAATCCACCCTCCATCCTCGGGCCAACATAAATGGATTTTAACTGCTACAGATTACTTTACCAAGTGGATAGAAGCCATTCCCACTAGGCAAGCCACTGATTCAGTTATAATCTCATTTATAGAAAGTAATATTTTGTCAAGATTTGGATGCCCACATAAGATTATCACTGACAATGCAGCTGCATTCAAATCCAAGAAAATGATTTTTTTTTGTCATAAATACCATATTACCTTAGGTCATTCTACTGCATATTATCCCCAAGGTAATGTTTTAGCCAAATCATCAAACAAAAGCTTAATCAATATCATCAAGAAATTACTTCAAGAAAACAAAAGTACCTGGAACAAAAAGCTAGCCTATGCCTTATGGGCTGATAGACTTACCACAAAGAAGTCTATTGGAACTTCACCTTATCAGATTGTTTATGGAATGGATGCAATTTTCCCCTCTTCCTTGGGTGTTCCAGTCATGAAGATCATTTAGGAATCACAGGTGGAAACCAATGATATTCAACGAAGAATTAATGAAACTATGCATCTCCAACAAACTATGCATCTCCAACAAACAAGGGAATGAGTTTATGAAAGATCACAAGTTTTACAAGATAAAATTAAAAATATTTTTGACAAAAGGATTAAAGAAGATGATTTTTTCATAGGAGATCAAGTTTTGAAATGGGATTCACGGAGAGAGGATAAAGGAAAACATGGAAATTTTGACTTTCTATGGCATGGAACTTATGTGATATATGGTTACATAGGTAACAATTCTTTTTTCATCAAGAATTTGGATGGAATTGAACTACAAGAAGGACCAGTGAATGGTAGGATGCTGAAACACTACTATTCTTCTGAGTAAGTCATCAATTAGATTCATTTATTTTATCATTGTAAATATTCATTGCAAGTGTATATATTGGATTGGAGATTTTATCTACAAAGTTGAAGCCCAAAGAGAAGGCCCTAAGATTTGCAGTATAAAATGTCATAAGTATGAATTGTTACAGAAATCAGAAGGCAATTACAGGATCACCAAGGTTAAAGTTGAAGACTACTGATATTAGAGTTCTTGACATTTCATCAGGAAATGCCATCCCCAAGTGAAGCCGATGTTAGTGACCTATAAATATAGGATTCATAATTTTGACTTGACTGATGTTAGTCTTGTAAATATGTACAAACTTTGCTTTTTGCAAGTTATTTTCCCATATTTTGTAAAAAAATAGAAAAAATAGAAAAAATAAAAAAAGAGAGGGTAAAAGTCCTAAAAGAAAAATCAAAGGACTTAGAAAAAATAAGATACCCCAAAGAAAAAAGATGAATAAAACATGAAAGTGTGCAAGTCTAAATGCCACTACTTTTACCTTTTGTAGTCGATTATGGCAGAGTGTCAATAAATGCCATAGTCTGTGATGAGTTGAACAATTTAATCTTAACTCGTCATTTTTCAATTTCAAATGTTGTAGATAGAGAATAATGAATTGTCATATAGTTTAACCATGACAATTCCATAGTTAGGTAGAGAATAAAGAATCCAACAGTTTAATCTAGATTCTTGGATGCAATAAGTGTAGAATTAGATATTTTACTACTTTAAAAAAGAATAAAATGTTGTAAGGCTTCTAGTTCAAATGCACCTGATTAAAATATAAGGAAAAAATGTTAGAAAACAATAAGTGGGTAGGTAGAAGAAGGTGGGAGACATCAATGTAAATATATTTCACCGGGCTATAAATAACTTATTTCCCTCCCCATAGCAAATTTGATATTCTAGACTGTCAGTCAAAGAGGCTCAAGGCATTTCCTTGACTTCTGTTGGGACCAGACCCAAGGCTCAATGATTGATTGGTTGAAAATGTTAAGTTTCTATATTAATCTCAGAAATTTTCATCATTTACCCCTTCATGCACTCATCACCATTTAGCTTCATAAGTGGGAACTCTTTTCTTACTTAAATGTTACATAAATACCCATTTGATTAGCTTCCTCCATTTTACAAGACATAAAACCCTCAAAAACATGATATCCTAAGTAAAAGTGATTAAGTTATGATAATGAAGCTTTGCTTTAATTTTCACTTTCCTTAGTTTTATTTATGAATTTTGAGTATTCATTGTCCCTTTTCATATTAATACTTGACATATTTTATTAACTCCCTATCAGTTATCCTAGTCCTATTAATATAGCTCCCTTTTATTTAATATTCCCAAAACCCTCTTATTATATACTTTTTATGTCAAAGATATTAAACACATGTTGAAAAACATCCCGAAATTACCCCTTTGACATGAAACTTATCCATAATAAAATATTCCCTCTCCCCTATAGTTTTAGACCTTTGATAAATCTAAAACTATATAATATAAATGATATTGAAAATGGGCAATTTATTTACACATTGTGTATATAAAACAACGAAGAAAAAGAGTTTATTCGCCTTTCCCCTCATAAGCTTTACCCATGGTTAAAGCTTTAAACTTATCCCATTTTCCCGACACATATCATTTTATCACAGTCCAAACCTTGGTTTGATAGACCTTTGATAACCCGCCCCATTCTATGTATAAACCCCTTTTTACATAAAGCTTCATCAATTAACCCAGCACCTCTCAATCATTCTCAGCCCTCCAATCATTCTTATATTCAAATCCAACAATCTGCATTGAGCGCCATCATTGGGCCTCATGCCCCACCATTCCCTATCGCATTGATTTTAAACCGTCAATCTTCTCTTATCAAATCTACGACGCATATCAAAGTACCCGGTCCCACATTATTTCCCCGCATCTTCTCGATGCATCTCAGCCATTCGCATCGCTCAACCAAATCCGACAGCACGGATCCCATATCGCATTACAAAAGTGATCAGTCGAAGTTGGCAAAAAAATTTGTGATAAAATTTGTTTCATGAAACCACCGCCCGCTATGTGTCTTAATTTTACTGGATCACATTGCAAAAGCTAAAAACCATTTACGACCCGGAAGCAATGCGATAACCACTAATTGTTTCACCTTCAAACATAAAAACCGCTCCCGCCATTAATTTTGACCTGTAATAAATGTTATGTGTATTGACAAGACTTAAGGTTTTAACCTTAGCTCTTATTGTTCACATGCATTTGCACCTACGCCCTCTCAGAAAACACTCACAGATGCCATTTCAGAGTTGCTTTCTAACTATTTCATCATTTTAAAAGCCATTTCCCCTCTGAATTTCTCCTCCGAAGACTCCCAGTGCCTTATACCAAACAACTGCAACTAGTTTGAAGACTGGTACCACCTGCAACCCTCTTCAACCGAAACCATACCTGTTCAAAGGTATTTTTCAGTAATCCAAACCTGCAAATTCTTAATTTTCAAGAAAAAATTAAACCAATTTGAATTTAAAATCCAAAAGTACTCATCTGAGAGTACTCAAACCTTGAAGAAACAGGGGAAACCCTGTCAAAACTTTCCCAGAATTTGCCACTTCTGCCTGAAAATTTTGACCATTCAAACGCTATTCCTATGGTGAAAATTCATTTGAAATACCGAAGACACCATTGAAATCCCTTTCCATTCCTCTGTATATTCAAAATCTGCGTTTTCATTGTAAAACCCTCACCCAGATTCTGAATTTTTCCCAAAAGCAGCTTAATTGACCTCCTGTTTTCAAAAAGAGCTGAGAAAATAGTCTAAACTTGCTCAATTTTATTCAAAATGACAAAAAAGCAGGTCACCCCTAGGACTAGAGGTCCCAAACCTCAGAAGCCTGCCTCCAGCAAGATTCCAAACCCCAAACCATCCAAAATTGATAAACCTACTCCTGTCCTAACTGCAGATTCTACTGATGTAGTCAGACCATTGCAGCCACCTATCTCCTCTAAAGAGAGAAGTCCCTTGATTGATTTAGACTATAGAATTGATGATGCTACCTTAGAGTTTGATTTAGTTGAAGTACAGAGCTGGTGTCATGAAAAATTTGAGAAGAAAGAGGCAAATGATATACCTGTATGGGACTCCAACTTACCTAAATATGTGGTTCCCATCACGCATCCAGCTCAAGATTTCATTAGGTTGTGTGAGTTGCACTATAACCCTGACCAGAGATGCACAGTGAACAAATATAGTGAAGTCTTATTTTACAGAACTGCTGAAGCCATCAATAACATGCTCCAACTATGCCATGATCCACGAGCAGTATCATTATCCATAGAAGATTTGACTCAAATGTATTTAGACTTGGATTTCCCTAGGAAGTTTATGATCCTTCAAAACTTCATGCCCAATCATGTTAACCTTCCTAAAGTAAATCCGCCCTATGATACTTTTTATTTCCCTGAAGGCTCAACACAGATCATTTCAATGCACTCCTTCATATTAGGCTATGCTAATTATGAATTTACAGATGCCTCTATTCTAGGTTTCCTCTCCACCTTGTCCTCGGGACAAAATCTAGACATAGTTTTCAACTTTGCCACATTCATTGCTGATAATATGCATTATCAGTTAATAAAATTACCTGATGAAGGAGTGTTCAGATATACATCATATCTGTTACATCTCTTTCTATTTTCTCAGGTAGATAATTTTCCAATTGCATTACAGAAGATGGATATGGAGGGTAAACCTCTTTCAATGATATTCTGGACTTCTCTTCTCAGGAAAAACAATAGTGAGTACAGCTACAAGGATTTCAATGATTTGTTTATCATACCTGCCATGATTTTGTTGAAAAATTTAGAGCCACCAAGGATCAATGAAGAAATCAAAAGAATTTTACAGTTGTCTGAAAACTATAAAGTTGGAGATTGGTATTTGTATAAAAATCACACAGAAATCAGAGTGTATGGTGCAATCCCAGCTCCTTACAAATTACCAAAGTTTCTAACTACCAGGATTTTTGCCTTGGAATACTTGAGACAGATTTTGAATGCAGATGTAGTGAACTTCATAGCCTCCAAAAAAAAATCACAATTCAAGTTAAAAAGTAAAATTGGCCCCTTCATAGTCAACAACAGAGATGCTTTGAAGGAGGTAATCAGAAAATTATCAGCATTCAAGTTCCAAGAAAGCTTTTACTGGAACTATGACCCCCAAGGTATTTTAAGTAACCTCAGGGTAAAGTGTAAGTTAACTCCATTCCTCCATGAGTCAAAGCCACTAATTGAAAAGTATTCTAATCAAATGGAATGGGTTGCAAACACTTTAACTGATGATATTCAAGAGATGCAAACAGATAGCCTGCAAGAAAATCAGATGGACAATACACAGGTGGTTACAGTTAACCAACAAGCAGAGGTATCTAATAAAAGGCCTAGAAAAGAAGAAGGCTATTTGGCAGAGACAATTATTGAAAATAAATTTAAAACAATCTACAACAAGAAGGCTAGAATGACTACTCTAGAAAAAGAAGGAGTCATAGATGTAGATGATAATAATGATTAGCAAACAGATGAAGAGGCCACAATGATTGTTAATGAAACACTCAGGGAAATTCAAAATGAACAGGTACAAGCACAAGGAAAAGGCAAAGAAATGATTGAAACAGAGATGAATATAGAAGCTCCCTCTTCCTCTAAAGCAGCAGAAGAAACTAATTCTGACATTCAGAAAAGGTTCAAGAAAATCAGAGAAAAGAATGAGGAAATTAAAAATGAGGTTTATTCTAAAATTTTGAAGGAAAATCCAGGAGATAAAGACAGACTTGTGACATCCTTTGATTACTCAACAAATAAAATGATCATGTCTTTTCTCCAACCAGTAGTAACAGATCCAAAGTCAGCCACACACTATAGGAAAATAGAGTTTGAAGTGAATGCTGATACTATACATGAACTAGACCAAATAGAGTTCCACAGAAGTGCTTCAGAGATGTTGTATTCAAACGTAGTAAGCAAAACCATGAGTGCTACCATGCTTCAAAAGACTGTATCTAATTAGCAAACTCAAATGAAATTAGATAAAGCATCTCTACATCCTCAGGATTTGAGGATCAAGTCCTTAGAAGATTTGGAGATAGAAACTGGAGTAGATCACTCTAATACTGAAGTTGCTAAGAAATTGATAAGGCAGAAGAATGAAGATATTGCTGCCTTGAGAAAGCAACTCAAATTGCCACAGAGTGAGCACCCACAGGAAAAAGAAATTCTTCAAGAAAAGACAGAAAAGGATGAAACTATGCAGCTAGTTTTGAAGATGACAACTCAGATTAAAGAGATGGAAAATCAAATAGAATCTCTAATGCAAGAAAATGAAACATTGAAGAAAGCTCATGAAATCTCCATTCCCACAATTATTCCAACTGTAAGTAGAGTTTTTGCCTCTACATTGGCAGAACATTTGGCACCGAAAGGAGTATTGGCAACTGCAGTGTCAATTACTTCTAAAGATATCTCTGCCACTTCATCATCTACATCACAGGTAAATCAAACAGGTGAAACAACTGCCATAGTCAAGGCTATGGAAAACATGTCCTTAAAAGATAAAGAGATAATAAATTTTAAAGGTACTATCCGAAATCTTGAAACATCAAACAGAGATGCATTAATTACATCCAAAGGTCATGAGCAGAGAGCCAACAGATTGCAGGAACAGGTAAAGATTCTACAACAACAGGTTAATCTGACTGAACATGTATCTTATATCAAGAATTATCTTTGGAACAACATTATTAAAGGCATACATTTACAATGGCCTTCAATCCAAATTACTTATGAACAAAAGGATTTACTCAAAGCTGCATAAATTGAAATTCAAAAGACCAAAGAAGAATTAACTGGAAAACCTTCTCAAGCTTTGAAACTAATTACATTTTTGAATAGTAAAAACATAGAAGAGCTTGAAGAGCTAAAGATTTAGGACAGGACTGAGAGCATATTACAAATCAAGAAAGTCCTGAATAAGAGGAATATGATGAATAATTTGGAGGAAAGATGTAAAGATATGAACTTGGCAATCACAAAATTTTGGGCCAAATACATAGTACTGACACAAGCATGCCTTCCAGACATTCATGCTTTGAATGAAAAGTTAATGGCACAGAAGGATTATGACAACAAAATTAGGGCTTATGCCAAAGAGCAGGTCAGCAAACCTTTACCACAAGGGTCTCCAACTGGTAAAGTCATTTTGGAATATTTTTAGAACTCGTACTTTCTACAAAATGAGATCAAACATATTTTCATTGTTAAGCCCAGTTTTGCTAAGTATACAGAGGTAAATGAAAGTTACAGGATATTGAAGAGTATGAAAATTCCCAGTGCAGAACAATCGCAGGAATTCACTGACTTAATATAAATATTTGCAGTCAAAGCATATCAGGGTAAGAAACAGAGTCAAAAAGTATCAGTCAAAACGCCTTTTTACTGCAGATTATTATTTATTTTACAACAGTGAAGCAGTAAAGAAACAACGCAAAGAGTATCAGTGATAAAGCACAGATTAAAGAATGTGAATTTGGAAGAGTGTCTTTCAAGATACCTTCAAAAGATCTTTCTCCAAAAAATGCCAGCAAGCATTTCCAACATCTACAACCTAGCAACAAGTTAAGATAATTAGTCCTATTTTTTATTGATAAGAGGAAAGCTTGCAGTTTGTTTTGCAGCTGTCCCTCTTTCTATGTAATAAACTTTATTTTTTGCCTAGAGATATTCCTACATGTCTCTCCAATATTTTGTAATAATTTTTGTATAAATACTTCTCTTTTTGAAGTATTAAGGGTGGAATAAAAATTGCTGAGATTATTATAGATATTTTTGCTGGTGCTTTGGAGGCTAATGTGGTGATTGCATAGTAGTAGACTGGAATACAGCTGACTGGACTTCATAACTCAGGATTCTTGCGATAACTTAGTCAGTAAAGTTATTTCTTTATGTTATTGTTTCCTTTTTTGAAGTTCCATTCTATTTCATATATGTGTTCAAATATGAATGATTAATTAGCAGTATTATTTCAGGATAAGTGTTAAAAAAACTCCCTGTCTTAACTAAGTAATCATTTCAATGTTTTCTGCTGATTTCTGGACCTAGAAATTCTTAGGGTCTCCCGAGTCCTGTTTGACCTCTGCCTCCTCTTCCTTATTTCTGGATTAAAGGATCCTTCACTGCCATTTATCCCGAAAGCAAGCCATCCCATCCAATTAAACTATTCAAATCTCAGAGGTTTATCTACCTTCACCTGAGTATATTAGCATCCTTGTAGCCTTGCCTTTCAGTATTTCTTACTACATTTGACCCTATAGCCAAATGGACTAGTAGATCCCTCTTTAATTTGTCTCCAAGTAATCTTATTTCCCACCAATTTTTTCAAGAAAACCAACTTATCAATCATACCTAGCCTAGAACTCAAATGTAAAACAAAGTTAAATCATAAGGAGAGATCCCTCTCCGGAATTCAGGAAGGCTAGATCCTGAGATCTAAAAGAGGTTCTTGGTTACCCCTGGTTTTCTTTAAATATAAACCAAAATCCCATAACTTAAGAATTACTAGGGTGATAACATAAGCTTAACTACAATATTGTTCAACAGTGACCCAATACTAATTATTTAGGTTTGTGTAACCTCGCAGGTACTTCATCTCTCCATTCGACCCTGCACCACAGTCCTTCCGCTTTGATTCTTTCTGCTAATGGACTTTACTTCTTATACAGGTATTCCATATGCTATGCTTAATGATCTCAGGGTCTATTCCTCGGCTTGTCGTGCCTTTGGAGCTAACCCAAGTTTCCCTTCCAGCATGGAATAGTCGAAATTTCTATTTACAATAATCTTTCTTAGATTACAGTTCTGTAAAATACTTCCATAATATTTGTTTAGCAATAATAATCTTCTACGTTTAGGAGAGAGGGCGTTTACCTCAAAATTCGTTGTTCTTTTGGATTCTGGGTATTTTATCCTGAGACACGTGCTTGTAAAGTATGAACATTTATGTTTCGTTTATTGAATAGTTGTAGACTCTCTGGTCTTGCAATTCTAAGTATTCCTCCTGGTCTTACTCTTTTTCCAGTGAAATGAATATTACTCTCTTTCTTTTGTGTTTATATATATATACATGGAGCACTTTCATATTTCTGAATAATGTTTACCTATGGTATAATTTCTTGGTCTCAGTCAAAGCTCTCGACCGACCTTTGTTTTTCTGTATTGCAATGATTGATTCTTCAAATGTCTAGTTCTGAGTTTCTATTTCAAGGTTTACATTTCTGCATAAATACTGAATGCTAATAATTGCAGTTAAGAACAATTACTGTCTTTTCTAATAATTTCTTCGAATAGATTAATCCCATCTTCACTAATTAAATCTATAGTTTTCTTTCTGGTGACCGGACCACCTTGCTTTATGTCCGCGTATAACTGTAATTGAGAGACTATGTGTCTTGTGTTAGGATTTTTACCCGGTACCCTCAACCAAAAGTCTTCTCTACATAAGCTTGTCATTAGAAACTCATCCTAAGGGTTTAAATATATTTTCTTCCATTAGTCCAGTTTTATAGGTCAGTTCTTTAATTGGAATATTTGTTTGCTGTCTAATAAGTTCACTCTAAATTATCTGTGCTTATAACTGTAATCTTGCTTGTTTTCCAGTTTTCTTATATCTAACAGCCACTGCTGTATAAATTATAATCTAAATTTGTTTAATTATTTCCTTAAATAATTAAAGATCTACAAGACTTTAAATATAAGGTCATTCTGCTTATAATTTACAACATTTTACACTATCTAGGAAATTCATAATGTAATTCAATAATACAGAGAATAATATCATTATTTTCCAAACATGTTTATAGAATATTTACAGTTTCTGTCACTAGTATAAAAATACCTATGCACGTACATAATGGAGGTATTGCAGTAATTAAACATAGAGATAGCATAAATTACTTATCTGATTATGCAATTTATAGCTGTGGTCCTCCCAACGATCAAGAGAGTCAATCACGTCCTCCTCTTGCCCCTGTGCTCCCTTCTTGAAAGGTACGGGTTGACAGTGGATATTTCTATTGTGACCTCAGGACACCTATTCGAGTCAGTACCAGAATTAAATTCAGGATTGCTGAGTGTTTTCCACTGGTCACTACTAGCTCTGGAAAATCTACACTCTCCCTTCCTCCATGAACAGAACCCCTACTTCTCATTAGGATTAGTCTCTTATCCCCAAAGGAGCAGGTAATTGTTTCCAACTATCCCCAACCACCTCCCAGTTCTTGGAAAACATTTTACCATCAGATTTTACTTTTTATGGAGTCAATTTCCATAACTGATTTATTATTCATAATTAATTACTAATGAAAATAAATTTTCAGCAAAAAAATTAATATTTCCAGTCTTTTCTTAAATAAAAAAATTAAAAATGTCATTTAGTTACCATTAAATGCAGATGTCACAAGGATGCCATCAACCATACTTATCTGAGATAAGTATTACAAACCCAGAATAGATTGGAATAAAGAGATCTTATTATGCATTTATAAATATGTTAATCTCTGTAATTAAATTTCTGTACACTGTGAAAGTTGAATACAAAAAGGTAGAATTTATTATTGTTATTGAATGGTTGAATAGACTATTTAAGTCAGGGTTAAATATTCAGATCCCGATGTGTGTAAAAATCTCCCTAATATAAGTATGAAGTATACTAGTCCAGGAGAAATACATCTTTATATGCATAAAGAAATCTTAAAGATTTAAGTATAACTAACATTTCGAGCAGTAGTAGAAATAGTTTGAGATTCTGTAGAAAAAAAAATGAATGGATGGGACAGTTAGTCCATCCAGGGAAGAATCCCCAAACATGGCAGTCTGTCTTGTAAAAATATTAGGACAACCTTAGATGGACTAAGGGTTGAGGAACAAACCCTTTTTAAATTATGGTCCAGACATAGAAAGACTTATTTAAAAGGAAGAAAATACTGACTTAAATTAAACTATAGAAGTACTAAACCTACAGTGTTGAGATACAACGTAACTATAAACAATTATTCGCACAACAACATTACAGTGAACGAGTGGTTCTCTGTATAATAAAATACTTAAGAAAACAAGAGATAATTTATTTAAAAAAAAGCAAGAAACCCTTGTGAAGAGGTAAAACTCTTGTTGGAGATAGCATAAGAATAAACTAGAAATAAATCTCATCGTACAAAAATACACTATAATTCACAAATTCTAGAAGGAAATATTGCATGTATATAAATAAATTTAAACATTAACCAGTAACTTAATAATGGAGTTAAGAACCCAGAACTAGATTGATAATTGTGCACAACCCGTGAAGGAGTGGCAATAGAAACAATATTCATAGCAAAATTGTAAGGTGTTATGGCCATAAATAACATAAAAATATAAATATAACTCACGTAATTGTCCATACAGGAGAATTTTGACAATTGGGAACAAAGTCGGAATGGAATGTTCCCTTTTAATACAAGCCATTAGAAAACAAAGAGAGTCGAAATGTATTTCAATGTAGTCCATTTTCACAAAATAGAAGTGGTATTCATTGAACACTCAGACTCAGAACTAAAACTTCAACCAACAGAAAACAAAATTTATCAATATATAGATTACAGAGAGGCCTTGAAGGGCTATACACTTCCAAAATAATTTAAGAGTGCTATGGCTATTATAGAAAGACTGATATCGACATTTTCAACTAACAAGTGAGCATATCTAAATTAAGGACAGGGACTAAAATATCTTGGAAGAGACAACCCAAGGATGTCGTGGTACCTGGAGACAAATGGGCAAGGAAATATTATCTGGCAGACCGCATGTAAGCCAAAGTTGTAGATGAGTTAGGGTTCAAAGGAAATGCCTGACAAAAGCATAGAAACAAAACCATGAGGATTTAACAAAAAAATCCCCAAATGGGTTTAAAACAATGAAAGGAATTTGTACAAGCATGAATTTGATCTAAAACTTACCTCTTAGAAGAAAAGGGTTTATAACGAAAGCTTGGAAAGAAAAAAAATTAAAATTATGAGGTCGAGAATACATTGAAAACTTAAACTAACCTAAAGCACATTGGAGAAAGGAAAACCCTTACCTGTGTTGGTCCTGCCGAAGTTGGGTAGCCATCGCTGGATGAAGAAAAGCCTGAGATTTCTGAAGAAAACCATGTAGTACTTTCATGGTAGCTAGTGCGCAGCCTCTGCCAAGAATTGTAGGCTGGAACAAGCAAGAAACTCACATTCATCACTGAAAAAAGGCACTGCGTGAGAGCAATAATAAACCATCAAGTGATGGAAGATAATGCTGGAAGAAATGGTGGAGGAAAGATGAATAATACCTCCATGCTTCGACCAAAAAAAAAAAAAAGAGAAGAAAAAACACGAAACGAAACAGAGTTACAGAGCTCGGTGGAATGCAATGACAACAAATGTGGAAGTGGTTAGGGTTTGGGGGGGTACGGTATTACCCTAACCATCCCAACCTCCATTATAGTCATCGGATCATCAAAGCTACCAATTGCAGAGATCAACCTAGGTGTCTAGCGTTATAAATATGGCCATATCCGATTATAAGGAGGATCAAGCCAAGGGTTAATAAATCCATAAAACATAAATAAAAATACCACCAAAATCTCATGCCACGGGTTAAGAGTTGCGGCCAATTAGATAGTAATCAACCCAACAATCAAATATAATAATTCTGAACCATAACTTAAGGAATAAAATCTAAGGAATCATTAAATGAATTATTGGAATGTGGAAAAGTGCTATTGTGTTTATGTTTGTATGTATATGCTATGTAATCATGTATTAAGACTATGATTAATAGATGACATGATGGTAGTTTCATGCTATGTATATTCTTTGCAACCAATCATTTAAGACTATTATTGATAGATTACATAATGGTAATTTCATGCTTAGAAAGGTTTAAATGCTACACGGCATATATATATATATATATATATTACCTTTATATTTTCATTGGATAGTTTCAATGTTTTAAGTGGTAAGAAGTTACAGTGTCCCTGTTGGAACGAGGTCTCCTAAAAATCTATGAAACTAGTCTATTTTGATTATTTTTTATTATATTTAGTCTATCGCAGGGTTTTGGGGTGGGTCAAAACCCCAAACGCATTGTAATGGGACAAAGGGTAAACTAGGGGTCCGAAAAGCATGGGTTGCGGACCATAGGAAAGTCGAGGCTAGATTGTTATAAATAGAGATGCATTTTGTATTTTAAAAGATAGGATATGATGAGCTATTGATGCGATCTGTTGTTTAAGCGATCTGTTTGGGTTTTTGGGAACATAATCCTATTGGCTGTGTGCGCGGAGATCCTAGTCCAGCTATGTGCGGACCCTGCTGCTGTGTGTGCAGGTTGGGAAGGGAATTGGAATTGTAAGGAAGAATTGATGAATGAATGAATGCGAAAGATTGATAGAGAATTAAACGTGTGAGTACTATTATATGAATTACTGGTAATTACTATGTTATGCGTTTTCTATCCTTAAGCTGCGAAAATATCTATGTACTGTGTTCTTAGATCTCGATCTGTCATGTTCTGTTTATGTATTTTTTCATTAATGATATAATAGATCTTATGCACATGGATGAAAATAGATAGTTAATTAACTCTGCGTAGAGTAGGGTACTCAAGGATTACCAGATCTAGCATTGTTCTACTTGCTTTACCCATCCTTTCTCAGGGTGCGGAAACCTGGTTCCAGCACCCACCCATACTACTTCAGGTGAGACTTTGACCTACGAAAGCAGGTCACTGCTGAAAGGGCTAGTAGTATAGGGGTTTGTTGGCAAACCTTGCTTACCAAACCTGGGTCAGGATCCCCCGAGCCAACAAATGGTTCCATTGCCGGGACTGGAAGAAGTTTGAGAGAGGAATCAGGTAATGATAAGAGAATACTGGAAACCATGACGATGCACTTGAAGATACCTACCTTCAAGGGCATGGTCGATGAAGACAAGGAGCGGTTTTGGTTTGTGACAGAATCGATATGGGTTGCGCAGGGCATGATAAGAAACACTATAAAAAAAAGCACAGCTATCCCTAGCCTTTGAAGGAAGAGCTATGGACTAGTATATGGGATATGTATCGCAAAATAAGGACACAACTATCCAGAACATCAAGGATGGCCTGGAACAATAGTTCCGGAACCATAAATCCTACAGCTATCCTAAACAAGGTGCATCTGAGTCAGTATGGGAGGCTGATCAGCGACTAAAAAAAGCTATTAGTGAAGGAGGATTTCGGTACCACGACAACCAACTGATGGAGTGGTTCATTGCCATGCCACGCCCTCACCTACGCGTACCTATGGGCCACCAGACTTTTGACTTGCAGGACGAGGCCCTGGAAGCTGCGATGAAATTAGAAGCTACACTGCTAAAAGATGTTGCAGTAGAAGTACAACATATCAATCAGGACTTATGACAAAAAGAAGTCGTTCTCAGACAGATCAACGCTATGATACCTACCTTTGTGCCTACCCAGCGCTTGGCTCGATTAAAAACCAGCCATGACCTCCAGAATGAACTTGAGAAACTGTGGAGTAAACAAAAAGTTGTGGTTGAACATCTAAAACCATGGACTACCTTAGCCCTCCGATTGTCACAAGACATTGAAGGCGCAAACAAGCGACTTAATTAGCTTCTTGAGAGCGTTACCACGACTGCTGAAGATCTGGCCTCCCAAAAGCTGGTCGATCTTGCACAAAATGCTGCTTCACAAAGTCAGGATGTACACCCTCGGCTCAACAGTTCTCTTTATACCCTCCATGCGCAAATCAATGACACACCACAACAGTGACTCGGGACGAGTCACAATATTGTGTTTGGGGACTGTTGGAATGGGATCTCCTAACAAGCTACGAAACTAGTCCATTTTGATTACTTTTGATTATATTTAGTCTAGCGCAGGGGTTTTGGGGTGGGTAAAAGCCCCGAATGCATTGTAATGGGACAAAGGGTAAACGAGGGGTCCGAAAACCATGGGTTGCAGACCATAGGAAAGTTGAGGGTAGATTGTTATAAATAGAGATGCATTTTGTATTTTAAAAGATAGGATATGATGAGCTATTGATGCGATCTATTTTTTAAGCAATCTTTTTGGATTTTGGGGAAACGAATCCTATTGGTTATGTGTGCGGAGACCCTAGTCCAGCTGTGTGTGGACCCTATTGTGTGCGCGGGTTGGGAAGGGAATTGGAATTGTAAGGAAGAATTGATGAATGAATGAATGAGAAAGATTGATAGAGAACTGAACATGTGAGTACTATTATATGTGTTGGGGTTCCTGTGTTTTGGCCAGATTGGAAAGACCAAAAGACAAGACAACATCAAACCACTTTTGGATCCTAGGATCTAGCCCTCCTGGATCCAGAGAGGGATCTCTCTATAAATGAAAAGAATGATATATATCTTTGAAGCTAAAAATGAGGTATTAGGCTAGGTATGAAGCACAAGGGTTTTTAATTGGTTTGGTTGTTGGGTTAGAGATCATTAACTGAAAAGGCTATGTGGAATGAAAAGGAAAAGAGTAGCAGGATGTTTCAGCATGGAAATATAAGCCAAGAAAGTGCCAATCCATTGGGTTATGGAGTCATGATAGGGGATTACTTGCATAACAACTATCCAAGGTTTCCATAGGGCAAGTCATCTATAATAAAGGATATTTTTGGATAGATGGTGAGATGGAACATTAAGAATGGGTGAAAGAAAGAGACCAAAGTGCAGTCTATAGATCAGGTCAGATGTCATTTAAATCCAGGCCTGCTTTGACACACTCAGAGGAAACTCTCAATAAAAACACAAAGGATAGCTTAAGATCAAGTCAGAGGTCATTTAACTCTAGGCCTGCTTTCAGCATACTCTAAAGGGAAAATGATCCAACAGTCCTCATAACTACTTTCATAAAGTAAGAAACATTTAAGGTTAAACACAGAGCTGGGTCTATAGATCGGAGAAAGACTTTTAACCTTCTTTGCTTTGACACCAACTCAAAGGGATCTTAGAAAGGCCAACTGTTGGAAAAGGACCCTAGTGGATAGGGCTAACTCTAAATCCCCAGTATCCCAATTCTTTTTAGCTGAGACCAAACAAGAACATCTAAGAAACAAACCCCAAACTCATACATCAGTAAGCATGGAAAAACCAACGTCTTTGACCGGTTAAATTATGTGAATTTTCTCTTATATACACAATCAAAGGAGAACATAAAGATAAAGATTTGACAGTGAGATTTAGGGTACTTCCAGAAGTATATCCTAATCTATGTTGTTTTTCTTTATCTGAGAATAATGGACAGTATGATAAAACATGAAAGGAAACAATTATAGTGAGGAAAACATCACCAGTAATATAGACCAGGATCCTGTGAAATTTGCTTGTTCAATTGACGTGAAAAACCAGTCACATACTTTGAGCTCAATGGCTTGTTATAGTCAAAACTTCTCTTTCCCAACCTACTATTTACAAAACACTCAGCTACTTCCCCCAATAACAGTTCTAACATTCGATAAAATACCTATCAACCAACAACAAACTTTACAATGCATTTTCAATGAATATTTATAGGTGAATGAGGAGGAGGAGTAGTAGACGTAAACTTAATTGATTCATTAAGACAGAGTGGAGGAAGTATTCGATTCCCATTCTACTTAATGGCTCTGCATTACTGTGTGTACTCTTTAGGCTATTTCGAAGTCCTTTTCAGGTTGAAAATAACCTCAGGTATGTTCTTTGAAGTACTCTCTAACTGCAGGTACTCTGTTTTATCTTCTGTGACAAGTAAGGTGACAGAATGGTCTTTGAGGTCTTCCATGCTTCCATTGTTGTTGTCTTGACAAGTTTAGAAGATTCTATCAATGTAATAACTTTTAAGGGCTCAAGAAGGCATGGAGAAATGATGTAGGAATGTTTCCTTCCTAGGGAAAGGACACTTTTCTGATATGAGAGCACTGATATAACCTGTTTATGTGCTCCAGACTTCATTAAGCCTCTTAATCATCCTTACGGTCTTCATCTATGTCTTCGTCCTTTGAACACTGGGTTATAGCATTCAAATACTCAATAATGGGCTTTAATCCTTTAATTTCCTTCACTAATACTCTCTGTCACTTCTATGATGGTCTCTCTATGCTCTAAATCATCATTACGATGACTGTTGAGGCAGAATGATCTGTGTACCCTGCACAATACAATAAAACTGTTATAAAATCCAAGGGGAGTGAGGGGAGGAATGTTGTGGAGGCCTGTGGAAATGGTGGCGTAGTGACGAAAATGGTGGATGCAGGCGAAAAATGGGTGAAAACCATGTGGAATGGTGAAAAACTGAGCTGATGAAGGTTTGGGGCGAGGAGGATTTTGGACCGTCCGATTAGACTGATAGATGGTGATCAACGGTCGAGATTCACCGATGAAGTCGTTTAGACTAAATTAGGTGGAGAAATAAATTTTAGTGTTAAAACAAAAAAATTTAATGTTTGGGTGAATACAAAGGAAAAAGGCTAAAATGAGAGGAAACGGGGCATTTGGTGGTGGGACCAGGAGGGCAGAGGAAGATTGAATGTGGACTGTCGGATCACTGGAAGAGATCGATGGTGGAGATCTTCTGATGAAGTCCTTTGGAAGGTCTGATGAAAGTAATGTGGATGGGAAAGTGATATAATAGGAGCTGTCCGATTAAAGCAATCGACGGTTAGGATTAAATGAAGGACTATATCAGGGAGGAGTGGTTTTTTGAGGAAAACTGCTAGTTTCGCGCAGCTCCGAAGTGGTTTTGAAATTTCGCCAAAAAAATGCGATATGCCTCGTCGCCTAACACGTGTCCTCCCAAAACCGCTTTTATCGCGTAATTTTGAAACATTAAACCTCGGACGCAAAAACTACGCGATATGCATTCTCAGCCGTTGGATGAAAAGCGGAGAGATCTGATGGTGGGAATGAGAGCGTGATGTGGAAAGGTGTACGGGCGGTAAGGAGGGAAGGTCCAACGGCAGATTAAATCTTGACTGTTGGATCTGTAGAATGGAAGGCCAAGATTTGATCGGGGATTGGTGGAACAGTGGAACGGAGAAAGGGGGAGGCAGAGTGTGATGAAATCTGGACCGTCGGATCTGGCGAAATTAACGGCTAGGATTTAATCGCATCGGAGAAAAGGTAGTGGGCCAAAAATCCGAAGTTTTGATTTTGCGATTTGTGATTTAGAGCGGACCGTCGGATCATTGGAGAGATCAACGGTCAAGATTTGTTCAAAGGGGAAATGATGGAGGGCATGTGAGCGGAACACGATTGAATCTGGACCGTTGGTTCTTGTGGATTCAACGGTCTAGATTAAATCGGTGGAGCAATGATGTTGGGCTTTGGAATGGGTTTCGATGGTGTCTCAGCCTTCAGATCTATATGGATGGACAGTCGGGATTTAATTGGCGGGGTGATAATTGAAATATGGGTGGAGCGCGACGCGATCCTGATCATTGGTTCTTTTGGATTCAACGATCAAGATCTAATCGCCAGATCAGTATCAGGGGAGGCAAGAGATGGCACTTAAGACTTTTGAAATTGGCGATCATGCGAGGGCCGTCAGATTAGAGGGGAGATCAACAGTCCATACACCATTGGAGGGGTAATGAAAATAGGTTATGGGCGCGATGCGGTATTAGCACTGACCGTTGGATCTTGAAGGATTGACGGTCAATATTGAAGCGGAGGTTGACAAAGCAAAGTTTCATTGCATTGGAAAAATAGAAGAAACAAAGGAAAAGGTGATACAGAAAACTCCGATTGCGATTATGCAATGGGGCTTAGCGCTTGGTCTTGGGCGCGGGTCACATGCGGAAAAGGGGCTAAGGGCTAAGCCAAAAGGGGCTTAAGGCATTAATGTAAAAGGGGTGTTTTAGGCCAAAAAACAGGGATTTTTAAGCCAAATGAGGGGTTCCAGTAGGTAGAAAAGGGGATTTTAAAACCAAATAAAGGGAGCTATAAGGTTTAAAAAGGGGATTTCTATGATTTGGAGGGTTAATGAGGGATTTGAAAGGGGAAAAGGTGTTGAAAACAGAGGCTTTGTGGGGATGAAATAGGGCAAATGGAGGCCTTTTTGAAACATTCTTTTTCACAAAACAGCAGGGCTTTTTCAATGGAAACAGCAGTGAAGATATCTTCAAAGGCAAAAGACACATAGAGGCTTCAAGAATGAAATATTTTCAAGGGAAATGTTTCTCTTGAAGACTCAAAACGTATTTAGCCACCTATTTGCTATGTCAAAAATTTATAGGTGGCTAACAGTGGCTCCACACGGGGATGGCATCTTCTTGAAGGTGTCAAGAATCTCATAAAATAATCTTTGGAAGTAGGCCAGATGCCTGGTACTTGACCACCCTTTATTTCTTTGATCAGCTACCATAAACATGATGAATATTATATCAGCAGAAAACATCCTCCCAAACAACTACCTACCCAACCTATTATCCTAGCATCTTCTTCAAGGTGCATTTGGACTCGCAGACCTTTTACTTCATCAATTTTTTTTTTACAAACAGGAAGATAAACCTATATACTTCTACCCTTATTTCTCCATGAGACCAGATTAAACAATTGGACTCATAGCTTCTCTACCTAAACTACTATCTGCTAGGGTTAAACTATCTAGTAGATTTCTTTCTCTACATTCTAAAACATAAATTGAAACACATTCAAACAGGGTTTAGACTGTCTGGCTTGTTGTGGGTCCATGGCATAAAGACAAGCTTCTCATGAACTGAAACTTCACATAAATTAAAAACAACTAACTAAATGCTCACAGATTGATCTTTATTGAGATTTCCTACCTACCCTACTCTAACTTGAAATATTTATAGGTCTAGCTGACAAACACTCTTTTCCAGTACATCCAGTCAATCAAATGATCCCATGACTGGCCTTTTCTGCTTATCTCTTTGAGCATGCTGGATAGGCAGGGCCACTCCCATTCTCTTTTTTTTTAGCACCTGCTTCTAAAATGTTTCTTGTTGTCTACAGTAAGCTGCTCTTGATGACCTTTGATCCTTCTTCAAATGTTTGTAGGAAATGAGCATAAGGATCTTGAAATGATACCTGGTCATGAATGTTTGGCAAGTAGGCTTCAACCAGGATTGCTTCCTCTTCCACTGGATCAAGAACAACACTCTCTTGAGAAAGAGAATCTCCCTCATCTTCATCATCATCTGAACTGGAGGATTCATCATATATTGCAACTGTGTCCTCTTGTAGCTCTGAGATATTCTGCTCTAATGGGCTGAGCTCTATGAAAAGATCCACGTATTCTTGAGCAGGGGTTTGTTCCATTGTTTCCTCTTTCTCAAGAGAAGGCTTCTTGTTTTCAATCTGCTAAAAAATCTCTTCCTTGTTTTCCTCTTCATCCTCTGAGATGAAAGGTTGTTGGCTTCCAATCACATGAAAACTATTACTGATGATCTGAGGTGTAACAGAGTGAAAATCCCATGAATCTTCCTCTACTACTAGACTTTCATAACTTTCCTCATCAATATCGTAAATATCCTGCTTGGGCTCATTACTCTCTGGAATTTGACGGAACTGATTTCCCTCCCACAAATCCACTGTTGATGGTCCTGCATGATCAAATTCTATTTGTAGAACATCATCATCAAATGAATCAAAGTTAGGCAAATCATCAAAGCAAGTAATGCTACTAATCAGACACACTAGATTATGAACAAGTCCTTCATTCTGATTTACAAAGGGGCTTTCCACATCTGTACAACAAAGCTCATTAGATGAATGGGCAGGAGTGTTTTTTCTTCAAATTATTTTAGAGGTTGGCTGTCTATTGATGATCTGATCTACTTCTTCTTCTGTCAAAGGGGAAAATGTTCTTGTACTTATTTGAGCAGAAGAGCAGTAGCTCTCAGTTTCTTATGAAGACTGAGTTTGAAGAAGGATGTCTTCTTGGGCCTCAGCTACAAAGGGTGATGAATCATTATTTGTGCTTTCATAAACATCTTGTGGAATTTCCTTGATTTCTTGGTTAATTTCTTCCTCAACCGATTCATCCAAGTTCTTGTGAAAGTTAGGATGCATATGAAATTCTTGAATGGCTGTTAACAGATCTTCAGGATGCATATTAACCAAATCCTCATCAATATCTAATAGGTACTGTATGATATTATGAGATTGATCACAACAATCCCATGATAAGGATGGAGAGTTTCATTTATAATTCTTGTAAAACGCTTGGTGCATGTCTTTTAAAGAAAACAAACTTTTGGGTTCTAACCATTCATACCAATTCCTAGCTTTTCCTTCTAATGTTGCCATGAACATTTTCATTAGGCAGTCTTTGTGCCATTCAACTTTAAACCTCCACACATGTATATGAAACTTGATGAGATGTAACAAGGGGTCATCAACATTTTCACCCTGAAAGGTAGGTAGGTTTTTCAACCAATTTACTTCAGGCATTTTGTGTGGGAATCCAGGGATATGATCCCTACTCATTGGGGCATATCTTCACTGTATATGTGGAAGCATGTTTGTAAATCAGAAAAGAGGTCAATGTATCTTCTCAACCAGTTCAGAGTCTTCTACCAGTGGAGTCATTTGGTCTTTTAGGAGTTATGGAGTGTGGAGTCGCCAGGTGGAAGAATTTGAATGTTTGAAGTAGGTTGTTGTCCACCATTAGCAATTAAATACCAATCTAACCAGAGATTTTGGGTCTTCTGAGGTCCTAAAGGTGTCTAGGATGAAAATCACTTAGAAGTTCCCCAGCGGAGTCGCCATTATGTTTGGACTCAGTTGGCTAACACACCAAATACTCTAGAAACAAGGGGTTTTCTGAAATCCTAAATATTCCTAAGATGAAAAAGACTTCAAAATCCCTAGTGGAGTCACCATTATGTTGAGGTTCCTGTGTTTTTTCCATATTGGCAAGAACAAAAGACAAGACAACATCAAACCACTTTGGGATCCTAGGATCTAGCCCTCCTGGATCCAGAGAGGGATCTCTTTATAAATGCAAAGAATGATATATATCTTTGAAGCTAAAAATGAGGTATTAGGCTAGGTATGAATCACAAGATTTTTTAATTGGTTTGGTTGTTGGGTTGGAGATCATTAACTGAGAAGGCTATGTGGAACAAAAAGGAAAAGAGTAGCAGAATGTTTCAGCATGGAAAGATAAGTCAAGATAGTGCCAATCCATTGGGCTATGGAGTCATGATAGGGGATTACTTTCATAACAACTATCCAAGGTTTCCATAGGGCAAGTCCTCTATACTAAAGGATCTTTTTGGATAGATGGTGAGATGGAACATTAGGAATGGTTGAAAGAAAGAGACTAAAGTGCAATCTATAGATCATGTCAGATGTCATTTCAATCCAGGCCTGCTTTGACACACTCAGAGGAAACTCTCAATAAAGACACAAAGGGTAGCTTAAGATCAAGTCAGAGGTCATTCAACTCTAGGCCTGATTTGAGCATACTCTAAAGGGAAAACGATCCAGTAGTCCTCATAACTACTTTAAAAAAGTAGGAAACATTTAAGGTTAAACATAGAGTTGGGTCTATAGATCGGAGAAAGACTTTTAACCTTCTCTGCTTTGACACCAACTCAAAGGGATCTTAGAAAGCGAACTGTTGGAAAATGACCCTAGTGGACAGGGCTAACTCTAAATCCCCAGTATCCCAATTCTTTTCAACTGAGACCAAACAAGAACATCTAAGAAACAAACTCGAAACTCATACATCAGTAAGCATGGGAAAACCAACGTCTTTGATTGGTTAAATTATGTGAATTTGCTCTTAGATACACAATCAAAGGAAAACATAAAGATAAAGATTTGACAGTGAGATTTAGGGTACTTCCAGTAGTATATCCTAATCTCTACTATTGTTCTTTATCTAAGAATAATGGACAGTATGATAAAACATGAAAGGAAACAATTACAGTGAGGAAAACATCACCAGTAATATAGACCAGGATCCTGTGAAATTTGCTTGTTCAATTGATGTGCAAAACCAGTCACATACTTTGAGCTCAATGGCTTGTTACAGTCAAAAATTCTCTTTCCCAACCTACTATTTACAAACTACTCAGCTACTTCCCCCAATAACAGTTCTAACAGTCGATAAAATCCCTATCAACCAACAACAACCTTTACAATGCATTTTCAATGAATATTTATAGGTGAATGAGGAGGAGGAGTAGTAGACATAAACTTAATTGATTCATTAAGACAGAGTGGAGGAATTAGTTGATGCCCATTCTGATTAATGGCTCTTCATTATTGTGTGTACTCTTTAGGATATTTCAAAGTCATTTGTCAGGTTGAAAATAACCTCAGGTATGTTCTTTGAAGTACTCTCTGACTGCAGGTACCCTGTTTTATCTTTTGTGACAAGTAAGGTGACAGAATGGTCTTTGTCCTGACAACTTTAGAAGCTTCTGTCAGTGTAATAACTTTTAAGGGCTTGAGGAGGCATGTAGAAATGCTGTAGGAATGTGTCCTTCCTAGGGAAAGGACACTTTGCTGATACGAGAGCACTGATATAACATGTTTATGTGCTTCAGACTTCATTAAGCCTCTTAATCATCCTTACGGTCTTCATCTGTGTCTTTGTCCTTTGAACACTAGATTATAGCATTTAAATCCTCAATAATGGGCTTTAATCCTTTAATTTCCTTCACTGATACTCTCTGTCGCATCTGTGATGCTCTCTCTGCGCTCTAAATCACCATTACGGTGACTGTTGAGGCAGAATGATTTCACCATCTATGTACCATGCACAATACAATAAACCTGTTATAAAATCCAAGGGGAGTGAGGGGAGGAATGCTGTGGAGGCCTGTGGAAATGGTGGCGCAGTGACAGAAATGGTGGATGCAGGTGAAAAACGAGTGAAAACCATGTGGAATGGTGAAAAACTGAGCTAATGAAGGTTTGGGACAAGGAGGATTTTGGACCGTGCGATTAGACTAATAGATGGTGATCAACGGTCAAGATTCACTAGTGAAGTCATTTAGACTAAATTAGGCAGAGAAAGAACTTTTAGTGTTAAAACAAAAAAGTTTAATGTTTGGGCGAATACAAAGGAAAAAGGCTAAAATGAGGGGAAACCGGGCATTTGGTGGTGGGACTAGGAGGGTGGAGGAAGATTGAATGTGGACCGTCTGATCACTGGAAGAGATCGACGGTGGAGATCTTTCGATGAAGTCCTTTGGAAGGTCTGATGAAATTAATATGGATGGGAACGTGATATAATAAGAGCCATCCGATTAAAGCAATCGACGTCACGATTAAATGAAGGACTATATCGGTGAGGAGTGGTTTTTCGAGGAAAACTACTGGCTTCGCGCAGCTCCGAAGTGGTTTTGAAATTTTGCCAAAAACAATGCGATATGCCTCGCCGCCTGACACGTGTCCTCCCAAAATCGCTTTTATCACATAATTTTGAAACATTAAACCTTGGACGCAAAAATTACACGATATGCATTCTCAGCCGTTGGATGAAAAGCGAAGATATCTGACAGTGGGAATGAGAGCGCGATGTGGAAAGGTGTATGGGCGGTAAGGAGGGAAGGGCCAATGGCGGATTAAATATTGACCATTGGATCTGTACAATGGATGGACAAGATTTGATTAGGGATCGGTGGAACAGTGGAACGGAGAAAGGGGGAGGCAGAGTGCGATGAAATCTGAACCATCAGATATGGCAGAATTAACAGCTAGGATTTAATTGTATCAGAGAAAAGGTAGTGGGCCAAAAATCCGAAGTTTTGATTTTGCGATTTGCAATTTAGCGCAGATCGTCAGATCATTGGAGAGATCAATGGTCGAGATTTGTTCGGAGGGGAAATGATGGAGGGCATGTGAGTGGAGCATGATTGAATCTAGACCATTGGTTCTTGTGGATTCAACAATCTAGATTAAATCGGTGGAGTGATGATGTTGGGCTCCAGAATGGGTTGCGATGGTGTCTCAACCATCAGATTTGTATGGATGGACGGTCAGGATTTAATCGGTAGGGTGATAATATTGAAATATGAGTAGAGCACGACGCGATCCTGACCGTTGGTTCTTGTGGATTCAATAGTCAGGATCTAATCACCGGATCAGTATCGGGGGAGGCAAGGGATGGCACTTAAGACTTTTGCGATTGGCGATCATGCAAGGGTCGTCGGATTATAGGGGAGATCAACAGTCCATACACAATCAGAGGGGTAATGAAAAGAGGTTATGGGAGTGATGCGGTATTATCGCTGACCGCTGGATCTCGAAGGATCGACGGTCAATATTGAAGTGGAGGTTGACAGAACAAAGTTTCATCACATCAGAAAAATAGAAGAAACAAAGGAAAATGTGATACATAAAACTTTGATTGCGATTGCGCGATGGGGCTTAGCGCTTGGTCCTGGGCATGGGTCACATGCGGAAAAGGGGCTAAGGGCTAAGTCGAAAGGGGCTTAAGGCCTTAATGTAAAAGGGGTGTTTTAGGCCAAAAAACAGGGATTTTTAAGCCAAATGACGGGTTCCGGTAGGTAGAAAAGGGGATTTTAAAACCAAATAAAGGGAGCTATAAGGTTTTAAAAGGGGATTTCTATGATTTGGAGGGTTAACAAGGGATTTTGAAAGGGGGAAAGGTGTTAAAAACAGAGGCTTTGTGGGGATGAAATAGGGCAAATGGAGGCCTTTTTGAAACATCCGTTTTTCACAAAACAGCAAAGCTTTTTTCAATGAAAACATCAGTGAAGATCTCTTCAAAGGAAAAAGACACATAGAGGATTCAAGAATGAAATATTTTCAAGGGAAATGTTTCTCTTGAAGACTCAAAACGTATTTAGCCACCTATTTTCTATGTCAAAAATTTATAGGTGGCTAACAATATGAATTACTAGTAATTATTGTGTTATGTGTTTTCTGTCTTTAAGTTGTGAAAAGATTTGTGTACTATGTTCTTAGATCTCGATCTGTCATGTTCTGTTTGTGTATTGTTGCGTTAATGATATAATAGATCTGATGCATGTGGATGCAAATAGATAGTTAATTTACTCTATGTAGAGTAGGGTAATCAAGGATTACCAGATCTAGTGTTGTTCTGCTTGCTTTACCCATCCTTTCTCAGGTTGTAGAAACCTAGTTCTAGCACCCAACCATACTACTTCAGGCGAGACTTTGACCTGCGAAAGCAAGTCACTGCTGACAGGGCTAGTAGTATAGGGGTTTGTTGGCAAACCTTGCTTACCGAATCTGGGTCAGGACCCCTCGAGCCAACAGTCCTCTAACTCCATAGAGTCACAACTTTTGACATTATTAGTACATTGTCTCTCTAGATCTCCAATATTAATAGGTTGAATCACTATAGCACAAAATTCAATGCACATTCTCAATAATTTTTTGTGGTTATACTAAAATCAATACAAACTTTTAGTATTAATGTACCATCATACATTCAGTTACATCAATCATAAATCAACATCTACACTAAAATCAATGCATCTAATGCAAGCAATCAAATAGCATTAGAAAACAATATCTACACTGAGATCAATGCATCTAATGCAAACAATCATATAGGATTAGAAACCAACATCTACACTAAAACCAATGCATCTAGTGCAAGCAATCAAATATAATTAGAAATCAACATCTACATTGGAATCAATGCATCTAGTGCAAACAATCAAATAGAATTAGAAAAAATCTACTCTGAAATCAATGCATATAGTGTAAGTAATCAAATAGGATTAGAAATCAACATCTACACTGAAATCAATGCATCTAGTGAAAGTAGTAAAATGCGATTAGAAATCACCATCTACACCAAAATAAGTTCCTTTAGTGCAAGAAATATTCTTCCCTCTCCCCCTCTCCACACACATATATATATATACATATATACATATACATATATATATATATATATATATATATATATATCCCTCCATCTCTCCTTCCTTGTCTCTCTACCTCATCCCCCCAAACACACACACTTTCTCTCTATATATCTATCTCTCCCTCTCCCCTCCACTCTCTTCTTCAAACTCTACACCTTCCATCTATATCTCTATCTCCCTTTGTCTCTCCTTTGTCTCTCTATATCACCCCCCAAAATATACACACTATTTCTCCCTATCTATATATCTCTCCCTCCCTCTTCCTCTCCCTTTGTCTTTGGCTTCCCCTTCTCTCCCTCTCTGCCCCTTTCTATCTCTCTTCCCTCCCCTCCTCTCTACCTATCTCACCATCTCTCTTATCATTCCTTCTCTCCCACTCCAAATTTCTCTCTCTGTCTTTCTTCTTGAATCCCTCCCCCCCCCCTCCGACTCCATCTCTCTCTCTACCTCCTGTTATCACTCAGATTTTCCTTGAAGTTGTTGGGAAGAGGAAAGGGGTCCGAGGTAACCACAAACCAACTTTTAGGTACATAATCTAGCCAATTTGTACCCAGAGAGGGCTCTCTATTTAATTTTTAGCTTTGTTTTGAAAGATATTAGGCTAGTTACGAAAGTTTAGGGATTTTGATTGTGTTTGGGTGATGAAATTAAATAGCAGAGAATTTAGACTGAGTAGTTTAGGCCATTGGGCTAATGGAGTCAAAGAAAGATGGCTTAACTGGGTCAAGTTTCTTAACAAGAGATGGTTTCACAGGACAAGGTAATCAAATAGGGAACAATTAAAGATCTAAAATAGATGGAATGAACTTCAAAATGGGTGAAGGGAAATTAAGAATCCTTCAACATATTCAAAAGAGGGAACTTGAATGATTATTAATAAAGAGAAATTAAGAATTCTTTATCAAATAATCAATATGAATAAACTAGAAAACAGGAGCAATTAAGAATTCACTGTTTGTACGAGTTCAGAAGAAAACATTAAGAATAACAACGATTGAAAACAGGTTACGCTTAAGCACTTTCTGAATTATTCTTTTTCATTGATCATTCAGATATGAAACACAGATGGTATAATAAACAAGTATAAAACTTTAAAACATAAGAGATAGATGACTTATTGATCCGTTGTTTGACTCAAGAATCTTGTAAAAAGTCCTTTGCATCAATTCCTTATCCAGCTATCCATGCGAAATTTGTCCAAAAACACTTTTATTCCAAAATAATCAATGTTACAGCAAAGTCTAAGAATCCACCCCCCTCAATACTCTAATTGAGGGAGTATTTATACAAAAAATATCTCCTAACAGAGAGATATATTTCAGGATGACTCATGAATACGTTACAAGAAAATAGAGACAGATGGTCTCGTAGATAAGAGAAAAGGTAACTAATGTTGTGCTGTTCCTATTTTTATGAATGTGCTGGAGGTAGGCCCTATGATTTGGCTTGTTGATGTCTTCTTTGGTAACTCTGTGCTGGCTGCTCTGTTTTTACTGATACTCTTTACCTGTACTGATACAATTTGACCTGTTTGATCTCTGTTTATCCTTTTTACCATTACTTACTTATTGTAGTAAATAATCAAAATTTATCCAAGGATATTTTTACAGAATGTCCAACATATCTTCCCACCATTGTGCTTCTGGTATTCGGGCTCTTTGAAGCTTTCATAGGGTCTCATTAGTTTCTGTATATCTGAAAAAAGTAGGCTGATCTGGAAATAAGTGCTTTACCTCATGTTTGAGATAAAACAAATTTTCCAAACTGTCATGAAGAATTTTGCCTGTAGGCAATGCTTTTGCTGCTGAGGAACTTGTCGATGAACTGGCCTGGTTGTCTGCATACTTATTTAGTTTCTCAACATAGCTTTGATGGCTCATTAGTTTATCAAAATAAACTAAAGGACTTGGTAACCCTTTACTTTGCAAAATATCGAATCTTTTTGTAAAAGCATTAATTTCCTCCTGCATATCATGACATCTTCTTTCTAAGTTCTGCATTAGAGTTCTTTTAGTAAAAACCTTTTTTACCTCCAAAATTGTCCCTGTTCTGTCTTGGATGCCCAGTTCCTCAAGCTGATATTTATTCTTGGTATTTAAAAACTGTATGAGCTCATTGGCTTCTTCAGGCATATTCCCTAATTCTTCCCTTGCCTTTTGAACTTATTCCAGAGCCAATTTAACTAAATCATTTTTCTCATACATTATTTGGATTGATGGCCAGATATCATTTATTGATTGAGTGATGTTGGCCCAAAGAATTTCTTTGATTTCTTTCAAAGGTTTCTCCAATGTGAGATCCTTTTCCAATGCTTTGACCAATTTTTCTAATCTGTTGATCTCTCTTGTCTTTTCTGCAACACTTATCTTTGAGAGATCATATTTTTGTTCTAAGGTAGTAAATTGTACCTTTGTTTTCTGGAGCTCTGTCACTTTAAGTTTCAATTCCTCCATTGATTTTATTAATTCTTCAGTGCTTAAATTGGAAGTGTTGCCCTATGCTGGTCCTGCTAACTGACCTGTTGTTGTTGTACCTGTAATCACTTATGTTGTAGATGCTGGGATGTTTGGTGCTACTGTTGTGACTAATGGTATCATGTTGGGAGGCTGAGAGGTCAACTCTCCCTACTTTTCCTTTAATGCCTTTTCAAGTTCTTGTTCAGTTTCATTCAGTTGCTCATTAAGTTTCAAGAGCAAATCCATCAATTCTTCTTCAGATTTTTGCTTTATTACCTCAGTAGTCTGTGGATGCCTTAAAGGTGGAAACTTTAGATGTTTCCTTAGAGCTGAAATATCATCATCTTTCTTTTTAATCAAGGCTTCTGTAGCCTTAACATCTTTGGGATTATGACCCAATCCAATAATTATTTCTTCCAAATTTTTTATTATGTTTTCCTTGGCCTGGGAGGAAGCTTTTTCCAGGTGCAATTGAGCAGCAGTATTATCCAAGGAATTTTTTAATCTTTGGGCCATCATTGATTTATCAGTCAAAGTTGAATAAATCATCTCTCCAGTTTGTTTGTGTAGTTCAATCTGATCCAAAGGATGAATATCCTTTGCCATGACTTCAAAATTGGTTCTGACATAGTCTGCAGCTATTTGAGGCTGCTGCACTTTAGGCTTGAAATGACTCATCACCATTTTACCCTGCTGGATGTCATAGGCTGACATCAATCTCTGTTGATTTTTGGGAGCCATCTTTAAATATTGATTATAGACTTGAAGTCTTAATGGATCATTTCTGGCCTTTATATTTATAAATGTTTTCTTAATATCCCAAGCATCCTTTACTGGTGGTCTAAAGGAAGATACCTCTGCACTTTGCTGTCTTTGTAGCTCTTTTCTTTGTGAGTCAGTGGATGTCCCACTGATTGTGAATGTTTTCTAACTATCTAACTCTTCTCTCCTCTGACTGTCAGTGGTTTCTTGAACAAATTCTTCTTCTGAGAGAGGGTTTAATATTTGTATTTTGATACCAGGCTGTTCTGAAGGTCCACTGATAGGGGTAGTTGTTTCTACATCTCTCTTTTTACTTTCTTCTTAATTGAGAGGAGTTTGCAAGATTGAAATTTCTTCCACATTAATCTGAGTGGGGGAAGTTTGTATTTGGGCCTGTTCCTTGGAAGTTTCAGGCTGCTCTGACATTGTGAATTGCTCTGTGACTTGTGTACTAATCTCCTTTTCCTTACCTTTGGATATTACTGTGGCTGGTGCACTGGTTCCCTACAAATGTTGCTGAGAGGTTCCAACAGAATAAGGACCAATTCTTGGTCTTTGTACCTGCCCAAAAGAATCCAGGTCAAGTATTTTCTCAAGATCTTTCATAACATTCTCAACACTGACCTATTCACTATCTTGTTCTACTAAGGTCCCTCCCATCCATTCATCCATATTTGCAAATTGTTCAATCTATGGAATCCTATGGTGAAGGTATGGTGACAATTTGTTTTTCATTCTCCTATCACATATAAAGCTGTTTGGGTCATAAGGTACCCACCAGAATTTTTTTTCCAATTTGAGATAGTCTTCTAGAATTCTTTCTGCTTCTTTTCCTGCATCCCTAGTATTACAGACAAAAGGGCCTAATTGACTCTCGATTATGAGCTGAGCTTTTTTCTTTGCATTGCAAAAATGGACTATGTCTGAATTTATCATTTTTTTGAAGTATTCTAAGGCAAAGAGCCTCATCAGAACATACTTCGGTAGCTTGAAAGGACAGAGCTCACACCCATATATCCTAATTTCTATATGATTTTGGTATAGGTACCAATCACTTATCCTGTATTGCTTTTAGAGTTAGAGGATTTTCTTCATATCACTATTGACCCTAGGAGGGGAAACTCCTGTCAATAAGGTGGTTGATGGGTGAACAAATAGGTCAATGAATTAAATGTAAGAATAAGGGGACTCAAAGGAATTATGGAAGATTGCAGACCAGAAGATTACAAACCTTGGATTTCCTTTGGTGTCAAGTTTCTTGACAAGGAAGGGGAAATTCTCTGACTGATAATAAAGCATGAGATGGTATATAAAAGTGGAGTATTTGAAAACTTTTTCATTTTCTAATCTCATGTACTGGTCATGAATCTTAATAGAAATGTATGAGGCAAAGTCATATTTGACAGTAGGGGGCTGTTCAGGAGTAAAAATTGACAACAACACTAGGGTTAACTTATCAACGTATTCAATAGTGTTGAAACCCATTACAGAAGATATCATATTCAATATGATTCTTCCCATATATGTGAAAAAGGTATATCCATAAGGAGGAAGGCCTTTGGGTTGATGTTCTTGTAGCATGAAAGTCTGACAGATGAGATTCAGCTTTTCTTGGGATAAATTTGTGGATTTTTCAAGTAAATCTCCCATGGAAAGGGGAGTCAAATTTTGACCGGGATGAAATTGTAACATTTCATTGATAGATTGAGCAGTTATTGGGAAAAGAATGATTTGACTTGGGGACGTGACTGCTCATTGATTGGGATCGTAATTGGCATGGCAGTGATAAATTATTTCAGGAAAAACATGAACTGAGGGTAAAAGATACATAGGAAGATTGGATTCCCACAGTTCAAAAATATCAGAGCCGTTTAGGTAATTATCTCTGCATTGGAAAAACATTCTGAGTGGATTTTCACTAAGGATGAGGTCTTTTATCTGAAAATCCCTATCCACTAGAGGCAGATAGTCTAAATCTTTATGGGGGGCATTCAGAGGTGCAACATTCAAAGCCACAGGGGTTTCCATTTCTAGTGCCTGTGGATTCATAAAGGAATTTGGGTTTTTGATGGAAAAATGGGCAAAACAACAAGTCTGGGAACTTATAGAGTGAAATAAAGACTGAATTTGGAATTAAATAAAAAACCAAGACTTACAGGGTTTGACCGAAATTGGATAAATACCTGTTTCCGGGTGTTGGGAAAAATACTGAGAGGGGGGGGGGGGGTGAATCAGTATTTAGAGCTTATAACATAAATTCAACTTTTTCTTTGAGCATATTTCCATACATGGTTTTTATGAACGGAACTAGCGTATGCACTCGGAAATGCAGAAGGAAACTAGCGTATGCTAATTTAACTTTCCAGATTTAGAGAAATTCTCAGAAGCAGTCTTATAAACAGATTTATCAGTTATGTATCATGTTAGAATTTATGAACAGTAATCAACATAATAAAGCATCACACACATGAACACAAATATTTAAGGTGGAAACCCAATTTGGGAGAAAACCACCGCTGTTGTTGTCTCAGTCTTCAATCTTTATTATATAGAAAACCTTTTACAACATTGTACTGATGCAGACTTATACTAGTACGCAGGCTTCTACCTGCAGAAGGCTGCAACCTTCTCTCATTTTCCAGCTTCAACTGGAAGGGAGGTCCAACCCCCTGATCTCGTTTACCAGCCTCTCCTGGAAGGGAGCTTTGACCCCCTGATTTCAACACCAGCTTCTACTGGCTGAAAGCTTCTACTTCCATACTGAAGGCTTCAACCACTGCAGACCACGTTTCATCAATTTTCATACTGGATCAAACAGCTTCAACACAACCCTTCACTTAACATCAACAAACATACTTTTCCCAAAACTTCAAACAGAACAGTGAGACCACTGTAACCAGAATATCAGAAATAACCCAGACTTCAGAAAAGATATGCAGATACAAACTCAAACCTGAGCATTCTTTAATTCAAATAGCATACGCTACTTTGATTCACTGAAGCTGCGTACATACGCGCTTTCCTGCACACCAACCCGCGTATACTTCTGTGTATTTTATTATTCTTCAGAAAACCCTATACGCACCCTTTATTAAGCAAACCTATGTATACATGCGCTTTTGCTGAGACAAACTAGCGTATAGAACTATAAATAGAAAAATTTGCAGAACAGACCAGATCTATAAACTTACCCAGATTTCTTCATTACCTTCAACAGACTTTGCGCCAGATCTTCACCATTTCTTCTTCTACAGATCATCTTAGAGATTCATCATCATTAGATCTAGAGAGCTTGAACCATCATCAGTTCCATGGGTGCATCATAGATTTAGATCTATCAATTCAGAACATAGTTCATTCATTCAGATATTCCTTAGAGAAATTTATTCATCCATAACCCTTACACACGCACACCTTGCACCACGATCTTCTTCTCCTTAAATAGATTTAGCTTTTTCCAATATCATGAGACAAAACCACACAACTTCCGATGGTATTCTTGGACGAAATCAAATAAACGATACAACACTCAATACTGTGTGCCACAACCAGGGTAATGCCCCTTGGTATTATAGATTTGGAGCGCAAAAGGGCATACGCGACTTGGGACGTACTTATCCGCGTACATACATGACTTGGCTTTTACAAACCCGCGTATACATTGTTCTATATGGAAAAAGTCAATATGCTTATATAAAACTGCTGATGGATTTATGAGATTCTTCATACAGTCATTAGTTACATCCTTTGCCAGAGAGTTGCCATCAAGGACAACCAATTCAATATAGTAAGATACAAGAAACATATTGCCAACAATCTCTCCATCAAGGACAACACATTGCATCATATTGCCAACAATCTCCCCCTTTGGACTTGATGGCAACCATACTGGTGTTTGATCACCACAACAGATTGATACATTGATTATAACCATTATTCAAACACCATGATACTCTCCCCCTTTGACATCAAGGGCAAAGGGCGGATCAAGACCAAAACAAGGTTTTTCTTCTCTTGTAGAAAGAAGAGCTCTGTAGATCTGATGTGCACCGAAGTTACCATGCTCCCCCTGAGTTCATGCTGAATCTTCAAACATATTTTTCAACGAAGTACATAACTATATGACCTTTCCTATCACCAAGGACTCATACTTACATCAATGATCCAACCAAGTGGATTTACATATGAGACTCAAGTACCCAACCAAGTGGGTTTACATAAGAGATTCAAGTACCCAACCAAGTGGGTTTAAAAATTTGAAGAAGTCCTTACATGACTGAATATTACAATTTTACATCATAGATCTTAACATGACCTTTTCATCAAATTACATAAATGACTTATACAATCAAGACCAAAGAATCTCAAACATGAGATCAGATCACATCAAATAAGGAGAATGCCAACAATGCATCATTTCCACATGACCAATGCTCCCCCTTAGCTTGTGCATCCTGAACACTTTCAACAGCAAATCATCAATGCATCTTCATCCAAAACATCAGAGAATGAAACAGAATTATGAGAACTGGAACACTACCAGAGATACCAAACAGCACCGCAGCTGTGCTGAAGAATGTTGACCTAGAAAAATTCTGTCAACATACACCCATACACGATTCTCTGTGTATAAACGCACGTACATACGCGACTGTCCTTCATGAAATCCGCGTATCCAATTTAATCTTCTGTTTTTAAGTAGATCTGGTCCTTTGCATGGCAGAGACTACTCCAAGCTACTGTCTGAGATATTCGAATGCTTCCCTAGGTAATGGTTTGGTAAATATATTAGCAACTTGTTCTTTGGAGGGAACATACTCCAACTTCACCTTTTGTTCAAGCACTTGTTCACGTAAGAAGTGATACTTGATGGTAATGTGCTTGGTATTGAAATGCATAACGGGATTCTTTGAAATACTGATGGCACTTGTATTATCACACATAATGGAGATAGGAGGTGAACATTTGATTTGAATGTCTTGTAAGGTTTGCATCATCCAGAGAAGTTGAGTGCAACATGATGCGGCAGCCACATATTCTGCTTCTGCTGTAGATAAGGCAATAGAGCTTTGCTTCTTGTTGAACCAAGATACCAACCGGGGCCCCATATAGAATGCACCACCACTTGTGCTTTTCCGATCATCAACATTTCCAGCCCAATCTGCATCAGTGTAAGCATGAAGAGTAAGATCAGCATTCTTTGGATACCATAGTCCAAAGTCTTGAGTTCCTTGTAGATATTTGAATATTCTTTTGACAGCCTGGAGATGAGACTCTTTTCGATTAGCTTGGAATCGTCCAACAATCCCAACTGCATGCATAATGTCTGGTCTTGTCCCAGTGAGATAAATTAGACTTCCTATCATAGATCTGTATTCTGGTTGATTCACCGTGGGGGAGTCATCATTAGAACTGAGATTACATCCGGTTATCATTGGTGTACTTACAGGTTTGCGATATTCCATGCCATACTTCTTCAGAATTTTCTTAAGATATTTTTCTTGTGATAAGAATATGCCATCTGTTTCTTGTTGCACTTGCAAGCCAAGAAAGAATGTTAGTTCCCCAAGTAAAGACATTTCAAATTCTTGCTGCATAACAGAAGCAAATTTCTGACTCATAGATTCTTCATTACTTCAAAAAATGATATCATCAACATATACAACCACAATCAATAGTTTATCATTTTTAGTTTTTGTGTATAAGTTGCTATCAGCAGACCCTTTTGAAAATCCTTGTTGATGAAGATATTTGTCAAGACGATAGTACCATGCCCTTGGAGCTTGTTTGAGACCATATAGAGCCTTTTTAAGTATACAAACAAGTTTTTCATCATTTCCCAAAATGAATCCTTCTGGTTGTTCTATATAAACTTCTTCTTCTAGATCACCATTGAGAAAAGCAGATTTAACATCCATTTGATAAACTTTGATTTGTTGGAAGCTTGAAAAAGAAAGAAAAATTCTTATGGCTTCAAGTCTGGCTACAGGAGCAAAGGTTTCTTCAAAGTCTATACCTTCTTGTTGAGCATACCCCTTGCAAACAAGTCTAGCTTTATTTCTTATAACATCCCCATTCTCGTTTAACTTGTTTTTGAATATCCATTTAGTTCCAATGACATTTTTGTCATGAGGTCTTGGTACTAATTCCCAAGTGTGATTCTTTTCAATTTGATCAAGCTCTTCATTCATGGCTTGAATCCAACATTCATCTTTGCTAGCTTGATTGACATTATGTGGTTCAATAGTGGATAGAAATGCAAGATAGCTAGAATATCCCAAAAGAGTCCTTCTTGTTTGTACACCTGATCTCTTATCTCCCAAAATTTGAGATTCTGGATGATTCTTTTGAACATATCTGGATGAAGCTTTTTCAGATAAATCATCTTCAGATTCTTGATTGGGTTCACTGTCTATATCATTTCTATTTGATGTAGAAGGATACATGTCATCATCGTCTTCATCTGTTGTTTGTTTTTCTTCTTTTGGAGCTGCAGGAGACTCATCAATAACAACATCAATACATTCAACAATCTTCCGAAGTCTTTTATTGTAACATTTATATGCTCTACTCCTAGAGGAGTAACCAAGAAGTATTCCTTCATCTGCTCTGGGTTCAAACTTGCCAAGTTTTTCATCATTATTTTTTATAAAGCATTTACTTCCAAAAACTCTAAAATGCTTCACAGTGGGAGGATTACCATACCATAGTTCATATGGAGTTTTATCACTATTTACACGAACATGTGCCTTGTTAAGAATATTTACCATTGTATGTGCTGCTTCTCCCCAAAATGTGTCAGGTGTTCTGGAATCATCAAGCATAGCTCTAGCCATTTGTTGAACTGTTCTATTCATTCTTTTTGCTACGCCATTTTGTTGTGGAGTGCCAGCTACAGAAAACTATCTTTTTATGCCATGTTGTTCACAAAATTCAAGGAATTCATCTGATGTATATTCTCCTCCTCGATAAAATCTAAGACACTTGATTTTTAGATCTAATTCATTTTCAACCAGTGCTTTGAAGATCTGAAATTTCTCAAATTCTTCATCTTTGTGTTTAATCAACCCAATCCAACACATTCTAGTGAAATCATCAATAAATAAAATATAATATTGTTCACCACGTGGTGACTTTTTCCTCACAGGTCCACATATGTTAGTATGAATGAGTTCAAGAGGCTTACTTGATGATCCTTCCTTGGAATTAAATTTCACTCTGGTTTTCTTACCGAATTGGCAAGATTTGCATATGATACTTTCAGGTAGAGTAATATTGGGAAGATCACGAACAGCTTTAAGTCTGCTTGATTTGTTGATTTGAGAGAAGCTCAGATGCCCCAACCTTCTATGCCATAGCCAGTTTTCTGAAGATTTACTCAAGTAACATTGTTCTTTGCAATTCTTCAATACATACAGGTTGCTTGGAGTTTTGTTTCCTTTTATAATTGTTTTACCTGTTTCAAGATCACGTACCACACATTATTTTGAACTAAAGACAACTTCAGTTCCTTGATCACACATTTGACTTACACTCAACAAGTTATGCTTTAATCCATCCACATACATGACATTATTAGCTTTCACCTTTTCTTTTAGAAAAATAGACCCTTTTCCCTTAATGACAACAGGAGTATCATTTCCAAATGTAACATTCTTTTCCTTTTCTAGAGCACTATATGCAAGAAGTTTGTTTTTGTCACCTATCATGTGTTTTGAGCACCCACTATCAATGTACCATTGATTTTCTTCACCTTCTGCAAATAAAGCTATGCCACAATTTTCAACCTGTGATTCCTTCTTTTTCCACACTTTGGAGCTTGAAGGAAAATGTTCTTTGAGCTGGACTTTGCTCCTGCATTCAGATTCTTCATGGCCAAAGTTATTGCAATAAGCACATTCAACTTCATTTTGAAGAGGATAAAAGTTGTTATAGGTATTCTTCTTTGTTCCAATATCAATCCTTTTCTTTCTTGCTTCTCTTGTCATGATGGTTTTATATGCAACACATTGAACAACTTTATGACCAAAATTGTGAAATGAGAAACATTGTCCATTGAAGAAGAAATTTCTGCAATCATGAAATATTCTATTTGAATTTACCTGTTGGTTGGTGTTTCTTTGAAAGGTATTCCTGTTAGTGTTCTTTGAATTGAGATGGTCATGCTTTACCTGTGAAGATTCTTTATTCCCTTGCTGAGTGGCAGAATGCTGTACATTTGCTGTAGCTGCTTTTAGATAATTTGGTGCTGAAGCCTGAGAAGATTCTCTGATATATCCAAGACCTGTCTTTATAAGGGGAGAACATTGTACCTTGATAATTTCATCTAAGGTTTCAAATCCTTTAGCAAATCTAAGATTCAAAGTCTTCACTTTCTCAATTTCTTTTCTTAGACTTACTATTTCACATTCTAATTTCTCATTGTGTTTCTCCTTTTCTTCAAGCTGATTTTTCAGAGTTTCTATGGATATTATACTTTCTTCTAAGCATATTTTGAGTTGATTGATTTCATCAAGAAAATAATTTTCCTCTAAAGCATCCATAAAAGTATATTTTTCTTCTCTAGATTCTTTGTCAAATGCCATGAGAAGTCTAAGATCTTGTTCACATTCTTCCTCACTGTCAGATAACCCATCACTGTCTTCATGAGTATAGTAACTTTTTCTAGTGCTAAACCGATTCTTATTCCTTCTTGCTACTTCCTTCCCTTTTTCATGTGTTTCTTTATGAGGACACTTAGCAGCATAGTGACCAACTCTTCCACAAGCAAAAAATTTGAAAGGAAGCTTACCTCTGAACCGTCTTGTGCCAAGTTGGAGTTTCTTTACAAAATTTACCTCATCTTCTTCTGAGATATACCCTGATCCTTCTGTCTCTTGTACTTCTTTCCCTTTTGTAGAAGCTCTAAAGATGAATTCTTTGACTTCAGATGGTCCTCCTCTTCTCATTTCACATGCAATTAGTATGCCATGAAGTTGTACCACAGTAATATTTTGAAGATCCTGCTTTTCTTCAAGAGCTGAAATTTTTGACTCAAATTTTGTCGTTAGAGATCTTAAAACTTTCTCAACCAAAGTAGATTCGGTTATTGTTTCACCCAGATTTCTCATACGATTTACAATATCATCAAGACGTAAAAATAAATTGGCAATGCTCTCCTCATTATGCATTTTTAGATTCTCATATTGAATTCTGAGAGTTTGGAGTTTAGCACTTTTTACCTTTGCATCACCTTCATAACTTAGAATGATTTTTTCCCATATTTCCTTTGCTATATCCAGCTGCATGACTTTGACAAATTCTGATTTAGTTAGACTTCCTAATAGAGCATTGACCGCCTTTGCATTTGTTTCATAATTCTTTATTTCCGTTGGATCTGTTGGTACTGTGGCTAGATATTGATATCCTCCTTCAACAATAGCCCATACATCTACTCCTAGAGACTGAAGATAGGATCTCATCCTTGTTTTCCAGAAGATTAAATTGTTTCCATTGAAGAGTGGAGGCTTGATAGATGCTATTCCATCTTGATTGCTCATCTTGTTCGATCTTCCTTATAGCAGCTAAGCTTTTTCAGAAGGACCTGCTCTGATACCAATTGTTGGGAAAAATACTGAGAGGGGGGGGGGGGGGGGGTGAATCAGTATTTAGAGCTTATAACATAAATTCAAATTTTCCTTTGAGAAGATTTCCATACGCGGTTTGTATGAACGGAACTAGCGTATGCACGTGGAAATGCAGAAGGAAACTAGCGTATACTGATTTAAATTTCCATATTTAGAGAAATTCTCAGAAGCAGTCTTATAAACAGATTTATCAGTTATGTATCATGTTAGAAGTTATGAACAGTAATCAACAGAATAAAGCATCACACATATGAACACAAATATTTAAGGTGGAAACCCAATTCGGGAGAAAACCACTGTTGATGTCGTCTCAGTCTTCAATCTTTATTATATAGAAAACCTTTTACAACATTGTACTGATGCAGACTTATACCAGTATGCAGGATTCTACCAGCAGAAGGCTGCAACCTTCTCTCGTTTTCCAGCTACAACTGGAAGGGAGTTCCAACCCCCTGATCTCGTTTACCAACCTCTCCTGGAAGGGAGCTTTGACCCCTTGATTTCAACACCAGCTTCTACTGGCTGAAAGCTTCTACTTCCATACTAAAGGCTTCAACCACTGCAGACCACGTTTCATCAATTTTCATACTGGATCAAACAGCTTCAATACAACCCTTCACTTAACATCTACAAACATACTTTGCCCAAAACTTCAAACAGAACAGTGAGACCACTGTAACCAGAATATCATAAATAACCCAGACTTCAGAAAAGATATGCAGATACAAACTCAACCTTGAACATTCATTAATTCAAATAGCATACGCTACTTTGATTCACTGAATCTGCGTACATACGAGCTTTCCTGCACACCAACCCGCGTATACTTCTGTGTATTTTATTATTCTTCAGAAAACCCTATACGCACCTTTTATTAAGCAAACCCGCGTATACACGCGCTTTTGCTGAGACAAACAAGTGTATAGATTTGTAAATGGAAAACTTTGCAGAACATACCAGATCTATAAACTTACCCATATTTCTTCATTACTTTCAACAGAATTTGCGCCAGATCTTCACCATTTCTTCTTCTGCAGATCATCTTAGAGATTCATCATATCAGATCTAGAGATTTTGAACCATCATCAATTCCATGGGTGCATCATAGATTTAGATCTATCAATTCATAACATAGTTCATTCATTCAGATATTCCTTAGAGAAATTTATTCATCCATAACCCTTACACACGCACGCCTTGCACCACGATATTCTTCTCCTTAAATAGATTTAGCTTTTTCCAATACCATGAGCCAAAACCACACAAATTCCGATGTTATTCTTGGACGAAATCAAATAAACCATACAACGCTCAATACTGTGTGCCACAACCAGGGTAATGCCCCTTGGTATTATAGATTTGGAGTGCAAAAGGGCATACGCGACTTGGGACGTACTTATCTGCGTACATATGTGACTTGGATTTTACAAACCCATGTATACATTGTTCTATATGGAAAAAGTCAATCTACTTATATAAAACTGCTGATGGATTTCTGAGATTCTTCATACAGTCATTAGCTGCATCCTTTGCCAGAGAGTTGCCATCAAGGACAACCAATTCAATATAGTAAGATACAAGAAACATATTGCCAACAATCTCTCCATCAAGGACAACTTCATCAAGTAGGTTGCCATCAAGGACAACACATTGCATCATATTGCCAACACCGAGAAGTGAATAGTGATGAAAATAGGTGTAGGCAACTGCTGACAGGTTCTGGACTATTCAGCTGCAAGTTTTTTAGCAAGGCGGTGGTTGGAAATCTTCGACAGTTGGATTTGACGTTCTTTGCATGGGAACACTAGTCGTTGCACGGGATAATGAAAATGATGCACGTTTGTTTGTTTTATTCACAAACACAAAGTTGGCGGCGTTTTATTTTTCATGTGGATAACATATGCGGTAAGCGGTATGTATTGCACCGCTTTTGGGGACAGGCGGTTTTTAGCCGAGAGCTAGCAATTCCATACATCTTGCGACGCGTGGTGAGGCACTATTTGGAAAACTGTTGCGCGATCATGCGCTATCATTCAGTCGTGGGAGGTGGTATGATATGGACGACAGCCATTGGATTTGTAGGGGTTGATCGGATGGCTATCGGGGAAGCAAGATGACGAGTTTTTAAAGGGTGGGCCCAACATAATTAAATATTATTTAATCATATTAGGAGGAGTATGATTGGTGGGGTAAGTTCTTAATTAATCATGAGGGTAATTAATCATTTTTTAATATGGCAGGGAGTTGGGGCTCTTAATTAGTTGCAGATTTAACTAATTAATCCAAATTAACACAGTATTATGGTTATATTTCAACCAAGGGGCGGGATATATATGAATGATTTATGGATGACTTTAAGTACTTAGGCTTTTTAAATTATCGGGCCGAGGGTCCGGTCCCTCCAAAAGTCAAGGAAATTCCTTGAGCCCCTCTAATTTTCAAATGCCTTAGTACTTAGAGGAAATTAGTGAAATTTTAGGGAAAAATGACAAGGGAAGTTAATCATTTGACTTTTTTTTGCTTGAAATTATTCCAGTATAATGCATGTCTTGTGTTTATGATGAAAGTGAAGATTAGCACATTTAGAGTCATTATCCATCACACGTAATTCTGCAACAACATCTACCTACCCTACCTACTTTAACCTACCATTTTTTCTTCTTTATTAGGGTGCACTTAGACTGGCAAACCCTTATCACACTTTCTTTTCTTTTACATCTAGAAATCTATCTAAGTCTAACCTTATTTCATCCAAGGGCCCAGATTAAGCTGTTCAGCTCTTTTTATTTACTCTACCTATCTACTTATCTGCCAAGATTAAATAGTTTGGTCATATTTTATTCTCTATCTCTAAAACATAAAATTGAAAGATGAACTAGCCAAGCTTAAACTGTTTGAATGTTCATCAATTGTGGCATAAGATACAAGTTACACACAATTTTTTTATTTACATAAGAGAAAAAAGTAGTGGCATTTAGACTTGCACACTTTCCTTGGCCTTTCTTTTGGTGGGGTTCATTTTCTTTTACTTTTTTTGGCCATTTTTATTCTTTTCACCCTTTCGTATACCCTCTTTACATTTTTTTTTTTTTGACAATATGGAAAACCTTTGCAACAAGGAAAGGTATGAACATATTACATAGCCCATCAAGTCAATCATGATATATGACACCTATTGGTATAGGAGTCTAACACTGACTCCACTTGGGGATGGCTTTTCCTGGTGAAAAGTCAAGAATAGCAGGTCAGTTGTCCTCAGAATGATTTTGACTGAACTATGGAATATTCTTCTACTTGTTTCTTTATTTTATGTATGACAGTGATACCTCTGAAGCTTAGGACCTTCTCTTCGGGCTTCAACTCCAGCAAGTTACTATCCACTCAAAACTGTGACATTACAAAGGATATAGTATGTACATGTTAACAATCAGGATATCCTAATAAATAGGATCAAAGTAATGTTTCAACATTCGACCATTAATTGGCCCATCTTCAGTTTCTGCACCATCCAAGTTTTTCAGAAAATATGTATTGTTTCCTTGTAAAGCATGGATAATATAAGGTCCTTTCCACAGGAAGTCAAACTTCCCATGTTTTCCCTTATCCTCTCTTATGGAATCCCATCTTAGTACTTTGTTTCCAAGTTGGAAATATTCTGCTTTGGTTCTTTTATCAAATATATTCTTAAGTTTCTCCTGCAATACTTGGGATCTCTGATATACTTCCTCTCTGGTCTGCTACAAATTGATAGTCTGGTTTATTCTCCTTTGAATATCATTAGGTTCAACCTGATCTTCTTGAAGTAATTTCATTACAGGGACTCCTAAAGATGAAGGAAATACAGCCTCAATGCCATAGACCAACTCATAAGGACTGGTCCCAATATATTTTTTGGTGGTGAGTCTGTCTGCCCATAGTGCATTTGTAAGTTTCTTGTGTCAATTTTTCTTATTTCACTCCAATAATTTCTTAATAATATTGATGAAACTCTTGTTGGAGGACTCAGCCAGTCCATTACCTTGAGGGTAATAGGTTGTGGAATGGCTTAAGGTGATATGGTATTTGTTACAGAAACTTATCATCTTCTTGGATTTGAAGGCAACAACATTATCAGTTATGATTTTATCAGGACAGCCAAATCTAGATAATATGTTGGTTTCTAAGAATCCTATGATCACAGTGTCATTGGCTTGTCTGGAAGGAATTTCTTCTATCCATTTCGTGAAATAGTCCGTAGCAGTGAGGATCCATTTGTGTTGGCCAGAAGAGGGAGGATGGATTTCTCCAATGAAATACAGGCCCCATTGTTGGAAAGGTTTTTCAGTGGAAATTGGTTTCAGGGGTAAAGGTAATAGTTTTCTCTTGCCTTCAAAAATTTGACATTTATGGAAAGCAGTGACAAATTTATTTACATCAGAGAATAAGGTTGGCCAATAAAATCCAGCCCTTAGGATCTTGTCTGCAGTTGATTTCCAGTAAAGGTGTCCGCCACAGTCTCCTGCATGAAATTCATGGAGAGCCTTATTAGCTTCATCTTTTAATAAACAATTCAATATAATACCTTCATTATTTTTCCAAAAAAGAACATTATCTAAAATACAAAACTTTGAATATGTCATCTTTAAAAACATTTTCTTTGTTCTGGATAACCCTAGAGGAGCTTGTAGGTTTAACAGTACATAAATGATATCAGCATACCAAGGTGAATCTAAGAAGGCCTGACTGATTTGTGGAGTCGCCATCTCCTGTTTGTCATCCAATTCATTAATATCCAGGGCTTGAAAATTTGTTTTCGTCATGAGTTTAGCCAATCCCTATCCCTTTATAAGATTTGTAGGTTTTATTTCAATATCATACTCTAATATGGTAGCAATCCATTTACCTCTTTTGCCCTCAATTCCATCCTGAGTTAAGATGTCTTTGACAACAGCATTTGGTACATAGGCTAACACATGGGAATACAATATGTAGACTCTAAAGTCTTTAATGGCTTTTACAAGTGCAAAAGCTTGTTTTTCCATGATGTTGTATTTTAATGATCCATCCATTAGTGCTTTACTAAAAAATGCTATAGGTTTCTCACATCCTTGATCATATTTTTGTAATAAAACAACTGATATAGTGTGTTCTGATGCAAATGAAAATATTATGAAGTCTCTATCAAATTGTGGACTTGTAACGACCGGTGTTCTGGTCAAAGCCATTTTAATTTCTTCAAATGCTTGTTTGGCTTCTACTGTCAATTTAATATTTGAATCATTTCTTAACATGTTATTAAGAAATCTAATTAGTTCAGCTAAGCTAGATATGAATCTTCTCAAAAAATTTATTTTTCCTAGGAAAGCTTGAAGTTCTTTGAAATTTCTAGGGTGAGGTATCTGCAGTATAGCTTCTATTCTAGCAGGATCAATTCTAATACCATCTTTGGAGATGATATGGCCCAAAATTTTGCCTTCTTCAAGACCAAACAAGGACTTCTTTGGATTCAAAGAGATACCATATTTTCTGCATTTTATGAATACTTGTCTGAGATGGTCCAAATGTTGCTGATCTGATTTAGAAAAAATAGTTAAATCATCCAGATATATAACAAGAAAATCATGAATTTCTTTTGCGAATGTGATGTCCATTGCTCTTTGGAATGTTGCTCCTACATTTTTAAGTCCAAATGAAATTTTAACATACTTTAATGTACCCCATGGTGTTGTAAAAGTATTTTTTTCCTGGTCATCAGGATGAACCAGAATCTGGTTGTATCCTGAGAACCCGTCTAGAAGAGAAATCCTAGAAGCACCTACTACCCTTTGTAAAATGTGATCCATTTTGGGTAAAGGGTAATTATCCTTCAAAGAAACCTTATTTACATTTCTTAAATCAACACATAATCTTGATCTCTCCAGTTTTCTTCCTAGTAGGTACTAAATTAGACACCCACTCTGAAAACCTAATGGGAGCAATTATCCCTGCTTCATACATTCGTTTGATTTCTTTTTCGATTAAAGGCAGCAGTACAGGGTTAAGTATTCTGAGTTTTTGTTTGAACGGTTTCTGATTTTCTTTCAGAGGTATTGTATGTTGAATTATAGAGGTATCATATGATTTTAAGTCTTCATAACTCCAGGAAAAGACATCCTGGAATTCTCTCACTAGTTCAACATATTTTAATTTTTGGTCAGGAGGCAAACATTTAGATAACTTTATCATTTTAGGATTTTCTTCAGTTCCCAAGTTATATTCCTCAATATCTGCTTTCAATGGTTCCATATTGGGTTTCTTTGGAATATCGTTAGAATCAAAGAGATCTTCCATAGGAGTTAATCCTTTAGGCAAATGATTGTCTTTTAAGTTAATGACCTCAGATTCTCCTTCAATAATCTCATCAACCTCCATTTGTTTAAGGTCCTGCATTTCTTTTTTGGTGAACTTTGTTGGATGAAGCATTTGAATTTCACTTTCTTCTGAAATGTCTGTTTCTTGTTCATTTATTTGATCAAATTCAATGACTGTATCTTCATCTATGTTACTGTTAGAAAATTCTTTCTCTAAAGTCAGGAAATTGTTAATGTGCTCATCACTTGCGAACACTTGCCAATTCTTAAAATTGTCAGGTATGGCTGGTCTGTGTCTAATCTCATCTGTGAACTGATGATTAGGTTCGAATGGTAATTTACAGGTGCTGGCAAACATTGCCAAACTATGGGCGTGCAAATTTTGTTTTCTTGGGATTTTAGCAAGCTAAGCTTGTAGAAAAGTATTGAGTATCTCTACAACTATTCCTCTATATTCTCTCAGTCTGGGATCGTTTGTTAGAAAATTTCCTTTGATCTGTTGAATGATTAAATCAGAATCTCCTATGACACATACTCTAATTGCCCCTAATCTTTTGACAAGTTTGAGACCTAGCAAAAGAGCTTCATAATCTGCCATATTATTGGTGCATTTAAAGTTTAATCTGTAGGCATGGCCTTCAACACGATCATTTTCAAGGTTGTGCACCCAAACTCCAGCTCCTGCTCCTAATTTGTTAACTGAACCATCAAATTCTAAATGCCAAAGAATTTCATGTTCATAATTGGTATCGGGAGTTTCAGAAATTTTTTTAACAGTGAGATCTGGTTTTTTACTTTCTTCTTGTTTTTCTTAGGTATCTGATGTTTCATTGTCCTCAGAGATTTCCTGGAATTGAACAATAGATTTTTCATTTGTAATTTCTTTTGGTTCTGCTGCTGGAACTTCTAATTCAGTGGGAGGATCAATTTCAGCATTATAAAGAATAAATTAATCCATATCAGAGTGTACTGAGTAGATGAGGAAATTTTCAGGTTTCTCCTGACTACTGACTACGTATTTCATTAAAGTTTCTCTGTATAGTTTCTTTGGGTGACCAAACACTGAAATAATAGCGTATGACATGTCTAATTGAAGAGATCCTTGAAGCTTTGCACCCCAAGATCTGGACAATAACATGCCATATTTTTGAGGAATATCTGCTACTACTATGTACATCAAGATTTTTTTTGCAGGGTATTGAACCAGTGAAACACACAAGTCTTTGATTAATCCTAAACATCTCACCTGACTTGAATCGAAAGAAAAGATATCTTTGTATGGCCTGGTGATATCTAGGTTTAATTTCTCCATTACAGATTTTGGCATTAGATTGTGAGATGCCCCAGAATCAAGCATGGAATTATGAAGTATTTTATCATGTATGTTTAAACTCACATAGAATGGAGGAGTTCCTCCATTAATTGGTTTTCCATTTACTTCAGGGCCAAAGAGTAATTTGGGTTGGTCATCAAAAACATTTACTGAATCTTCACTTCCAGTGATCTTGAGTGATCTATTTATTTGACTTCGGTAGACATCATGTTTAGCTAATTCAGACAATGGAACAACTATTTTTGATTTTCCTACTTCAGCTTCCAGATTAAAAGGTTTTTCGGTCTGAGTTCTTGTATTTCGGAAAGTTGGATTCTCTTTATCTTCTGTGTTTTGGGTATTTTTCTCCTTCTCAGGAGCGGGGTTGTGGGCTGAAGTTGTTTCCGAATCAACTTTTGGAGGTTCCTATACATTTCCTTTGGGAGGAAGAGTATTGGAAAGTTGTCTATTATTCAGTTGATTATCGGATACATCTTCAATAATTGGGTTAGCAGGATTAGGATCTGATCTAGAAAGAATATGTACAGGGGTAGTTTTGGTTTTACCTTTGAGTGGCTATTTTGTAGCTTTCTGTTTATTTGTTTCAAGGACATCAATTCTTCTGCTCCTCAGATTATATTGCTTGTGGACTTCATAAATGGCTGTATCATATCCCTCCTTGAAGTCAAATGATTCTCCTAAATGAGTTTGGAATTGTTTAATAATGTAAGCTTCTTGATCCTCTTAGGTCAAGAAAAATTCCAGTTCATTCTTGCATCCAGTTTAGTTTTTTATTTGAGTATCTTCTGTTGGTTCATTAGAATTTGAGGCTTCAACATAATTTTCCTGGAATGGGGGCCTAATGTTTTGGTCAGGACCAGTCTTTCCAGTGTTTTGGTTTTGGTTCTTTCTGAAATTTGGATTTCTCCCAGTATTGCTCGGTTGACCATCCCAAGGAGAATTCCTTTCAATTGTTTCTCCTCTATCTCCTAGCCTTTCCATCCCTTTAATAATAGCATCCAGTTTCTGTTCAAAGGCTGAGGGTTCTTCTTTTAATGGTATCCTCCTTTCACTTCTGGCTTTAGCTCGTTTAGATATCGGGTTGGCTTCAACACTAACAGCTATACTTTGCATATCTTCTGAAGTCCGAGGAGATATTTCCCTAAGCTGGTATGCCATATCAGAATCAAATCCATCAGGGAATTTGATCAATGCTAAATCTGAAGGAGGTATAAGGTTTTGGGGAATAGCATTGTAAACATTATTGAACCTAGTGCAATAATCTTGCACAGTTTCTTGTGTTCCTCTCTTCAGGTTTTCATATTCTGATAAGATTTGGAGAGGATCTTTCTTCTTTTCCCATCTGTTTAAAAATGTTCTATAAAGAGCTTCTAGGTCATTGATACTGTTTGCAGGAAGGGCCCTAAACCAAGTTCTAACTTCTCCAGTAAGACTTTGAACAAATATTCTCATTCTTACATCATCTGCATCTACTTCATATATTTCAAAATAATCGGTCATTTTTTTAGCATGCTGTTATGTAGTGTAGGTACCAGAACCATCAAAAGGAGTAATTTTACTTTGGTAGTCTTGGGGCATAGCCGCTGGATTGGCTGGTAACACCAAGGGAGCATATCTGTTTGCCATTGCAGTAGGTAGTGATGAAATAACAGTTGAGGTTGGTCTGGGAGTGGTGGATGGAGGAGTAGAAGGGGTGGCTTGAGGTTGAGATGTCTAAGGAAATGTTGATGAACTTGGAGAAGTTGAAGTGAGTACAGAAATATTTGGTGTTCCTTCAGAGGTAAGCTTAGATTGTACGGAATTTCGCAAATGTTTTTCAAGATGTGAAGTAACAAATTCAAATTGTAAATCTTCAATAAATACTGGGTCTTGAACCAAGTGGGGCAACTCAGATTCAGAAAAATTAACAAATAAAGAGGTTTCAAATTGCTCATCAAAAGGTTCGTCCTCAAGGTAAATCCACTTCACAGGATAGGATATTGATCTATAGAGAGGCCGAGAACTAGCAGAAATTTCTTGGCTCTCTTGTCTCCTAAGAATTTTGGGGATCAAATTTGGATTTTCAAACACAGGTGGTGGATTTGGATCAGGATTAGCCTTGGTGTAATGAGTCCTTTCTGAAGCCAGGTTTCTAGGTGATTTTTTTTTTTTTGGTTTTTTGTCTAAATGGAATGAACAATACAACTTCGACAATCTCTCTAAGAGGTTTTAGATATTGGATTTGGATTTTCTTAAAGATTTATTTGACTAGAGGAACTGATGAAGTGTCTGAAACTGAATGTTCAGTTCATAAACTAGACCGGAGATAGACTGAAGCAGCATTTATTTACTTATGCAATTGCAGAGCAAGAGCAGTTCAAAGGCTACCTGGCTAACTTCAGGCTCCATCTGTAGTTTATAAAGTAAACAATAGTAACAAACAAATTATTCAGGTCCCCAGTGGGGTCGCCACTATGTTATCACTCAGATTTTCCTTGAAGTTGTTGGGAAGAGGAAAGGGATCCGAGGTAACCACAAACCAACTTTTAGGTATAGAATCTAGCCAATCTGTACCCAGAGAGGGCTCTCTCTTTAAGTTTTAGCTTTGTTTTGAAATATATTAGGCTAGTTATGAAATTTTATGGATTTTGATTGTGTTTGGGTGATGAAATTCAATAGCAGAGAAGTAAGACTGAGTAGTTTAGGCCATTGGGCTAATGGAGTCAAAGAAATATGGCTTAACTAGATCAAGTTTCTTAACAAGAGATGGTTTCATAGGGCAAGGTAATCAAATAGGGAACAATTAAGGATCTAAAATAGATGGAATGAACTTCAAAATGGGTGAAGGGAAATTAAGAATCCTTCAACATATTCGAAAGAGGGAACTTGAATGATTATTAATAAAGAGCAATTAAGAATTCTTTATCAAATAATCAATATGAATAAACTAGAAAACAGGAGCAATTAAGAATTCACTGTTTATACTAGTTCAGAAGAAAACATTAAGAATAACAACGATTGAAAACAGATTGCACTTAAGCACTTTCTGAATTATTTTTTTCGTTTATCATTCAGATATGAAACAAAGATGGTATAATAAACAAGTATAAAACTTTAAAACATAAGAGATAGATGACTTATTGATCCATTGTTTGACTCAAGAATCCTGTAAAAAGTCCTTTGCATCAATTCCTTATCCAGCTAGCCATGAGAAATTTGTCTAACAACACTTTTATTCCAAAATAATCAATGTTACAGCAAATTCTAAGATTCCACCCCTCTCAATACTCTAATTGAGGGAGTATTTATACAAAAAATTATAAAAAATATCTCCTAATAGAGTGAGATATATTTCAGGATGACTCATGAATACGTTACAAGAAAATAGAGACAGATGGTTTCGTAGATAAGAGAAAAGGTAACTGATGTTGTGATGTTCCTATTTTTATGAATGTGCTGGAGGCAGGCCCTATGATTTGGCTTGATGTTGTCTTTTTTGGTAACTCTGAGCTGGCTACTAAGTTTTTACTGATACTCTTTACCTGTACTGATACACTTTGACTTGTTTGATCTCTATTTATCCTTTTTACCATTACTTACTTACTGTAGTAAATAATCAAAATTTATCCAAGGATATTTTTACAGAATGTCCAACATATCTTCCCACCATTGTGCTTCTAGTATTCTGGTTCTTTGAAACTTTCTAAGCGTCTCATCAATTTCTGTATATCTAAAAAAAGTAGGCTGAACTGGAAATAAGTGTTTTACCTCATGTTCGAGATAAAACAAATTTTCCAAACTGTCATGAAGAATTTTTCTTGTAGGAAATGCTTTTGCTGCTGAGGAACTTGTCAATGAACTGGCCTGGTTGTCTGCATACTTATTCAGTTTCTCAACATAGCTTTGATAGCTCATTAGTTTATCAAAAGAAACTAAAGGACTTGGTAACCCTGTACTTTGAAAAATATCGAATCTTTTTGTAAAATCATTAATTTCCTCCTGCATACCATGACATCTTCTTTCTAAGCTCTGCATTAGAGTTCTTTTAGTAAAAACCTTTTTTACCTCCAAAATTTTCCCTGTTCTGTCTTGGATGCCCAGTTCCTTAAGCTGATATTTATTCTTGGTATTTAAAAACTGTATGAGCTCATTGGCTTCTTCAGGCATATTCCCTAATTCTTCCCTTGCCTTTTGAACTTCTTCCAGAGCCAATTTAACTAAATCATTTTGCTCATACATTATTTGGATTGATGGCTAGACATCATTTATTGATTGAGTGATGTTGGCCCAAAGAATTTCTTTGATTTCTTTCAAAGGTTTCTCCAATGTGAGATCTTTTTCCAATGCTTAGACCAATTTTTATAATCTATTGATCCCTCTTGTCTTTTCTGCAACACTTATCTTTGAGAGATCATATTTTTGTTCTAAGGTAGTAAATTGTACCTTTGTTTTCTGGAGCTCTGTCACTTGAAGTTTCAATTCCTCCATTGATTTTATTAATTCTTCAGTGCTTAAATTGGAAGTGTTGCCCTGTGTTGGTCCTGCTGACTGACCTGTTGTTGTACCTGTAATCACTTATGTTGTAGATGCTGGGATGTTTGGTGCTACTTTTGTGACTACTGGTATCACGTTGGGAGGCTGAGAGGTCAATTCTCCCTGCTTGTCCTTTAATGTCTTTTCAAGTTCTTGTTCAGTTTCATTCAGTTGCTCATTAAGTTTCAAGAGCAAATCCATCAATTCTTCTTCAGATTTTTGCTTTATTACCTCAGTAGTCTGTGGATGCCTTGAAGGTGGAAACTTTAGATGTTTCCTTAGAGCTGAAATATCATCATCTTTCTTTTTAATCAAGGCTTTTGTAGCCTTAACATCTTTGGGATTTTCCTTGGTGTCAAGTTTCTTGATAGGGAAGGGGAAATTCTCTGACTAATAATAAAGCATGAGATGGTATATAAAAGTGGAGTATTTGAAAAAATTTCATTTTCTAATCTCATGAACTGGTCATGAATCTTATTAGCACTGTATGAGGCAAAATCATATTTGACAGTAGGGGGTTGTCCAGGAGTAAAAATTGACAACAACACTAGGGTTAACTTATCAATGTATTCACTAGTGTTGAAACCCATTACAGAAGATATCATATTCAATATGATTCTGCCCATATCTGTGAAAAAGGTATATCCATAAGGAGGAAGGCCTTTGGGTTGATGTTCTTGTAGCATGAAAGTCTGACAGAGGCGATTCAGCTTTTCTTGGGATAAATTTGTGGATTTTTCAAGTAAATCTCCCATGGAAAGGGGAGTCAAATTTTGACCGGGATGAAATTGTAACATTTCATTGATAGATTGAGCAGTTATTGGGAAAATAATGGTTTGACTTGGGGACATGACTGCTCGTTGATTGGGATCGTAATTGGCATGGAAGTGATAAATTATTTCAAGAAAAACATGAACTGAGGGTAAAAGATACATAGGAAGATTAGATTCCCATAGTCCAAAAATATCAGAGCTTTTTAAGTAATTATCTCTGCATTGGCAAAACATTTTGAGAGGATTTTCACTAAGGATGAGGTCTTTTATCTGGAAATCCCTATCCGCTAGAGGAAAATAGTCTAAATCTTTATGGGGGGCATTTAGAGGTGAAACGTTCAAAGCCACAGGGGTTTGCATTTCTGGTTCTTGTGGATTCAGAAAGGAATTTGGGTTTTTGATGGAAAAATGGGCAAAACTACAAGTCTGGGAACTTATAGAGTGAAATAAAGACCGAATTGTGGAATTAAATAAAAAACCAAGACTTGCGGGGTTCGACCGAAATTGGATAAATACCTATTTTCTGGAAGTGAATAGTGATGAAAATAGGTTTAGGCAACTGCTGACAGGTTTTAGACTATTCGGCTGCAAGTTTTTTAGCAAGGTGGTCATCGGATATCCTCTATAGTTGGCTTTGACGTTCTTTGCATGGGAACATTGGTCGCTGCACGGGATAATGAAAATTATGCGCGTTTGTTTGTTTTATTCACAAAGTCAAAGTTGGCGGGGTTTTATTTTTTGGGCGGATGACATATGCGGGAAAGGGTTTGTTGTATGCGGAGAGCAGTAAGCGGTATGTATCGCACCACTTTTGGGGACAGGTGGTTTTTAGCCGAGAGGTAACAATTCCATACATCTTGCAACGCATGGCGAGGCACTGTTTGGAAAACCGCTGCGGGATCGTGCGCTATCGTTCGGTCGTGGGAGGTGGTGCGATATGGACGAAAACCATTGGATGTGGAGGGGTTGATCAGACGGCTATCAGGAAAACGAGATGACGAGTGTTTAAAGGGCGGGCCCAACATAATTAAATATTATTTAATCATATCGAGAGGAGTATGATTGGTGGGGTAAGTTCTTAATTAACCGTGAGGGTTAATTAATCCTTTTTTAATATGGCGGGGAGTCGGGGTTCCTAATTAGTTGCAGATTTAACTAATTAATCCCAATTAACACAGTATTATAGTTATATTTCAACCAAGGGGCAGATATATAATATTTGGGGAACGGGTTGATTTATGTAAGGAATTAAATAATAAGTTAAAAGTTAATATGAAAATGAATGAAAAGCGCTAAATATAAAAACATTAGAATTATGTATTTAACTTATGCTTGAATGAAAAAGGGTTTTTTGTAGGAGATTATGTAGTTTTCCTAAGAAAAATAGGATTTTACTTAGGAAAAGGATTATGAAATTAAATGAATGATTTTAAATACTTAGGCTTTTTAAATTATTGGACCGAGGGTCTGGTCCCTCCAAAAGTCAAGGAAATGCCTTGAGTCCCTCTAATTTTCAAATGCCTTAGTACTTAGAGGAAATTAGTGAAATTTTAGGGAAAAATGAGAAGGGAAGTTAATCATTTGACTTTGTTTTGCTTGAAATTCTTCCAGTATAATGTCTGTCTTTTATTTGTGATGAAAGCGAAGATTATCACATTTAGAGTCATTATCCATCACATGTAATTCTGCAACAACATCTACCTACCCTACCTACTTTAACCTACCATTTTTTCTTCTTTATTAGGGTGCACTTAGACTGGCAAACCCTTATCACACTTTCTTTTCTTTTACATGTAGAAATCTATCTAAGTATAACCTTATTACATCCAAGGACTCAGATTAAAATATTGAGCTCCTTTAATTTACTCTACCTATCTACTTATTTTCCAAGATTAAACAGTTTGGTCAGATTTTATTCTCTATCTCTAAAACATAAAATTGAAAGATGAACTAGCCAAGCTTAAACTGTTTGACTGTTCATCAATTGTGGCATAAGATACAAGTTGCACACAATTTTTTTATTTACATAAGAGAAAAAAGTAGTGGCATTTAGACTTGCGCACTTTCCTTGGCCTTTCTTTTGGTGGGGTTCATTTTCTTTTACTTTTTTGGCCATTTTTTATTCTTTTCACCCTTTGATTTTTCTTTTAGGGTATACCCTCTTTACATTTTTTTTTTTTTTTTTTTGACAATATGGAAAACCTTTGCAAGAAGGAAAGGTATGAACATATTGCATAGCCCATCAAGTCAATCATGATATATGCCACCTATTGGTATAGGAGTCTAACACCTCCCACTCTCCTTCTCTCTCTCACGTCCTCTCTCTCCCTTTCTCTCCCACCTCCCTCTATATATCTCTCTCTCTCTCTGCCCTCCAACTCTATCACTATCCCCCTCCCTCTCTTCCCTCTCCTTCTCTCCCCATTCTCTCCATCTCTCCTTTGTCTCTTTATCTCACTACCAAACATACACACTCTCTCTCCATCTCTCCCTTGTCACTCCCTCTTTCTCTCTCTCTCTCTCTCCACTTTTCTCTCTCTATGTCTTTTTTCTTCCCTCCCTCTCTCCCCTTGCAAATACATCTCTTTGTCCCTCCCTCTATCATCCTCTATCAGTCTGTCTTTGTTCTTCCCTCCCACATATATCTAGAATTAATATATATCATTAATAATATATTTAATAATATTAATATGAATATTAATCTTTTAATATTAATATTAGATTTAATGAAGCTTTTTACAAGGCATGATAACAAAATTTATAATAAAACTACATCAATATTTCCAAATATTACGACTTTCACGTGGAAATATTTCCATAGGATATGGCTTTTCCTTTTAAATATTTATTTTACATATATGTAATTAAAAGAAATATTAAAATATTTTGGAGCACATTTGATAATTGGTGTTGAATTAACCTCTTTCCTTTTATATAAGGAATGGTATTGGCTTTAGGAAAGAGTAAAGATGTTTAAACTCTTACCTAATTTGGAATTTTAATGTGGTAAAAAAAATTGTTGAAGGTAAATTTATGATTAATTTGTTTTATTAAGGTCAACATTAATTTTATTATTATTTTATTGTAAATACATATTAGACATGGCACCATACTGGACTGTAGAATATCCCTCTCCATAAATAATGAATAATATTTTTTAATGAAAATAGAAAATTAATATATATATATATATATATATATATATATATATATATATATATATATATATATAAAACATTTTGAACATATATTTATGAAAAGTTCTAAATATCTAAGAAACATTGAAATCTAAAGTGAATAATGTATAAATGTTTTTTAATTGAAATAAATATCAAAATAAAGTAACAATAATACATCTATATATCATTTAATCGTATGTTTTATTATTTTCTAAACTTTTGAATGAATAACGTACACTCAGAAACATAAATAGTATTTTCTTATGAAAAAAAATTATATTATTTTAATTTCATGGACCATTTTCAATATTTTTTTAACGAAAAATTTTGAATATCTAAAAAAACATTGAAAACTAAAGTGAATTAATGAAACATTGAAAACTAAAGTTGTCTTCTAAGAACATTAAGATTATTTCAATAATTCTATCTCTCACATTCAGTTTATTATTTCATTTTCTTGAGATGTAATAGGTAAAATTTAAATAAAAATGGTTTTAGAGTGTGGAAAAAAATAAATGTATAACTAATAAGAAAAAACAACTTTAGGCTTTCATACAATTTTTGTAATGATTTATAACCCGTATTTTATTTTATGAATAAAAAATATCTTACTAGCAAGTTGAGGTCAGAAATTGTAAATTTCTATAACTTGCATTTTATTTTATAAATAAAAAATAGAAAAGACCACTGCTAAATTTACACAATCTCTCTCTCTATATATATGAAATTTTCAAAAATCCTAATCTTGTATAAACCATACACTTCTATGCTATTTCTTATTAAAAAATAATTTCCATTATTTTTAAAAATCCTAATCTTACATCAACCATATTGATTTCCATTATTTTCAAAAACCCTAATCTTACCTCAACTATATTGCTCTATGCTATTCCGTATTTAAAAATGATTTCCATTTATTTACTTTTCATCAACCATATTGTTCTATCCTATTCAGTATTTAAAAATGATTTCCATTTATTTACTTTGACATAGGGGATGAAAATTGGTTTATTTACTTTGACATAGGCCATGAAAATCATTATGTTAATTGTGGCTATATTATCTTGATAAAAGATAATTGCTTAAAAACAATAATTTATTAATATAAATTTATCTAAAATAATAAGATTTGATTATGTTTATGTTTTTTTTAAACTATATATGAGAATGTGAATATAGGTTTTTTAAACTATTCAATGTGAATATAAGTTTTTAAAACTATTTTTCTGTGAATGTGAATAAGCATTCAAAGGTATGTTCTTTTTTCTAATACAATGATTATAAGTTATTTTCTGACATGATAACAAATTAATTTATTTGGACAAATTTAACTAAAAGTACATAGTAAAAACATTTAAAATTTTGATTATGGAGTATGAACAACGTCAACTTTTTATATAACCACTCAAAGCGTCCACTCAACACCAGAAATTTCATTTGACCCACTCAACAACGTCACCGGAATTTCATTTTATTAAGCTTACATCATGAACATGTTTATTTAAAAAGAATTACATATCTATGTCAAATCATTGGCCATACAAACATAGTTTATGATTGTGTGATATCACTTGAGATTGAGAAATTTACCAAATCCTTTGAAGCAGAAATTTCAACAAGAAATTCAATTTTATTATTAAGTGTACATCATGAACATGTTTATCAAAAAATAATTACATGTTTATTTAAAATCATTGGCCATGCAAACATATTTTATGATTGTGTGATTGCACTTGTGATTGAGAAATTTACCAAATCTTTTTAAATTAACCATAACTTTCAATATCAAATAGATTATCAAACAAATCTTTGGAGACCAAAGAGTCTTTTATCTACCCCGTGAGTATGAGGATGCAAGCAAACAAAGCAGGCACCCAAGATGGCTTCTGGCTAAAATCATCACATAAAATACGGGAATCTATGGGGCCAATGGGGAGGACATTGTTAATTATCACTTATATCACTTTGTCAATTACAATGACGCTTCGTTTTAAATTAAAGAGAATTTGAGAGGTTCTGAAGATTTTTTGGAATTGAGTGTGGGACATCAAAGAGAAAAAATGTCGAATATAATTACAATTTGATATGAAAATGTAATTAGCTAAAATCAAATTTTGTCTATTATTTTTAGATAGATATTATTTATTTTACATGTATTTGTAATAATTGATAAATTTTTGGGTTGGTGTGCTTTGGTTATGAGAAAGAGAGTTCCTCTAAATATCGATGTTTCATTAATTGCTGCTTCTAATTGTAAATGTTGAGTCACATGCATTTGTGTTAACTCCATCTTAGATATTTCCTCGCCCATTGTGTTTATTGTCATCAATTTCGAAATTTCTATTCACAATAAGCTAATTATGTTGTTGTCAAGTCCGACTAGCACAACTAGTTGAGGATGGGTCTCGTGAGCAATTCAACCCATGATCAAACCTCACAGGGGGTGGTTGTGCCCTGTGCTAGGGGGAGGAGACATGCTAAAAATCCAGTCAGCTAGAGGGTTGGTGTGGCCCAGGCCGTGTGCGATCCACGGGTGAATTTGACGGCTTAGATGCCCCTGGGTCGCGACTCCTCAAGCCATAGGTCAAGCCTGGAGGATCACAGAGAACTTGATAGACAAAAAAAAAGTTAGTTATGTTGTTAGTGAGACTTGTGAAAGACATGATAGTTAATCACCTCTTGCTCTCACAAAGTGACCAACTTTCTCATCTAGATTTTATATTCTATGAGGTTGAAAAATCCATCAAACCCGAAGCTAACCACTTCAAGTTCCCATTATAACTAAACCTAAAAAAATGTTTATATCACATTCAATGTCAACCTATAATCACCACATAACCCACCTACTATCACTCTTAATAGACATTGAGAATATAGTAGATAATCAACCCAATTTAATATTTGTTTAAAACTGATCAGGGGATCTAAACCCATAGCATATGTAGAAAATGTGGCTACCCCGGCATCCCAGCACACAAGTTCCTTCACCTTATTGTCTGTGCCCTAATTATTTTCCCTATGAATATCATAGAATTTTATATTTTGAAGATCATGCATGAGATCCTTGCCTCTAGGGATCACTTATCTCAAAGAGATGTCTCTAGAAGAAAATGATCATTTCAACCATGACACCATTAACTTAGAATCACCATGCATTGTGAAGTCCCTAACATTGTGCTAAAATGGCACAGACATCATGATTGTATACATTGCATGAAACTTAGCATAGTTATTTGATTTTTTACAAAACCCACCTATAAATGAGGAAGCTTTGTTTTTATCCAAAACTAGAACTCCCCCAACTACACACACTTAAATCTTCATTAAAAAAAAGTGTTTGAGATAATGAGAAATGATGAGAGAAATGATTTAATGTATCTTGGTGTTGATGGTGCTAGAAATCTATCAACCACGAGGTCTCCCTAATGTGAAGTCCCAATTAGACTTCACATTGTTTAGAGTAGGAGCCTCATCTGGAATATTGACCTAATTTCCATGTATTCTTATAGATTTTCCATGAATCTAACTATTAGCAAGAGAGGGGATCACATGTTCCTTCGAAAAGCAAGGGGGGTGTTCCTGGTGAGTGTTTGATCGTATGTGTGTCAAGGTTCTTTTACTGCATGGGGATAAGAGAAGTGAGTCTCTAAGAGAGAGGTAATAGTCCACCCAGGAAGAGACACACATGAACCAAAGGATTCTATCAAACATCCAATGGAATAGTCCACAAGGGATGCGATGGTCATTACACACAATAATTTGAGAAGGATCATCTGAATATCATGCGGAATAGTCCACAAGGATGGGGAAACAATTAAAACCATTATAACACATTCTCCACAAGATACGCACTAAAATAACTAAAATAGTTCAACAATATTAGTACATGAGAAAGCAAACATGAAATACAAACATCCATAGAATAGTCTTACAAAATTCTTAAGTCATGCGTGAAGAACTTTTTTCCCTTGAAGGCTTAGGTTATTAAGTAAAAGTTCCAAGACACATACATACAATAAACATCACTAGCTCCAATAGTGGAGCGTTGGGATACCTGATCCACAAAGAACCGATTATCTTCTACCTGCTTAGTGGAGCCAAGGTAGCAAAGTCCTTTCATACAATAAGGGTGTATATAACCAAGAGGTGATGCTTCTACCTTCTCGTACCTTGATTACTCTCATTGTTTTACGAAATCAAACCTAAGGTGTATAGATAATTTTCCCCTAATGTGTGACACCTAGAATAATGGGTATTAAAAGACACTTGACCTTTTCCTTAAGATAAAAAGATAAGAGAAGAACACCTATCTGTGATCCTGCGCTATTCTTCGTCTCCCTTTTGTCGCTCCTGTCGCTCCCAATCGAACTAAACTCATTTGATTGGTACCTGAAATTACTAACAAGAGAAAGAAAACAACATAAAGGAATATGATGCATTCATCTTAATCAAAATGAATCGATTTCATTTGAAAATGCATATATAAAAGCATGAACACATGTATTGGGAAAAGAACAAATCTCTTTATTATAAAATAGAAGAAGAAATTAAAACCAATTGGATTGATTCAATGTCAACTCGCTCCAGCTTCAGTCCATCCTCATCACATCAAAAACATTAATCTAGCAACATAACATTACTTGAAAAAAATGCCTCAAAGAGCTATAATCTCACCAGCGTAACACTACAAAATTCAAGCTCTTTTTGCACTAAGATCACTACTCAATTTATAGGAGATGAGGGTAGTTTGGCATTAATTGGTCATTGAATGGATTTTCCATAAATGGATGAGGGAGTTTCCTTGTTCAATGGGATAAGAGGATAGGTGATTTAATGGATCCATGTTGTTCATATTCGAGGTTATCAGATAGCATGATAGCTGGAACCACTTCTAGAAGCCACTAGAAAGTGGGAAGATTCCTGGAATCATTTGAACAATTTTCTCAAAGTCGACCAACGCACTGTTAAGTGGGCCTAGGTGCTCTGCAACACTGCTTTGCATGGGAGTAAGTGTTATGCAAAGAACTTACTGCACTCTAGGGGTGCGTTGGTGGCTCAATGGAGCATTTCGGCTAGACTTCAAGTAGTGAAACTTTCAAGGATAAAAAGAAACAATGCAATGACTTGTTTAAGGCAAGTAGAAAATGATTTAGGGTATGATAGACCATGTTTTTACTGATCTGAGTTTCAGGAGTGATGCCCAAATTTACCTGTAACAGTTGCCCCCTAAAGCATGAAGTTAAAAATGATAATGTTGAATGATATGATTTACGATGTGATGAGTAGGATCTAAAGTGGACGGTGACCCACATCAATTACAATACATTACATCATGATATCTTTTACATTTTGGACATGAATTGCTGAGGGAGGCATACACTAGAAAATTTGGCCCAATTTCCGACGGCCACTTCGTCGCTATTCTGACACATAGTCATCGCAAGAGCGACAGTTCAAGGCCAGAAAAAATGTGGTTAGCCATTACGTCACAATTCTGACACTTTTCCAAAGTGTCACAATACCGACACATTTTCCGACGTTTCCAAAAAACTGTCCATCTTCCGACGTTTTCCAAACCATCGCTCTTCCAACATGCGAAAACGGTCGCAATTCCGACGATATGTGGTTCGATGTTTTTAACGTCGCTCTTCGGACATTTGTAAAATGTCGCTCTTCCGACGTGTGTAAACTGTCGTAATTCCAACGCTATGTGGTCCGACGTTCTGAACGTCGCTCTTCCGACGCTTATTTATAAGGCATTAGGGGAATTTTGAGGTCTAAAATGGGCCTCCTAAGGAAATTATATAATAATAGTGGAAAGAATCAAATAAGATTTGATGACATCATCAAATTTTAGAGGGAAAAATGAAAAAACTACTTTTTCAACTCGTATTTTCAACTTATCTCCCAAGGTTTTTACTCAAATTTTTAAAGTGGAGATACTTGATATAAATAGATTCCTCATCCAAGGAGTACTAATTTGATGGGGTCTTATTAATAAAAATAGCATGAAAACGTGATTGTAATCATCGCTTTTTTATGTATTTCTCATTTTTCGTGTTGTAGGACCCATCGAAAGTATGCAACATGGGTACTCCTTGGATGAGGAATTAAATTTCGCATCCAACGAGTACTCCCGCTCGAAATTTGAGTAAAAAATTTGGGAGATAAATTGAAAATACGAGTTGAAAAAATAGTTTTATTATTTTATTATTTTTTAATATTTTTACCTTTTTATTTAAAAATGGTGAATCATCCCCAATGGTTGACATCATCATCTTGAATCCTATTGGTTGTTATAAATTTTATTTTTGCTGTACATTTTTCTTAGGAGGCCCATTTTAGACCTCAAAATTCCCCTAATGGTGTCGTAATACTGATGCTATGAAAAAGTATCGCAAGACTGACGCTATGTCGTAGTGTCGCAATACCGACGCATTGCAAAAGCATTGCAAGATGACGCCAGGAAGAAGTGTCGCAATATCGACGAACAATTGAACGTCGCAAGACCGACGCATATAAGGCATCACAAGACCGATGCTTATTAAAGTGTCGCAAGACTGACACTGTGCCGGAGTGTCGCAATATCGATGCATTGCAAAGGCGTCGCAAGACCGACGCCAGGATGAAGTGTTGCAATACCGGCGTACAATTGAACGTCGCAAGACCGACTCATATAAGGCATCGCAAGACCGACGCTTATAAGGCGTCGCAAGACCGACGCTTATAAAGCGTCTGTATACCAACGGCGGGTTAAATTTTTTTTTTTTTTTAAATTTACCAAGCTGGTGATGTCTGTGAATATGGAATATTTGTTATCTCAAAGAAAGGTTCATGTTTGTCATCAAAATCAATTTTGATTGCTTCAGTTTATTTTCGAGAAAATTTAAGTGACAATTCAATTTATTTTCAAATAGTATATATTCAAATATCGAACGAAAATATTCACCATTTTTTGAAGTCTTAAACATTGACACTTATTCTTCCAATTTTTAATTTGGGGGAGATGATTATTTCCTTCTTACTAGTAAACAAGAGAAGGAATAAGGTTAAAATCATTCACTAGGTGATATCCACCAGAAAGATGGCTTTGAGAAGGAAGAATACACTTATAAATCTTTATTGATAATGCACTCTAGCAATTTTAGATCTTGAAAAGTTGATTTGTAAGAAGGTTTGGAGAGATAAACAAGTTTCAATTATAAGCTCATCGTGTGAAGGTACTCCAAGTTGGGTTTGTGAAAGTCCTAATATTATTGAGGAAACCCAAGAATAATCTTCAAAGGCATTTATATTTCTTGAAAAAGTGTACTACTCTAAGAACAACAACTTTACTTGAAAATTTTGAAGTTATGAAAGATTATTTATTTTTGTTTTTTATTCAAAGACTCAAATTGAATTTAAAAAATAACCTTCTTTTGTTTATTCCAAATCATCCGAAGAAGGAGATATTAAAGATATAAAAAATCCATTGGACGTAACATGCCCAATAGTAAATAAAAAACCAATTATTCCACATAATATAATGGCCGCTCAAAATTCAAATGATCTAGTTGTTGCATGATATGCACCCCTAAGATTTATTGCAAATCCACATGAAATTCCCCAAGGATACCTTAAAAACTTTCCAAGATACAACGGATAAGATAAAAAAAATCAATAGAAGGGCTTTCATATGGTTACACCAAACCCTTATATTTATGGAGCAATCCAAGTGTAGTTCAATAGCCAGCTCATAACAATTTTATCTATCCATCACAGACACAAGATAGCTAAAATGAAACTTCCAACAACTCTTTGTTTTGCATAGATAATTGAAGCTTTTGGGGAAACCTTTTTATTGGTGCCGCGTCTTGTGCATATACTGCTCGAATTGATGCTCAAGATTTGTAAGCTCCAATTCTAATGGTTGAAGATGTACATTTGGGTCTCATACCACTTTTAAATTCTACCATAGTGCATACATGAGGCAATGTTAAGCTATTAGTACATCTCATTTGTTGGGGTTAATTAGTATATAAGACTTTTATAAATGAATATCAATTGGTCCCTTAATTGAATAAACCTGAACAAAGTGAGAACTTTATCCACTGTATTCTCCAACTCATCCTTTGAAGTACCTTTGTTACCAGATCAAAGTTTCTCATCAAGAAATTTGGCAATAAGTTTTGTTGGTCGGTTCTGCAGACAAAGGCCATAATACAGATAAATGAAAAAACATTATATCTAATATTATGAATGCAATTGTCTGCCTAAAAACATTCTTTCATTACTTACCTTTAGTTGTTTTGTCATTAATCCTTTCAAACTTTATATCTCACTTAATTTGATCATCAAGAGCACAAATTCAATGAACAATCTGTATAAACAGAAAGAAAATGAAACCAAAATAAAATGAGCATAAACATATAGTAACTAACCTGTATAATTAAATCTATATAAACAGAAATAAAATGAGCATAAACATATAGTAACTAACATGCCTTAGATTTATCAGATGCTCAAAGGAATCCTTGATAGTATTAGAAAAGGCCTCATTCTTCAAAAAACTTTCTTCCCATATTGTATCAAGTCGTGCTTTCAAGTCTAGAAGTGATGACACAATGTCCTTGTCTTTAATTTCATCTAATACAATGCCTTACCCAGTAGCTTTAATGTATGCACTAAGAGTCAGCCGAAGCAGCTCAAGTGCACTCACCCTTTTAAAAAGAGAGTACATGCGCTGAAGGTATGGAATGCGATTGGAACCCATGAACAAAGTAAATCCATGGGGAAATCATGATTTGGCTACCCTGTTAAACACATATGAACCAACATATTTCTGAATTTAGACAGGGGATTTGACTCCATCAGTAATAAAGAATGGGCTTCTATATCGATTTCTTTCCACATAGAAGAGACCATAATGATTAATTACATAGAACATCCAATCAACAAACAAATATGGTAATTTTAACAATTAACATGAATGAATATCAAATAACTCAATGGAAAGATCCGCATTCCCAATCTCCATCAATTTTTCCAAAAAATACATGTGATTTGAATGGTAAGGGTATTTCCGTCATCATTGTTTCTTTAGGTGAGACATTTCCCAACATGAAAATTGTATTTTTCACCTTCACACCTATACTTATGGACATACTCCCTTTACAAATGAAAACTCTTTAATTTTCCCAGAATGAAAAATAAGAACATAATCTCAACTGAGGGGTTTACACCAATCATGCAACCATTTTCAAGAATCTATTTGATTTTGCTTGGAAACATGTGAAATTAAATGGAGCAGAAAAATTTAGTTTTCTATAAACACAGTACACATGAAAATAGAAACACTGAGGTGCACCCACTTTGATCAAAATAATATTATACATATTTTCTGCTGCATCAATAGAATAACACAACTCTCGCATAGTACATAAAGCTTCCATAGAAAATGTTACCACATAACCATGACACATTGTGGCATAAAAAACTACATTTTCTATTTCCATTTCAAGTGCATTCAGCTTTGTAAAGACTACGACCCGAAAAGGGTCACCATCAGAACAATGCCTGCAGGAAAATTACATAGATATGGTAAGCAATGCATAGTTTTGTTTCACTGCTCCAATGAATAAATCTGTGAATTTGATCAATAATGGAAGCATTAATCTATGAATATCTATGAATATACAAGGATGTCAAAGAAATCAAGGCCAAAACAGGGGACATGGAGCCGAATTCCAAAGAATTTTTTGATTTTTCAGAAGCTGCAGGTCAAGAATAGGGTAAAATATTCATTGATAAGCTTCAAGAAGAATCCAGGAACTATAAGAAAAATCAAGGGAAAAGGATAGGGTTATAGTTTATCCACAATACCATGACTGATTTGGGGAGGTAGAGAAGATTTTCGAGATTCTGTGTCAGTTTTGGGCCAAATAAGGTTCCTTTATTGACCTTATTCTTAAGTCCTGGGATGAACATCTTTATGGTTGGTTTGCATATGAGAAGCTAAGGAACCTCTTGCTTCTTCCTTGAAGTTATATCCCTTCCTAGATGCCATTCTTACCTATGTAAGTAATTCTAGCTAAGTAAGTAATTCTTACCTGTGTAAGTAATTCTTAATGTATGAATGCTAGCTATTGTAAAAAATAGACTTGAAGATCATCTTCTCTATAGTAGCCATCATTGAAAGACGTTATTGGAATCCAAATCAATACTCTTGATAGATTCTCTTTCATTTTACAAGTAAGTTATCCTCTATGCTCTATGTCTGCAATCCAAAAGTCTATATCCTAATTTGAGACTATGGTCTGAAGCATCTTTCCAAAAGTTCTGTAGGTTGAATCCTAAAGGAATCTAGGAACAAGACTGAAAGAATAAATCCTACATCTCTTTGAAGCTAATATCTAGACCAAGTTAGAGAAACAAGCACTTATGATGACACCAAACAGTTACATGTGACTATACATGACATTTGATCTAATATTCTTTGTGATTTATGGAAGAAGATGAAAGAATATACAATGAAGTTTGAAACCTCTTAACCATCTATTATAACTTGCTCTTGCTTAAGGTTGAAGGTCAATCTTATGATAATCATCTTTACAAAAGGATAAATATTTTATGGGCAAATGAAGTGATGCCCGGACTACCTACTCAACCCACAATTTCTTGTCTCTGTGCATATAAAAGAAAAGCACTTCATATTTAGCCCAAATAATTTTAAATCTGGGCAAACATTAACACTGTGGAGGCTCATATCCTTTTAAGCCTATGGTTATTAAACCATACAGTACACCCTCTTTCACTTTTTAATTCAACTGTTTGAATTTCACATAAACATGATTATAAGCTTCCTTTCAACCCAACATTAAATTTATAAGCGCCCAATATATTATATGCTCAAAGTCACCTTTTTCATATAACCATGATAATGCCCAGCATACAATTTCGCTCCATACAAGGTTCGGCGGACATAATATATATATCAATGCTTAAATTAATATTCGTCCTTGGGTTAAAACCTCGCATATCATAATATCTCTCTTTATGGTTTGAACCCCTTGGAGTTTATATACAATCTTTACACAATGCATACAATGAATGTTTGCAATTGTATTCAATTAACCCTTAAAGCTCCACCTTTCCTTAAAACACTTAACTATTTTTTTAAACCCCCTTTCGGAATATTGCATCAAAGGATAATAACCCAAATTTCAAACCTCCTTTTACTCCCTTGACTATGACATTACCCTTGAATCGTATTAGTGCCTTTCGGCCTTCAAAATAACACAATAGCCTGACTCCTTTAATAACCACCGAACTTCGGACTTATAACGTTAATACCCATTAATTCTAAAAATGCGACATTCTATTACATATTGTATTCCATGGGGCCCTGGCATCCATTATGATGCAGGAGCATTAGGCTCAAGACAATATTTTGTATATAAATAAACATAAGGGGAGTCTCATGTTTTTTTTTTCCCTATGAAATCATTCATATTTGAGTTATTTTTAGTTAATTGTGGAGAAAAATGTAATTTCCCAAATGATTTGTGGGCATATGAAGAGATAGTCAGTTTATGTTTCGGGTCTAGTCTAAAGTCAAGAGTTTGGGGAATTTACAGAGTTTTGTTGTCAAAGAATCAGAATTGATTCATTGTAGCAGTTGTATAAAATAAGTCTCGAAGGCATAGTCCTGTAGACCTGCAAAGAGACCTGCATAGGGCTGCGGAGAATTGTAGGAGAAATCTGTAGAGAACAGGGTGCAGAAGGGCCAATTAATCGAAAATCGGGCCAACTAGAACTTGTAAGTAATTTTCATGTATATATTATGAGAGAGTTGTTTCAGTATTACGTGTGCATCGTTGGATTAAATTCTGTGTGAGGAATGCCTTGAACCCCATGATGACTGTGTGAATGGCTTCTATAACTCAATAAATAACGGTATGGCAATATGGAACATGTATGCCCTGTAATCGACTTAATGATGTGCTACATGTAACAGGAGAGATTCTTTGTATAGACAGAGCGAAGATGAATTCATGATTGGGTTTACTGTGCCTATAATAGTCATAAAAACATAGGAACATAGGAATGCGGTAAAAGAGTTCCATTCCTTGATTTGATACCCCGAGGAGAAGGTGGGTCTACTCGACTGAGTGTGGAAGGAGAAGTGGGAGTATAGCCTGGATGGAATCCCTGAGGCACAATGTAGATTGGAACCAAACGAACCAGCCGTGTTGAGAATTCAGGAGGCAATGGCGTGTTAATTTGGAAATGGAACTGCGAATAGGCCAGAGTAAAGGTGAATCTCGCATATAACAAAGGCACGAATAGTGGGCCGGAACCTCGAGCGCATAAAGTAGTGGAACCAAGCAAGGAATAGTGGAACTGGAATGTGAAGACAGGTGGTATTCGCAAAATTTTAAAGTGGTAAGTGAGTTCGTTCAAAAAAAACGCGATATATCCCTGCGCTTGACACGTAAGCCTAGGGCGGTTTCGAAAAACCATGAATTTTGCGTAAATTCTGAGCGTTAACGCTCGAACAATAAAAAAACGTGAAAATTAGTTATAATCGTCGGATTGAGATCTAGGGCGCGACGCAACGTGGATCATTGGATCCGTTCAATAGTTAACCAAGGTACGCTTATATGGGTTGTGGGACCGGCAGACTTTAATGTCTATTGGGTTTTGTTTTAAGTCGAGATTAATTAATGAATGTTAATCAAAGTATGGCTAGTGTTTAACATGGGATGTTGTTCATAAAGGTTTGAACGTTAAACAATGGAATGACATGAAGTATGAAGTGTGGGCCAGAGCAACGCTATGTGTTGGTGTTGAGGGTTTAACTAAAGTCTGGCTCTATTAATCTATGGACCGAAAGTTTGAATGCGGCCATATATGTGGTTTAATTAAGACTTATGCCATATAACCAAATGGTAAAGAGTTGTGACATCTAAGTGGGCTAGCATGGTTGAACCATAGAAGCGTAGTTCTTGGGAGTGTATAAAACCTTGTGGGCTTATATATATCTATATATATGTGTGTGTGTGTGTGTGTGTGTGTGTGTGTGTGTTGGACTTGGTTGACATAAAGTGTGCTAAGGGTTTGTTGACCATGCCCCAATCTAATGTATAGTAGTTGATACGAATACAAGGGTTTTGGATGGAGAAAAAAGGTAAAGAGTGAAACCTTTGATAAAGAACTCTTGCCTAAGGGTTAACTGGGGTTAATGTAATAGTCCGAGGGAGGATTGTATGGTCTCATTTGAAGAGCATTTTTATATGCATTTGGGTTCTATAACCTTTGAATAAAAAGCTTTCACATTATTAATTAAGAGAGGAGGTGTGTGGTTTCATAATCAACGAAGGAATTTAATTTAATATCTCAATCTCAAATTAAGATATTAAATCACACAGATCTATTTACTAAAATTTCCAGTTCTGAAATTAAAGCATTGGATTTTTCCAGATGGTGGATTTGGTTGGGAAATGAAATTTGAATGCCTTTCACACATGGCTTGAGATTGAAAATATGAGTAAACCGGAACTGTGGGTTTTACTGGCACCACATTATCCAACTTTTCCGAATTAAATAAATATTTAATATTATTGAAACCACTGGTTCATACCTTTATTTATCTGTCGTGCAGCTTGCCGCACGATTACCATTGGATCTACTGCCTGGAAGATCAGACGGACTTCATCAAAATCAAGTTTTTTTCCTCACCGGACTTTAGCACTCCAGAAAAATGCGATATGGGTGGTATTTAGGAGGTGACTTGTCCAAATATTTTTGGATCGCGTTGATAAAGGCAAAAACTGTCTTTGGCCCAAATGCCACACAAAACCCATGGTATTGCCTCCTGAAACCACTTCTCCTACTCTGGTAATTAAATAGTGGTTAACTCGGGTCTCACTACATTTTTAATACAATTCTTCAACTTAACTCCTCACGTTAATGTTGTGGTTGAGTCTCAGTAATATCGCCTCACCAACGACAATACAACACCATTGCCTCTAACTATGATCGCTTCAATAGACAGAGGTTCTATCGCTATTCTTCGAATAGACAGAGCATATCCTACTACGCTCACGGAACAAAATCGACTCTTTCACACAGGGTATATTCGTTCAAATTACACACCGAGGACGTGATTTCGCCCTCCCAACGGAGCCACTATTCCCTTTTGCAAACTTCCATACAGGGCAATCACATTCGATTCACTCACAGAGAATATGAAATTCAAAGGCAGACAAAGAATAATACACAAAGTTTATTCTTCCTAATCATACACAGAGGTTTCCTAATCGAAGGAATGAGTCCTTCGAGATATTTTCAATAACATACCCAGATATCAATAAGTCCACAGTTTTATTGAACACAGAGAGAAAAATCTCTCGACTTACTCTTCTACAGTCAAAATCCCAAAATTGCAAAGTCTATTCACACAAATTTCGTTCAATCAAAGCATACAAAATTCTGAATCCATTCTTATAATAAATTCAAATTACATGAGCTTCCCTGGTCTTGGCTTGATCTTCAGGTTGAATTTTCAGAAGCTGCGGGTCAAGAACAGGGTAAAAGACTCATTGATAAGCTTCAAGAAGGATCCAGGAACTATAAGACAAAGCAAGGGAAAAGGATAGGGTTATAGTTTATCCACACTACCATGATTGATTTGGGGAGCTAGAGAAGATTTTCGAGATTCTGTGTCAGTTTTGTGCCAAATAAGGTTCCTTTATTGACCTTATTCTTAAGTCCTGGGACGAACATCTTTATGGTTGGTTTGCATATGAGAAGTTAAGGAACCTCTTGCTTCTTCCCTGCCGTTATATCCCTTCCTAGATGTCATTCTTACCTGTGTAAGTAATTCTAGCTAAGTAAGTAATTCTCACCTGTGTAAGTAATTCTTAATGTATGAATGCTAGCTATTGTAACAAATAGACTTGAAGATCATCTTCTCTATAGTAGCCATCATTGAAAGATGTTATTGGAAGCCAAATCAATACTCTTAATAGATTCTCTTTCCTTTTACTACTTTGCACATATTTTGAATTACTTACTTGTGTAAGTAATTCTTAATGTATGAATGCTAGCTATTGTAACAAATAGACTTGAAGATCATCTTCTCTGTAGTAACCATCATTGAAAGACGTTATTGGAAGCTAAATCAATACTCTTGATAGATTATCTTTCCTCATCCTACTCTGCATAGCTCTTGAACTCTGAACCCCTACGCTATCTTTCAGGCTTACATTTATACACAGTGAGGACCTGAATCGATTCAGGTTCCTTTACAGCTCGACAGACTCTTGAAATTCTCGAAAATCCTAAATTTAGCCTAATTCTCTAAAATAACTGAAACTGCCTATCTCTTCACATTTCTAACTAATCATTTCTCTCGTGTTCTCTTCAGTTAGAGAACATTTACAATTCCTCACTTTTTATTCAAAAATACTAATAATTACATGAGAAATTAAAATCATGAAACCCCCTATGTCTACTTAGGTACAAAGAAATTCTTGAGCCTAATGCCCCTGCATCATGAAGGTAGAAAATGAAGCAGAACAGAATTTGGAAGAATACCGTATATATGTGACATGTGATCTGAAGTATCAAAGATCATTTGACAATAAATTTGTTGAAGCATCTAATCTCAAAAGATTGGGAGAATTGTTTACAATAGAAAAACACTAGAAGCATTCATGATAGATCTGAACCTATGACTTCTTTGGTGGCATCTGAATCTTTTATGGCATTATAGTATACTAAATTTTTGTGACACTCTGACATACAAGTTTTGAAATATTTGTGGCATTATGCCTATGTGGTAATTGAGTTCTATGACATATCTCTCTCTTTATATGCTTCTTTGTGGCCTAATTCATTGTGCTAAAATGAATGTCAAAAGGTACATAATGATGAAAATTTTAGAGACACCTTTTCAATAACACAGAAGTATCCCTCGCTCAAGTAAAACCCTATTATTTGAAGATACATGAAGAACGAAGTATTGTGTGGAGGTTTGAAGTATACTCTTTCTCCAAGTTCTATAACCCTAAATTTGTACTCAATGCATCGCCATCTCAGATCTAGTTCTAGACCAAGAAACAGAACTAGTTCTAGTTCTCCGAGAGTTTGTTTTTACTCTTTACATTATGAATCTAGAGTAGCAGCACTAGTCATAGGGTTAGAAACAATGTTATCCAAGGAACCAGGCTCTGCCAAAATAAATTGTGGCTCAAACAGGTAGCATGCATCATTATAATATCATTACAAAAACTTTAGAACATCCAAGGCTACAGATCCAAATGATGTATCATGAGGGATTAGGAAGTTCCAAACAAAACCGGACTAGATCACTGTGAAAACTATGAAAATAGATATGGACATAGCCATATTAAAATAGAGAAAACAATATATAGTTCCAGGACGTGATAAGTAGTCAGCATCACCACCCCGAAAGTCACAAAATGTCAGCAAAAAAAAAAAGAGTTGTACCAGTGCTTCTTAAAAAGAACAAGAAAACAGTATGTGAGGTTAATGGCCATAAGAGACAGACCTTATTCAGGAAAAATGAACAGCATCAGCTGCCCCTTGCCCATTCGACCTGTGAAGCTGATAGTGCATGATACCGAAACTACTATTTAGGCCTCTCTTCGACAAGTTGTCAGCAACAGTATTTCTTTCTCAATAAACATGTCGAAAGTTGATTTCCATAAATGAGTTCTTCAACAATTCAATCCTCTCCATTGTTCCCAACTTACTGCCTCTACACAGTGTCTTTTTACTAGTGTTTACAATTGATTTTCAATATAAGAATGTGTATTTAGTATTTACTATTAACTAAAACTCTGACAGTTTGTGTTCCCATTAGATATTCCTTCTGAAAGGCACTCAAGAGTCAGCAACATGAAAACATACATAATTTTCAAACACACAATCGAAAAATAAAAGAATTTTCAGTTTGAGGTTAACATACTCAGTTACCTGCAATAGCACCCTTTAAAAGCATATATTATCATAGAAAATTATCTCTATTTGAACGACTGTGGAACACCTTAGAAAAAAAAAAGGGTGCTCCATTAATGGCCACAAAATTCATTTGAAAGGGAAAAATCTATCTTAATAACAATCATAATTTAAAATAAAATCCCATTAATAAATACGACCGTGAGATGAAAAAACTCAACAGATTTAGTTTGTGGTAAAGAGACCCATTACATTGACTTAAACCCTGGTCGGGAACCAACCATAAATCTCTACAAAATTTAACGATTCAGAATTATACAAACAATACAATGAGGAAAGGGTTATTAGTTTTTTATGTAGGGTTTATGAGTTTGTCAGAAAGGGTTTATGAGTTCAGGATTCAAAAATGACAAAATAACCAAATGGGATGAAATGCATGCTTAATTTACAACAGAATAACGCAACAGAACTCTACCAGTAATCAACTTAGTTTCCAATAGAACACTGATAAATCATAAGGCTGAAGTAATACATTGTACAACCTGAACGCTCCATTCCCCTCCATATTTCTATATGTAGTACATAACATTCAATCTTGGTTAAAAATATTTTAAAAAAAAATCCGCCAAATGTGCTAGTTTTAAGTAAATAGGTGACTTAGCTAATTCGAAAGTTCTATCCAAGCATTAGTAAATATGAGATAATCTAAGATTTAAATAGATGTTCACCGCATAAAATATGTCAAAATCATGTAGCTATATCCCTGGCCTGAGACTGCAATGAAGAGGTCCAAAGTATAGTGGCTTCAATAGAACCAAGCCTCAATATAGGGTTGCAGTAGGTCCGAGGGCTTAACTGATTCAAGTCTTAATAAAAAGCTACAACACAAAATCGAGCTCTTATGGTATATCCCTGTCCTCCAATAATGATAAACATTAAATTCTCTTGAGCATGGTAATAGAACTAAATTTGTTTACAACAGTCCACAAGATATTCATTCATTTCTAGAAATTCTACAAGAAGAAAATGAAAGTCATGTGTAACAAAGTATTATGAAAAGACTTCAAGAAACCAGAACTTAGCCTAAATATCCTAAAACTGAAGTTGGAAACATCGTCTCTCCAAGGTTTTTAATGTTGCAATCCTCTGTTCAACATTGATACAAATGTTGAAAACAAGTTAAAAGATGAACCAAATAATAGCATTCAAAGGAAAGACTAGGATATCACCATTTCTACCTACTATCCTTGAAAATAAGGAGAGCTAACTTACATGCTTTTGTGTTTGCAAGGTGGACTTGAAGACCATGTTCATCCCAGAATGAGCTCAAAATGTACTTTTGTTTTTGGATTCGTGAAATAGAAGGACAATGTTGTCAAAAAATAGTGAAATGGAGATCCCATAGAGGGCCTCCACATTTACCACCCATGGATTTTGAAATGAGAAACTCTCATCCATAAATATGAAGTCCAAAGAATGTGAGGTAGTCGACACCCTTGCTTGACTACTATGTTAGTGAATATAATAGACCCCAGAGATGATCATTTGAATCTCATATAGGGTCATAATTATAGAGATCGCCAAGCATAGGAGAGGTATACCTTCAACCTCTCAAATAGTAGGTTTCTTCCAACTATCTGAAAGGCTTAACAGGTGTCCATGGATCAACAATATACTTACTTTTTCTTCCCCAATAGCATTTGGGAGGATTGAAAAATAGTCAAAAGTGCGGTGATTCCATTTGCAATGACTAAACCTTAAACCGTCAATTTCTTCCTCTCTGCCCATATGGAGATGAATTTGTCTACTCTTCTAGCAAAGAGTTTGAACATGGTGTATCCCAGCATGATAGTCTCACAATTAATTGATTCAGAGGTCAGGATGTATGTAGGAGGTGGAGGACTTGAGTGAACTACCATACTAAGGAGGAGAGCATGAGTATTGAAACTGGGTATTGCTTCTCCAGTGAACACTTGATTACTTATTGTAATGGGTTTTACATATTAAAATTGTATTCATACTAAAAGAAGCCAAAATAATAGAGATTAAATATTCTAGATCCAAACACCCAATTTCCATAAAATCAAGAGAAAATTGGGTTAAAACAGTTTAGCAAATTGATATTTCAAAAAATAATGTCAAGAACAAGAACTGTAAGCTATTTAAACCTTAACAAGCACTTTTGAATTGGATGTTCATGGCATGTTATCTTCCCCATCTTAGTTAGATTGGAATTACACCTTGCAATTTGATAAGAGTTTGTATTGCCTGATGAACAAAATGCAACTTTAATTGCAACCAAAAAAAGGGGCAATCCTCTTGCAGAGTCCATAAATATGGTAGTTCTATATGGCCAGGCTTCACTTGAACAAACATGTCTGCCATTACATTGTTAGTCTGCTCTGCCAGACAGAGCTGAGGAAAGGATGAAATGCATGCTCAAGAGTTCAACTTTCAGGGCAAAAACTTGAGAAATTTAAAGAAATTGCACCTAAAATTCTCAGTAACACCTACCTTCATTGGCAATGGCACTTTTGGTACATATAAAAACTATTAAAAACAAATATATGAGAAATAAAGGAAGAAAAACTGGACTCAATGCCTGGCTTGGACCTACAAGATGAGAAATAAAGGCACGTTGACAGGCCATCTCACATATACCTTTTAGGACAATGCAATTTTATGGCAAAAAACAGTGCATCGATCATGGGTTCAAATCAAATTAACTGACTCAGAATAGCTGCCCTCTATCCATATGTGTTGAGGAAGGAGAGGGGATTACACAAGGATTTCCTTTCAAAACAAAAAGCCATTGCTACAGTAACTGTACAGTACCACAATCAGCACTTTGCAGCAATTAACCATGTGCTAATCTATAATTCTAAACTCAAACACATATGCATGAAAGAAAATATGAAGTTGTGTCAGATTGCATGAGTAAACGTCAGAGATTTTGGAAGATTCAAATGGATGACCCTCGCATAAATCTAGCACAACTCAGGATGAAGCCCTAGCATTCTCGCTGTAAGAGGAGGGTCCTGAAGCGGAACGTAGAGTCTTGAAGGGTACACTATGGGACAAGCTACGTTGTAGAGGCCAGAGTGAAGTAATCATACCTGCGCTAAACTCAAAGACATGAGTCACCAAGAAGTGCAACATGCCAATGGAGTTGTCCCTAAAGCAGAACTGAATGGTGATCCTGCACAAGATGCCAACAAGATCTAGAGGATCTGATTTTTAGCATTTTAGAACACAATCTGATTTTTAACGTTTTAGATAGTTGTATTATATAGTGTAGCTGAGACATTAAAAGTATCAAATTTCTGTGTGATTATAGATTGCATGATTAATTATATTATCTAGTTGCTCAAACTCAGTTAAGATTGAAACTTTGGGACTAAAATGAATACAATGTTTCCAGGACCAGAAATTAGCCTTATAAATAATTTAGTTTATGCCAGAGGTATATTTTTCCCAAGAACAAAAGAGATTGTAAATATGGTTATAGAGGGCTTAGTTAGTTTATATGATCAATTTTACTGTATGCATCAGTACCAAGGACCAAGAGGCAGAGTAGGAGGCTGCCATAGCCCCAATGTAATTGAAATTTCAAGACTAGGCAAGGTCTCGAATTGTTGCGCAACAGAAAAGCATCTCTAACCATTCCATTCTACTCACCATGGACTATCATGGCTAGGAGGAGAAGTCCAAGTCTAAACCTTATTCCTTAGGGAAAAGTAGGTCCATGTTATGTCTACTCATTTTCATTTACAAATATAAATGTGCTATTGTCCTGTAGCAAGGCCATTAGAGGTATTTACAAGCCACAATAAGGCCACAACTATCTCCAACAAGAACACATAAATAATAAGGCTTACAGGTGGGAGGAAGGGTGGATTTGAGCAGGGATAGGTGCCCTAACCAGGGTCGAGTTCTTCAAAAAATACAAATCACATTTTAAGGAATTGGAAGAGAAGTTTGTGGAGAACAGATGTAGGATTGGGTTTGAGTCTTGTGATAGCATTATGTGCTTGATGGTGTGAGGGTCACCTTTGTCTAAAAGACCAAAAAGGGAGGTTGATACAACAATAGTTAGAGGGATTGTTTGGAGGGTCGTTAGGCATAGTGTAGGAGTGTTCCTTAGCAAGTAGCTCCTGGAATTGAATGTGCAGTAGCATAGGGGGTGTCTCCATAAGTAAGGGAAACGTTCATATTGCTGGTTGGTCCATAAGTGCGGTAGGGATAGTTGAGAGCAACCTCACCCTAGGGTAGTGTTTTCTTCCTTTAAGTGGACAAAAAATAGAAGCAGCCTGTGGGAGAAGTTGATACAATGATGAAGCAATGGAATAAGGGATAGAAGAGTGCCCTAACTAGTCTTCTAGAAGCGCATAATTCAAGGGCAAGAGGGCAACAACAAAGAGTTGCAAATTGCCTCTTGGATGATGGCTTGAAGGGTGTCCTAGGAGATGACTCCAGGGAAATGGGAAAATCCCCATCTATTGCAAAAGGGATTTCCCGTCCTGAAGAAAAAAATTATAATAGAAAAATCATGAAAAGAAAAGGCTCAAATATCTCTTCCAGATTGGTGACATGGCACAAGGCCACATGGACCACTGTGATTAGTTAACATAACACATTAGAAGCATGATGTTAGCATCTAAAATATCTAGGACCTGTGGCAGTCTCTGATAAAGACACATGGTGTGTGGATTTGAGTTTTTCAGGTGGTCAAGTGGGCTGAAAATAGGTGAAATGTGGCACCACTCAGAGATTGACATGTGCCAATTGGTACAAGTGGTAGATAATTGGCATGCTCAAACAACGAGGTGATGCAGGAATGACATGAGGGAGAAAATATCAGAAAAGCCCCAAATCTGGAGAAATAAAGCTCATCACCAACCTGAGATTGACAACTTTACATGATGTCACCTATGAAATCGTAAATGGAGAAATTATAGTAACAATAAAGTAACCTATGTAACAATAAAGTCGGATTCATCCTGGGAGTGGTAAATGGAGAAATCATAGTGAACAACAAGAAACATGTAGAGTTGCTTACAATCAAATAGATGAAAAAACACATACAAAAAACCTAGATAATAATCATGAACAAGCTTAATATTGAATTATGAACTGTAAAGTAACTTACAAAATGTGACATTACGAACCTGGTCAAGCGCACAAGAAAAAATATCTTGGACATGACCCTAGTTGACAAGTTGTATTGCTCATGATGCAAGAGGATTTGTACCTGCACTGCCAAGTCAATCAAAATCCATCATTATCTATACAATAAATACAAGTAATTGATGTAGTATTTTTTACTGTAAGATGCATTCCTATGATAATGTTAGAACATATATTGAAAATGTCAAACCATACCTGAATAAGCTCCTCTTCGTTTCAAGAACAATTTATTGGAGTCGCATGAACTTGGAACAAGCCTCCCGCGATCTGAAAGAGTAGCAACTAAGTCAACAGTGAATTTTTTGTTGCTACGTTGGATCGAGGGAGGTTTTCTCCAAGATTAAATTGCTCCAATAAATTATTCTCTACTAAACAGGGCCAACCACGTGAAGGTGGAAGCTCTTATGGCCCCTCCCCCCCCCTCACATCACTCTCAATTCCCCAATACCCAATCTATATTTCGTTTTTTACTTTCATGAGCATAAAAAAAAAATTCAATAACTAATAAAAAAACAATGCAACAAAAAGTATGCAAGGAAACATTGAAATTAGGGCTTGACATAAAAATAGTATGATAAATGATTTATTTATATAACGAAAAAAAACGTTCCAAGTATGGTAACGTTTGTCTTATAATAATACAATATTTTACATTATCAAATTTTCTTTTTCTTCTTCCTATTTCTAAAGCTTCTAATTAGATCATCAATATCATCGTGCTCTACTCCTGTTTCATGCCTTTCCCGCACTTCTGACCTAGTTGCGTAGTCACGATGTCTGGTCTCATCTAGTGACGGGGCATCACCTACAAAAACAGATAATATTAAATTTTAATTTTCAGTTTTTAAATATCATTGAACTAGTTCGGTAAAATTAATAAAAAAATTGCAATGAGATTATTTACCTGTTGCACCAGTTGTTGCCGCTGGGACTATTGCCCTGTCTTCCTCTCTGGTGGTAAGATCCTCAAGGGAAACATTCTCTGTCATTTAAACAAAAAACGTTATAAGGACAACCATCAAGGTATAATTAGAAAAAATTATAAGTGGAAATTAATTACCATCATTGCCCTCACTGATAGTAGCATTGTCAGCCTGGTCTCCACTACAATGATTAGGTTACACGTAAGGAACATCTACATTTGGCTCTACAATTGGGTTATTTGCCTCGTCGGCAGTGTTGCTCCCTTGATTTAAAAAAATTTGTTAGACATTAAATTTATGGACGAAAACAAACATATTGAAAGGTTAACGTTTTACCTTATCAGGCATTCTAGATCTTGGGACCTACCCCAAGCTTCTGTGACGTTCAACTACAGCTTGATAGCTGAAATGGTAAGCGATATTTTTATCTTCCTCTTTAGTTTATGTTCCGAAGTCATCACCCTACATTACATATGATTATGTATTTTTAATGTTATTTGATAGGATTACAAAAACGTTTGAAGGTGATACAATTAATTATAAGATGTTTAGCTACTTACAATTCTTGCGGCTAATTTCAAGTAGCCGCCCTGGCCTAGCTTGTGATGGTCCTTTTTTTCAATCGTAGCTTTGGTTGCCTTCGAGGTGTCAGGCAACCTATCATCAAAAGATTGAAGTCAAATACGACGTAGCACACTTTTATTTTAGACATAGAGAAAATTAAAGCTATTGAATTAAAGTTGTAATTTACCTTACGGGTCCAGTTGGCATTTTTCCTTCTTTCTTTGCCCTTTTATTTTTTCTGTCATGGATGAGTGCTCTCTACTCACTCTCTGGAACTGTGAGAGGACGCTAGTATCTAGGGTTAAATTGCAATTGCATCATATAGGTGTCCCTGGTATTTTTCAAATATTTTCCAGCTACCCGAGCCACTGCTATTCTGTCAAATGTGCCTACCCCAAAAAGGGCTTCTAGATAATCTAGAAGTTCTTTTTTTCAGGTTGAAATTCTGGGAATTCCACCTTGTGCGTATGGTTGGGCCAAAAATTACCAACGCATGGCTCTCCAAAAACCTATAGAACTCATTGTTTCCTACACAGAAAAAAAATATATTATCATTAATTTAAAAATAAAAATCATGATAAATATGTTTTAGATAGAGTACATGAAATAGTTAAAATAATAAAACTTACCTAGGAGTTGTACGTGCTTTATAGGGACACCTTCATCGTTCACCAACAACGTGCCATTAATGGTCCTCGTGGAGCTGACACGTGTAGCTCCAGGAAACGCAATAATGTAGTTGGCCATATCAACCTCATCACTGCCAACACGTTCAACGGTTGGTTGGGTGTCTGCTTGAGCAGGGTGTGTTTCTTGGCTGGCACCTAAAGGAGTAGAAGGTGTACGAGAGGGTTTCCGGGCAATCTCTTGCCCTTGTGTCCCACTACCACCAACACCGGGTTCAGCAAGTGTCAGATAACGCTACATACAAAAGAACTTTTTTTTTATTTTAGTCAATGTAAAAATTAAAAATCAAACTATCACAATTCATCTCATGCAGAAAAAAAAAAATATCCTTTTGATTTTTTATTATTACCTGATATGTTTCTAGCTGGGTCATAAGTTGTTTTATCCTCTCTTCTGTTTCAGGTGTTTGAGGCACGTCTATCAAAGTATCAAAATCCGACCTTGCTTTTCGCGCCTTTTTTCGCAGCAAGAGCAATGGAGATAGGGATGAAGAAAGTTCTTCCTCATAGAGGGAATCATCAGGCATATCATGGCTATGTGTCTGCATATTTGAACAAAATTAATATTATTTCAATTATGTAAATAACTAAAATACCTGAAGATAGAGCAATGCTGGCACTTTACATGTTCTTCTGCTGGCCCCTTTCCATGATCATCCTGTCTCGGGGTTGTTCTTGTACTACCCTGATTAGTCTGCCACATTGAAATAAAATTATAAATATAAAAACTTGAAAACAATATATAACTTGAAAACACAAAATGAAAACTAAAATAATTTCTAATAAGACACCAGAAGACAAAGTTAGAGTTTCAAATATGCCTTGCATTGAATTCAGTCCTAGAAACATGTCATTGCACATTAAGGCACCCAAACAAGAGATGAGTTGACAATGAGACTAAACTGGGTTATTTGTAGTGAAATTTTAAAATCTCAAAAGGTATATTAATTATCGAAACAAATCAGCTTCATAATTTCAATATTATTGAGTCTGTTGTGTATAAATCACAAAAAAATTGAAACAAAACACTAGAAAAGCAACAACATAATCACATTCTGCTATAGCAGTGATCTGACCTCTAAAGTAGACTTTCTACTAGTTTCATGAGTATCATACAAACAGTGGAAATGAACACAAGATAAAACCACAGATGTGTAGTTATCCGCAAAACCATCCACCCGCCAACCTCCTCTAGTAACCTACACTAGAAACAGATGTATGGGGTATTTTTATAAGGGGTTCCTCAAAAACATCCGCTAGAGGTTCTCTTCCTTGTAGTGATTCTAGCCTATCACATCCAACCAATTTAAATTAATTGAAACTTTGAAATTCATAAAATATACTCTCCATTTTCGCAACACAAGCATTTTGAAAAAATCCTTTTCAAATTTGACATGTTGATCATGTCATGGGTAGACTTTCCATTTTTTTCATCTCAATAGGATGTGTCAGACCTTGAAGGTCATGGTCTAGGTGTCTGCTCTTGCACGATTTCACGAAGTAGCTATTTGCATGAATGCAATGTGTTATGCATGAACCAGAGGTGCGTTGGATATATAGTGGGTGGGCTAGATTTCCTTGGGCATGCAAAAGTGCGAAGGGGATTCACACCAAAATATATCAAGCATGTTATGCATGATTGGAAGGCTAAATTTTGGTGCAATAAAGTTTAAGTGGATTTTTGGATAGTGACTTAACATGGCATGATGATGGTAAATGGTGTTAGAGGTAAGCATATGACCAAAGAGTTAGCGTAGCATAAGATGACATGACATAGTTTGGTGCAATGTGTGTTGAGAAGACACATGGGTTAGCTTGATAAGTTAAGTGGGTAAAACAAGTTGGCATGCATGTTATCTTGATAATTTAAGTGGGTGAAATGAATCAACACATGGGTTGACAAGGCAAGTTATCTCAACCAGTGCATGATGGGAATGGGCAAGCTCATTTTATGTGGAACAATGTGAAGGACCAAGGAGTGACATGATTGCATATAGGTATTTGTTGTGAGAGACAAAACGAGAGACAAGGATGATGAAGACCAAAATGTAAGGCATAGCACATGTACAAGATAACAAAAATGTAAGGCATAACACATGTACAAGATAACATGTGTGAACTCGTGTAAATTGAATTCAAGTAGAACAATAGACCTTAGTGAAAGAAGTTTCAGCAGGTTTTGGCAAGCTGAGATCGTAGTTCAATTTGGGTTTAGTGCTATTGGATATATAATTCTTCATTTTTTTGTCATTTTAATCATTTCTAAATAATAGGAGAAATATGAATAGATAGGTCAACATGAAAGGTCAAGAGTCATATTACCATATTAAATATGGATTCATGTTAATGGAATATGATCCAAGTTTGGAGTTACACCTTTATATGACATGATATCAAATCTTTGGTGGTTCTAATAACTCCATTATTCTCACTAAGACCTGCCTCTCTTCTTGTTTAACATTATTTTCCCATTAGACCTATCTTAAGATGTTTTTTGTTCTCCTGTGTTGTAACTCCATGTAGAGATAATTATTTGGTATCTATTAATTACCTTTGCTCGGGGCTTCTTTAGTGTGCAATGATGCCTAAGGTTCACACAACATTTGAGCTTCAAGAAATAAATGAGATAGAGGTTTGAGCGTGATGTAGTAAAGAATCCTCTTGGAACACCTAGTGGATGTCAACCTCTATATAAATTTTGATACATTAGAGCCACAACATAAAACACATGCAGATTGGGAAGGAGGAAAAACCAAGACCTTATATGAAGAAAACTCTGTATATGACCCTATATTAATCAACCATCATTCTCATGTGCTTCATTTTGGATACAACTGGTCCCTTATATGACTATAGGTGATTAAAAATTTGTATTTAACTCTGTATTTGGATGAATGATGTAGTTGTTTGGATCTTGGAAAACCCGTGCCTCTTAGAATATGTTGTTGTAGAAAAATTGAGAGTTAAATCAAATGATTTGTGTTGACTGCTTCACAACAATATCAATCAATCAACGAACTTTTTAGTAACATAGATGTCATGATCTATAATGAGGTGGAGGAGGAAGTGTAGAATTGAGAGTGTAAATGGCCATAAATAAATGTTAGTGATCCTCAATTTGGATGTGGACAACTTTGTTGTGGTATTCAAGAAAGCAGTGAATGATTGGGAGACTGCTATTAAATAAATTGTAAAATATACGAGTGTTATAAAGTGGCAAGGTTTCCTTGCCCAGGATACCCTGGAAAAATACAAAGGTGATCGAAGCTAAAAAATAGTGTGTGTGGGGCTAAGCGCTACATCACCTGACTAGCTTGTTCAGGGATTCTCCTCCATAGGTCGAATATAACAAGGCTCGTTGGTTTCCCTTCATTCCGTTTTTTCAGCTAGAGTCAAGAACTAAACTCTTGAAACCTTGAAACCCTCCTCTTTTATTAATTTGAATAACTCTTGCTTCAGGAAAAGGGTCCAGATATCCTAGAACTTGGCATTATAGACTTGTATTGTAACTTAGTTGGTTGTAATTGAATCAGCTGATTCAATAGAAAAGGGATAGGAATGGGCTGACTACTATTTGTAAGTCGAGATGATAGCTACAGTTATTGTCTGTGGGTTTTTTTGTAGCATTTTCTTGTCAAAAGGATCCAGTTTTTTTGTTTGATAGCTTCCTTCTAGTCACTCCGACCCTGGAAGTGGACATCCAAACCAATAATTGCAAAAATGCCAATGAGAATGAATGCAACAACAAGAATATATGTGCATTGAGTGTTGTTAGCATGCTGACTGAGGGAAGTACAAAGAATAGTGCACTTAGATGCAGACAGTCACATAAATCTCTTTTAGGGAAATCTGCTTCTGCCAAGAAATCCAAAAAAGAGAGAATTAAAGGAATGGTCCAACTTCTGAGAAATATAATCGCTGGTGAAGATTAGATGGACACTGTTGTTGTCCTTAATAAGACTATTAGATATGTTAAATCTGTCCAGGTAAAAGTGAATAGATTGGAGGCTAATCAGCAGGAAAAGGTGAACTGGGTTTGACCCCAGTGTGACTAGGTGTCTCTTGCAGAAGTCCCAAGATATAATGAGAAAGTGGATGCTACCTAAAAAGCACGAAGATGGCTTCACCAGCTTAAAATAAAAATAGAAATTCTCTCGCATACTTGTCTACATTCAATGATAGTTGTAGCCATATTTTGATTTGATCCTAGTTTTAAGCATGCTGGAGATTGAGGTTTAGCATTAGCTATAATTATATCCACATGGCTAACTTATCTGGCCCTTATGCTGAATGTATAACTCCTGTCAAGGGAGATGTATCATCCATGCCACATGAAAACTGTGCAGTTTGGGGTGGTGATTGTGCTGATAAATTATCACAAATTAGATTTCTTGATACTTTCCAATTACAAGCACCTGATTATTACAATAGTATGTTCATGTGTGACTATAATATGAACAGATGTGGGTTTAATTTTCACCCTGCACTAGTACAGATATTTTCAGAGATTTTTCTCGATAATGGCAAGGCAAAGAAAGAGACCAACCCTGAAAACATGGCCATGGGGAAAAACGCAATTTCTGAAATACTGGCTGCAAGAACATAAGGCCTCTGGGATGTTAATTTTCCATGGTACAGGGAAACTATTCCCTCATATTTTACAACTATGCCAAATATGGGATTGATTCAATTGTGCATGATAGCCCTGGACAACTATGGGGGTGATTTTATTGATTGTCCTGTGGTTGAAAATGAAGATGCAATTCGTGTGAGCTGTGATGTATTAAGCAAAGGAAACTCTGGAGATTCTCAGACTCATCTACATGAAAAAACTGCAAACTTAGACACTCTTTTGAGTTCTGATGAAGAGGAGAGTAGCATTGGTCACTCACCAAGTGAATATAGTGGAAATAAAAAGGCATGTACAAAAGTTAGAGATGATACTAGTGTTGGGATTTCTGCCAAGAAAACAAGTATTAATTAATAGGAACATAAAGAAGAGGAGGAATAATTTGGACCTACTATTATTGAAGAATCGGTTGGTGAGTCTAGCATAAATGACAAATGTTTTTTGTTTGATAACTCCCTTCTAGTCACTCCAACCCAGGAAGTGGACATCCAAACCAAGAATTGCAAAAATGCCAATGAGAATAAATGCAACAACAATAATATCTGTGCATTGAGTGTTGTTAGCATGTTGACTGAGGGAAGTACAAAGAATAGCACACTTAGATGCAGATAGTCACATAAATCTCTTTCAGGGAAATCTGCTTCTGCCAAGAAATCCAAAAAAGAGAGAATTAAAGGAATGGTCCAACTTTTGAGAATATAATCTCTGGTGAAGATTACATGTATACTGCTATTGTCCTTAATAATACTATTAGATATGTTAAATATCTCCAGGTAAAAGTTAACAGATTGGAGGCTAATCAGCAGGAAAAGGTGAACTGGGTTTGACCCCAATGTGACTAGGTGTCTCTTGCAGAACTCCCAAGATATAATGAGAAAGTGGATGCTGCCTAAAAAGCATGAAGATGGCTTCACTAGCTTAAAATAGAAGTAGAAATTCTCTCGCATACTTGTCCACATTAAATGATAGTTGTAGCCAGATTTTGATCTGATCCCAGTTTTAAGGCGTTAAATATTGGTGTGTTGTGGTTTGGTTTCATATATATATTGAACTTACAAATTGTAGGGTTTTTAGTCATAGAAATCCCGCTTTTTAATGTATATTGCACCCATCCTTATTGAAGCTCTAGCAGTATTGTATTGAGTGTGTATGGAATATATGATATTTGTCAAAGCATGTCTTTCTTGGTCTTCTTTTCCGATGGATCTATCAAAGTCGGATGATGAATGCATGTGCTTAATATCGTTTGAAGGAAAATGGTAGGAAATGGTGATCAATTTTTCTTCTTGTAAAGACCAAATTGTGATGATGGAAATCAACTACCAAATTTTATGGAAAGCATGCTGGAGACTGAGGTTTGGAGAATTCGTTATGTCTTACATTGAATTTTATTAAAAACAAAACTAAATCCACAGGCATGCCCTATTCAAGGAAAATGAGCAACCCAATTTATTTCTCTGTTTCAAATCCTGGGCATTCTAAATGGTAAAATCACTTTTCAAAATCTGGAAAAATTATGTTTGGCCATACCATTTTTCTTGCTGATGGAGGAAGGGCCTGCTTTCTCGAGTTTCTTGCGCGATGGGCGGTTCTTTGCAGCAAGGGCCTACTTTCTAGATTTTCTTGCGCGACGGGCGGTTCTTTGCAGCAAAGGCCTGCTTTCTGGATTTTCTTGCGCGACAAGTGGTTCTTTGTAGTAGGAGGCATATATCCAGTAGGGTTTGAGTCGATTAGAAAAGGCAAGGAGCTGTAGTACTAATTACATGCAGGGTAGCTATAGTGATTAATGTAAAATTTTGAAAGGCCCGCCATGATTAATCCAAAACCTTTGTAATTCATTTGAAATTCCTATTAAAACCATAGTTTATGGAGGTAATGCTCCACCATATAAATAGGTATTAAAACCTTTCAAATGCCAACTTAGGTTTGATTTTAAAATGGCATATAATTTTACTTTAGCTTGTACAATGGTAAGGCCATTATTTATTGGTTTGAAATAATAAACAACATGCAACAAACCCACATAATTATTAAATTATTTAAAGACAGTAATTCCTACATATTAAAATATAAAGTTATAACATACCAGCTCATACTCGAACATAACATCTGTATCAATATTCTTCTTCTATATCTTCTTGATCTTCATCCAACTGATCGACATCTATACCAACATCTGATTCAGGAACGGTTTTGAAATGATCAACCATGTCATCATCATCATCAATTATGTCATTTTCAATAATATCCTCATCGACATCATCATCAATAATTGTTGCCTCATCTCCTAAGCCTGGTTCATATTCTAATATATCTTCTTCATCTGTCAATGCATCTTCCTGCTCATCTGCCACTGCATCATCTTCTTCTTGATCAATATCATCTTCTTCCTCTACAGTATACTCTACTGGCCTTCCTCTTGGATCATATCTAATAGCAAATGACCATTCGTTCTCACCTGGAACCTCTGAGTAAAAGACTTGTTCACATTGGCTTGGAAAAACATAGCGATCTTTTCCTGCTTCAAACTGCGATGTTTTAACCATTGGAAATCCATTGTCATGTTGAATAAGTGTTCTATCATCATCACATACATTCATTCGTAGCCTATACCATTTGATGTCGAAAAAAACTATTTTGAAGGAATTAAAGTCACACTCAACTATATCATCTAAGAACCCATAATATCTATTTTCAGATTCTCGAGGATGTCTGTCATTCCTGGAGGAAACATTAGTGACCTGGAATACTGCAGTTATCCCATTATCAGAATTTTTCCTGTTATCATCCAACTGTTTAATGCGAAATTTATGACCATTGCACCACATAGCCTTGTGGTGTTTCAACTGTAATATGCCAAACATGAAAAAGATGCATTCTCAATTAATAATTAATAATATAATTTACACAGCATGAAAATTAACTGAAAAATCAAACTTGTTGTCACATTATAAATATAGTATAAAATAAGTAATGAATAAAATAGGTGAATTAATTGCTTACCTTTCTATCTTTCAAACCATATGCTAAATTGATTTTCCTGTCCGTAATGTTTCCATCTCCACTACGATACGCTTCTCTAATCAATTCACGTAGTAGTTGCCATGATAACCTACCATCGTTACGTGCTTTACATGTTTCAATCTATTCACTCATCCACTCAAGATTGTTTGCAATGTATAAAAGTAGTGCCTCATAATCTTGAGCACCTGAATAAAAAAACAATAATTCACCAATATTAATAAATATTACTTATAACCATAGTAAATTATATTAATTAATAAACTATGAAAGAATAAGACCTAAATGAATATAATGATCATATACATGATGTAAAAAAATGAAACATTATATGTATTATACATAATAAATCTTTTACCTCTCACTTTCTTCATTCTACCTTTTCCCAACAGGTGCTCCACTTCAAATTTTTTGATGGAGTTCACATCCCAAATGCAATCCACCGCCTTCATGGCTAGCATAGATAATATAGGAATATAATGACTAATATACACCATGGATTCATATACCACATATCCCTCCACCATAGAACCCTCAGGTCGTGCTCTTTGTCTAACCAAAGCCTTCAAGGATTTTAGGTGCCTCTCGACCATCCACATTGACCTTGTGTGTACTGGTCCACACATTTCAATCTCCTCAACTTGGTGTATCAAGTAGTGTTCTTGTGCATTGAAAAATGTTGGAGGTAGATACTTTTTCATTTCACACATTAGCCGAGGAATTTCTCTCTTCCAATACTTTATTTCATCTTGATGGATTTCTTTCAATGACAACCATCTGCAAATCATTACGTAAGGTTATTTCAATGAAACATAATATATATTTCATTACAAGTAAATTAATACATCATTTCATTAAGTACGAAAAGAAATTGTAGCAATTAGATTTTGCGTATAAATCAAAACTACTTACCTCATGTATTTACTAAGACCATATATAACTTGTTTGACATTGTTGTCAAAGTCATTTGGGAGAGATACAGGTAGAACATACTATAACAATAAAAAATGAATCGTTATTGGTTTCCAAATTAAACAGAAAAAAGGAAAATTTAAAATATGTATTCAAGCAATAACATACAAAAATGTATACCAAAAAAATTACCTTAAAAAAGGTATGCCAATCATGTGTTTTCACCCCACTGAAGTCACCTTTCTTCGTTAAGATATTATTTATGTTTGATGCAAAACCTGTTGGAAATTTAATTCTTCTAACGACCTATTTTACATCATTGCTTTGTTGTTTTGTTAATAACCATGGAATATTATTATAATTTCGACCTCCATTTTTATTTGATCTGTTGATCACACTTTTCATTGCATGATTCGATTTCTCAATGTCAGCACAAATTTTGTCAATTTTATCTCTATCATGTGCACCATCTATGGTTCGCCATAACATTTTTGTCACATTCTTCCCGACATGCATTGTATCAAACAAATGAGTTATTTTTAGGTCCTCATAGTAGGGTAACCTCGCGAATTGAGAAGGATAACATTTCATTCTAGGTGGAAGTACAATATTAGTACCTTCACTGCGACGATGACCTTGATATTGTTGAATAAAATAAATCAGAACAATATTAATTATAAAATACAATAAAATAAATTCATTATTTAAAACAAAAATTCCAAACATTACATAAACAAATAATATATATATATATATATACACACACACACAAATTACGTACCAGCTGCTTGACGATTATTAATTTTGTTATATTCCAACATCCACAACTGAGGTGTCATTCTTCGTGGTTTTAATCCAGTTTCTTCTTTATCATTGAAAAGATGTTTTTCAGTAGTACGATACTTATGGTTCCTAGAGAGGAAGTGCCTAAACTCATCAAACACCATCTTTCTTAAGTCTGGAAAATGACGATACTTCATCTTAGGGCCACAAACTAGACATGCAAATCTACCCTTTGTTTGAAGACCTGCAATAGATGGATCAAGAAAAATTATACTATGAGATCATTTTTTAAACATGAAATATGGTATATCTAATTTAGATAATTATGTATTATATTAAAGTGCAATGAAATATTACATACCACAAACATGTGTTAGTCCTGGGGCATCATGAATTTTCCATACAAGCATTCCACGACATTTAAATCTTTTCTGCTTGATTGGTTTAGTGATGTCATACATAGTGATGCCATGCTATAACTGTATTAGCTCATCGATAAGAGGCTCTATATATACATCCATATCTTTGACCTAGTACTTACCTAATTGTTCAAAATTATTGTACATAATAATTACTACCATGATATATGTATATATAAGTAAGTAAATAAATAAAATATATATTTATGCAAACAAGGAGAGAAATGAAAATGTTACATTCAAAAAAATAATGTATCAAATACCTGGAATAATCATAGTCAACATTATGTGCTCCCTCTTTATTGACATCCAAGGAGGAATGTTATTGTGGATAATGAAAATAGGCCAGACTGAGTAAATATATCTAAGCTCTCCGAATGGATTAACACCATCAGTTGCCAATGAAATCCTGACATTACGAGGTTCATTTTTAAAATCTACATATTTTTCCTCGATTTCTCTAAATGCAAAACCATCTACAGGCATTCGAAGAACACCATATCCACTTCTATTCTTTGAATGGTAATCCATAAACTGTGTTATGCTGTTACACCTGAACATTCGCTACAAACGTGGAATTATCGTAATATGACTAAGAACCTTTTGAGGCACCTTTTTGGTTAGTTGATCTGTTCGATATCTACTGGTACCACATTTTGGACATTCTATTTTCAACGCATGTTCTCCGTAATATATAATATGATATTTAGGACATGCATCTATAATGTTATATTCCATTCCAAAGTGTTTCATAATAACACGTAGATCTCGATATGTCCGAGGTAAAGTATTTGGCGATGGTAACAAATATTCACCCAACAATCTACAGCATAAACAAAAACTAGTTAATGTAAAGATTATTAATCATATATATATGTGTGTGTGTGTGTGTATATATATATATATATATATATCTGTGTGTGTGTGTGTGTGTGTGTGCACACACACACACAGATATATATAAGTATTAAATTATTATTTTACACATTTATTACAACTAAAAAAAGGGAAAATAATCAACATTTACATATATGTGATCATATATACATATTGCATACCTTAGGAGTTGTGTCATACATCTGTTCGACAAATTATTCATAACCTTTAAGTTCACTAGCAACAATGTAGCAGAGAGAAGAGTTGCATATGAGTGTTCAAAAATTCGTTCACTTGACCTTTCAATCAGAGGTACATCATAAATACCGTCACTGCTATCTCCACCATCATCATCTGACTCACCATACAAGTCTTGGAGCATTTGATTTTTCCCATCATTAATGTGAACTGTCTCATTACTGTCATCATGATCTACCTCCATGGGATCATTAAAATTACCTTCATCATTCGCTTCATGTTCTTCACCTTGTACAACATCATTTCCAATACTAATATTTGATGCAATATTCTCTTGTACTGGTGCAACATCATCTAATCTACTACTATTTAGCTGTGGAAGCTGGTTGATCATCTGCAAAAAGTTGGGGGGCAACTGTGCCTTTATGAAAATTACAAACATTAATCATTAAACATTAGTGCGCATATAAAAAATATTAAAATAATATAAAATTTTACGATATAATCAAAATGAAGATAGATAATTAATTACCACGGGATGATAGTAATTCGATCCACCATCAATGTGCCCATATTTTCTACAATGCATTGTTGCTATTGCTATTAAAACTCTAACATTATTTCTCATACAAATTTTTTTGCAAGGGCAATAAACTCTACCATCACTCCTTTCACCCTTTTGAATTTTTTTTCCACCTCTAATGTTTTCTTCCATTGATGCAAATTATCCTATAAAGAAAATAATAATTATATTTAGCAATTATCTCTCTCAATGGTGTAGAAAACCCAAGACGTGTTGAACTCAATGGGAGCTCAATAAGCAAAAAGAAAATAAAAGTGGGATTTTTACAAATTGTGGGCTTTTTACAAAATTGTGGGATTTCTAATAAAATTGTGGGCTTTAAACTCCCAATAAAAAAGTGTATATCAATTTTATATTTAATATAAAATTGTTTATATTTTTAATAAAATTGTGGGCCCTTTACAAATTGTTTATATTTTTAATAAAATTGTTGCCTTTTTACTCCATCGAGCACCTGGCTCAGCACCTACACTAATCACCACAAGACCGAGGCGAAGAACCACAAGCTAAACCACAACCAAATCCAAGTCATGAGGGGAGGGGCTGAGCGCATGCCTTGAGTCCCAATTGATTCTATGAGTGTTCATAGCCTTGGGCTCGTAATCGAAACATGTAAAACCTCAACTCGTATATAAACACCAATATTGCTTATATGCCCGGTGAATGTGGGATTATCCCACCGGACACCCTTGCCACCAACCGTCACAAGAGTGATACTCTGCCACAAAACATCGCCAAAGCGACACATTTCCACCAACCGTCGCAAGAGAGACACTTTGCCACCAACCGTCGCAAGAGCGACACATCGCCTAACCATCGCAAGAGTGACACTTTGCCACCAACCGTCGCAAGAGTGACACTTTGCCACCAACCGTCGTAATAGCGACACATTCTTCTAAACGTCGCAATAGCAACACCTTCCTCTAAACATCGCAATAGCGACACCTTGTCTCTGTAACGTCACAATAATGACATACTTCATAAATCTATCGCAATTACGATGCTATTTTGCAAACGTCGCAAGACCGACACTTGCCTCTAAGTGTCGGTATTGTGACACTTGTCTCTAAACATCGGTATAGTGACGGTTTCAGGCGAGATTTGAAAAAGTTGAAAAAATTTGGGGAAATTTCTGACATTTGGTCAAAAGTGTCGGAACCAAGTGTCAGAATTTCTGCCAAATGTACTAGTGATACCCATACTCAGTGCATAAACTATCATAACATGTATATAAATCAGAAAGTCATCTGCAAATATAGACCCGTGATAGGAAGACCATATGTGTAAAGCCATCGTCCGAATGATGTGGTACTACTCCTGAAATCGTAGCCTGGATGGATGAAACTAGATATGGTGTCTTCTATCTCGTTCACTCGATCACTCAAGTACAAGTCTAACCATGCGAATATGTGATCTGAAGTCGAACATGGGAAGACACTGTCGGATTACTAGCCAATGATGTAATTGGTTAACATACATGAGAGAAACCACTGATGATGATAATGGCTCTCAAGGTACTGCAATAGAGTTTGCATGGTGTGAATAGATGATTTGATGTCGAACACCATACAAATTCTTTCGGTCGAAGGCCAGTGATGTCAACCTATCTTGGAAAGAGAGAAACTTGGCATTGATGTATGCAAGATCCAAGGTAATAGAAGGGTGTTTCTAAGTCAACTTCCTGGATAATGAGTTGATGTCGATAGGAAGAAACTTGTCGCAAGAGGCTCTTGATGTATCTCCCATAAACGACACGAAACATGAGTAATAATTTCAGAGACAAATGTAACTGATGAAGAAATGTTCATGGTTGGCGGTCATGAAATAAAATTTTAGAATTATCACAAAGGATGAAAAGTTACTGAGTGACTTCTCTTGAACAAACTGAACGAGTTGGAAGCATTTTCCCCAAACCAAAGTGATGGATGGTATGATCGACCATAGGAATGATAGACCATCAAGCAGATAACCCAACTTGACAGCCACAGAGATGAAGTGAATGAGTGTCATGTTCAAGAGCGGCTTGCTACCATAAAGTGATTTATCCCTTTCCCATTTTCTCATGCTTTCAAGGTCCCCACCGGGCCTATTATGTGTGGTAGCATCATCGAGTCTCCCTTGTTTAGAGCATATGAGTTGAGTCATCATCGCATTCATGAAGTCTGTCCTGAATCCATTTTTCCTCCTGTCACAGTATTCCATCCATTCATACTTTTTTTCTTTCTCGTGTAGCCCTTTTTGGCCTCCAACCCCATTTTCCCCCATCCCCTTAGGAATCGCGTCAATCACTACTAGGTCATCCATGCTTTTTATGCTCTAATAAGGGAAGACGTTGGTTTTATACTAAGTATCCCCCATTCCATCATCATCCCTGGTGTCATTTAATCAGTCACTCTACTATGTTCCCTCATGCCTTAGTTGAGGACCCTCATTGCCTCACCTATGGCGGACCTCCTTCTGTCGACATCAGCATATTGATTCCAAAAGATAGGTCTAGAGGGTGGTGTATCTTGGTTCCAGCTTCCATCATTGTTTGGTTCCTTGGATTAGGCAAAGGGACTCCTTATTTCCATTTTACTTGATTGTTTCTCATCCGCTACACTTCAGCATGTTGAGATTCGTATACTTGATAGTTCATTGATCAAACATACTAATCCAGTGATTCCCGAGCATGTGTGAGATGTTTCAGACCTCATGAGGGGGTGGCCCTTCAGGTAGCCCCCCACATGCCTGGATGACCTCATTCTCTTCTACAACCTCAGATGCAGCTCCACATATTTGATGCGTTCGACCCCAACTGCTTGCAGCACCTATAACATGCATGTATCACGTAAATGATCCATTTATATTTTTAGAACCATTTCCTATTTATCAGGGCTTCTCTCGTTGTCATTATATCTCATGTACTCAGGTATTATTGTATTTAGTCCTGGCTATTGTCCCAGGCGTAGTATGTATGTGGAATCCATTATATTTTTTCTGGCCCATGTTTATGCCAGCATATCATGTACTTTATAGCTCAGTCTTATTTTACTGGGCCAACCATTATTATTTGTACTTTGTCATCTCGGCGGGCATAGGTATGCCTCCCCCACCCCACTATGTATAGGTACCCAACCATTAAAGGAGACTTACGATTGTTGAACTCACCCCCTCAGGGTTATTATCCTCTCTCAATTTTCTTCTCCTACGTATCTCTCTTTCTATGACTCCTGGTGTCTAGTGATTGTGTTCTTACAACGTAATTCGGTCATACGATTAGCTCCTAACGCTTGTACATTGGGGGGAAATCTGTTACACCAATTTTTGGTCATCTAACCATGTATAATTAGATGGATCAAAATGTGCTATGTAAGACCAATTTTACCATATTAAAATTGCTTTCACTAAGAAATAATTTAATAAACCATAGTTTATTAAGTTATTTTTGGTCCAAATAGAAAACCCCATGAGGAATAATTAAATAAATCCTAATTTATTTGGTTTTCCTCTAGGAATAATTAATTAAACCCATGTTTAATAATATTCCTAATCATATTTAACCCAATTAAAGAGAAATAATTAGATAAATCACTATTTATCTTATTATTCTCTAGGAATGATTAATTAAATCATTATTTAATTAATATTCATTGTTAAATTTAACCAAATCATTTAGGAATAATAAAATAAATCATTATTTGTTAAATTATTCATTGATCCCATCCTTGAAATGATAAATAAATATTTTATTTTTTTATTGTTTCTAAATAAATGGATTTAACCAATTTAAATTCATTTTCCCTCCAAAAAAATGTAATAAAATATTCCAAGCAGTTAGATCTAGATCTTGGTTAATAATATGTTATTATACACCATTATCAAGGATAACTCAATATTTTGTTATAAATAGGAGGGTTTTCCATTCATTTCTTACCTTTGATCATTTTTATTATGGTCAGACTTTGATCATCTTCTCATTGTCTATCTTTGATTATTCTTATTTTCTTTTTGCTTATTGAGCTCCCTTTGAGTTATACACGTCTTGGGTATTCTACACCATTGAGAGAGAAACTCTAAAGATGAAGCATTTTAGGATAGCCAAGAACCCATCTAATTGAGGGGGGTTGTATCAGTTCTCTTCCTAGGTGTTACATAATACAAAAATTCTTTATAATTCTTGTCTTGTCCATTGGATATTTTGGAGAACCCCTTATTTCATTTTGTTGTTTAGCTACTTTATTTGCATAGATATGGGTTTATTTTGCATTTGTTTCGACCGTCTATTATAGATATAAGAAGTTTGATATCCATATTTGTTGTTAGGGCTATTTTTCATGTGCAGCTAAAGTGATCCCTTTTCATACACTTGTGTTAAAAAATCATACTAACAGTGGGGAAAATATTTCATTGGTGAAATTCAACCACCTTTCTCTGCCCAACATTAGTGGATTCTCACAACCACCGATTACTTTACTAAATGGATTGAAGCCACACCTTCCATATTAGCCATTGATGTTGCCATAATTAAATTCCTTGAAACCAATATTTTCTCTATATTTGGTTGTCTTAGTAAACTTATTACTGATATTGCTGCAGCCTTTAAATCCAAGAAAATGATTGAATTTTGCATTAAATACCATATTACTTTGGGAAATTCAATAGCTTATGTAATATTCCAAGTAGAAATAAATAGCAATATAAAGCACATAAACAAAGATAAACAACAACTAGAGAGATATCACATGAATAATAACCAATATGGAGAACGTTGAGCTAGCTTATTAATACTGAAAGATAGAAATGAGTAAAAAGGTGATAAGAATGATGACACCTTGTCTTGCACTAGGCAAGCATAGAAATACTCTCAGGATATGACCTGGAATGGCTGCTAACTCAAGACTGTGTAATCTCCAGTGTTGTTGGTGCTGTTGCTGCTACTACTGGAATGAAAGGATGATTTGGGGTTGTTCCCCTCCTCGAAAAATTATGAAACTCCGGATATGGCCTCTCCCCACAAAACCCAGAAAATCCCAAAGAGATTTTTGGAAATGGCTAACCTCCGAAAATACCTCCCTTGAGGCACTACATTATCCCCATATAGAAACGCTAACCCTGAATGCTTTGATGCAAATGATGGCCCCCGACTCTGTCAAAATGATAGAATATGGAAGGGTTGATCCCTCTCCAACTCCTCCAGGCTGAATCCATTTCCCCTGGTGGCCTGATAGTGGTGAGTCATGCGAGGCATGCAATACCTTCTCCTTGAGTTTGGAGCTCTTAGTCAAGAAGATATTTTCCATGGAGTAGATCACCTCGTCCATCACCCGATACCTGTCATCTGTAAACTGCCCGTCCAAAACCTCACAGGAAAAATGGTCCTTGGAGTACTTTAACAGGAGTTGAGCCCTCCAGTCTGCCTCCAAACTCATCAAAGACAACGCTGTCGGTCTGTCATAAAGTGCATTTGCCACAACGTTGTTCTTCCCCTTGATATACTCGATGTCAAAGTCATAAGTCTGGATCTTGCTAGCCCAATTATGCTGCCTCTCCTGCAACTGTTTCTGCTCTAGAAAGAAACAGAGGCTGTTGTGATCCATCCTCAACCTAAACCTATTCCCTACCAAGTCATTAGGGGAATTTTGAGGTCTAAAATAGGCCTCCTAAGAAAAAAGTACAAACAAAATACACTTTATAAGAACCAATAGGATTCAAGATGATGATGTCAACCATGGGGGATGAATCACCATTTTTTAAGTAAAAGGATAAAAAAGATTAAAAAATAATAAACTAATAAAACTACTTTTTCAACTCGTATTTTCAACTTATCTCCCAAAGATTTTACTCAAATTTTGAGCAGGAGTACTCATTGGATGCAAAATTTAATTCCTCATCCAAGGAGTACCCATGTTTCATACTTTTGATGGACCCTACTACATGAAAAATGAGAAATACATGAAAAAATGTGATTGCAATCACGGTTTTCATATTTCTCATTTTTCATGTAGCAGGGTCCATCAAAAGTATGCAACATAGGTACTCCTTGGATGAGGAAACAAGTACTCCCGCTTGAAATTTGAGTAAAAACGTTGGGAGATAAGTTGAAAAAGTAGTTTTTTATTTTTTACCTCTAAAATTTGATGATGTCATCAAATATTATTTGATTTTTTCCACTATTATTTTATAATCTCCTTAGGAGGCCCATTTTAGACCTCAAAATTCCCCTAACGATTGTCGGAACTTGGCCAATGCATGCATGATAGCCAACATCTCCTTGTCGTATATAGCATAAAACCTCTCATGTGGCAATAGCTTCCAGCTCTCGAAAGCTATGGGATGGCCTCCCTGCATCAAAACTGCGCCTATACCCTCCCCTAATGCATCACACTCCAAGACAAAGGGTTGTGTAAAGTCTGGTAGTGCTAAAATTGGACAGCTGCTCATCACCTCTTTGAGCCTGTCAAAATCCCTTTGTGTTGTATCCATCCAACTGAATTCCCCCTTTTTGGTAAGGTCTATAAGGGGTGCAGCAAGCTGGGAAAATCCCTTGACAAAATTTTGGTAGTAGGTGTAGATACCCACAAATCCCCGAAGTTTCGTCACATTTTTTGGCTCTGGCCAATCCCTGATGGTCTTGTTCTTCTCCTCATGGACCGTCACTCCGTCCACCCCGATGATGTGCCCCAAGTAGAGCATCTCTGTTAGCCCAAACTCACATTTGGAGAGCTTAGCATAAAATTGCTTCTCTTCCAAGATGCGTAATACAACCTCTATATGCTGGAGGTGCTCCTCCCATGTCCTGATATAGATCAAAATGTCGTCAAAAAATAGTAATACACACTTCCTCAAGTGACTGTGGAAAATGTGGTTCATGCATGACTAGAAAGTGGTCGGAGCATTGGTCAGCCCAAAGGGCATCACCAAGAACTCGAAGTGGCTGTAATGACACCTGAAAGTGGGCTTGGGAATATCCTGCTCCCTCACACGAATCTGATGGTACCCGGATCTCACATTAGGGGAATTTTGAGGTCTAAAATGGGCCTCCTAAGGAAAATGTACAATAAAAATTCACTTTTTGAGAACCAATCACATTTTAGGGAATGACATCATTGCTAATGGTTGAGCTGGCATTGCTTGAGTTAAAGGTACTTACTTGTTACATTCTCAATGGTGGATAAAAACTCATGGTTAACTATGGTAGTGCTCTAAGTACTTTTAAAGTCAAATTAAAGTACTCATAATAAATTTCATTTCACACTTTTTGAATAAAATAACATTATTGCCATTTCATATTTCTTGAAATAAACAATGCATATCCCTATATATCTATTATACTATATTATATTATATTATTTTATTTTATTTTTATATATTATATTAATTACATGTTATTATACAATTTAATTAATATCAATTTTAATTAATAGCATATAATATAATTAAGAATTTATAAATTTATATTTATATTTTATTTTAAGTTATTTAAGTAAAAAGGACAAATGCATTAGTTGTTCAATGATAATGACTTTTTCTTGAAAAACTCATTCTTATTTATAGTCATATCAATACAATTTTTTTATTAATTTTATTTTGGTACAAATTTTGAATTGAATTTAATTATAGTTACATGGATTTTGGTGCAAAAAGTGAATTGAAAATTCATAAATATTATTTTATTGGTTTAACTATTATTTTATTATTTCCTTAGGAGGCCCATTTTAGACCTCAAAATTTCCCCAATGAAACAATATTTGAGAAAAACTTCACTCATCCATAAACACATCTATCCGTGGGATGGGGTACATGTTCTTCATGGTATTTTTGTTTAGGGCCCAGTAATCAATACACATCCTCAATGTGCCATACTTATTCTTCACCAAAACCACTGAAGAAGCAAAGGGGCTAGTGTTGGGTCGGATGTGCCCAAGAGCTAAGAGCTCATGGATAGCCCTCTCAATCTCGTCCCGATAGGCCTTAGGGTGCCTATAGGGTGTGGTGGTGATAGCCTGGATGCCCTGCTCCAGCTCAATCGTGTGCTCAAATCCATGATCTAGCGACTACCCTGGTGGTATCTCTCCAAAAACCGTGGCATACCTATCTATAATGGACTGTACATTTGGGTGTATGGCCTACCCTGTAGCTCCTGCCTCTAAAACATGCAACTCTACTTCCCACTCTATATCTCCCTTCTGGAAATCTGCCTCCATCTGGTGTGCTGAAATTGTCTGCGGTGGGTAAGTGTGCATACCCCAAATCTTCTCGTGCTTCCCTGTCTTCTTGTCATTCCACATCATCTCCAAGGCCTTCCAATCTATGGTGACCTTCCCCAGCGTGATCAGCCACGGCACCCCTAATATCACGTTGGTGTCTGACATGTTCACCACAAAGAAGTGATTAGTCAGGGTGTAAGTCCCCATCGTTACTACCAAGGCTGGCACGTATCTGGCACACTGCATGGTCTGCTCCCTTGGGACCAATACCGAAAATCCATAAAAAATATCCGTTGGTATGCCCCTCCACTCTACCAACTGTGCATTGATAAAATTGTGGGTGGCCCCATTGTCTACTAGTATTGAAACACATTGCCCCCGTACTGTTCCTCGGACATGTAGTGTCAAGTACTTGGGAACTCCTCGCAAAGATGCAAGGGCTCCACCGATGGATGCAAAGGTTGTACCTCTGGTTCCTAGTGGTGGAGGTGGCAGATGATCCCCTCTTTGCGTTGTGCCACTGCCTCCTACCCCTATCTCCTCATACTCCTCTTCCCCACTACTGTCGGAGAAGACCTCGATGTAATGTGCCTTCCCTGTGGCACAACGATGTCCTGGGGCCCATGGCTCCTGGAATGTGAAACATAGCCTCTTCCACCTCAGATCTCTCCTAGTGTCGTCATCTAAATGTCCTCTGCTCTGGTTCCCCTTTGGAGGCAGAACCCCCATGTCCTTTCCCTTCGGCTGAAATGTCGGTCTCTGGTGGAAAGGAGCTCTAGCCCAAGGTAGTGCATCGTGCAAGTCCGGGGTCCTCCCAACTGCGTCATGGAGTGTAGCTAGCCTAGTTGACTAGAGCAACCCCCAAAGAGGCTCTGCTAGTCTGTTAATGAACATATAGATCATCCGAGCGGTGGATAAAGCTGGCACCATCAGGGAAAGTCTCAAAAACTCTAAGATGTATGTGTTTGGACTCCCGGTCTGATTGAGCTTAGTCAGCTCAACAAAGTGCTTCTCTGGATCCCTCCGATCAAATCCCTCTATCACCCTCCGTGTGAGCTCGGCATATGTTGTCACTCCTTAGTGCCCAATGTAGCCATCCCGTGGAACCACCAGTCATGGGCCTCGCCATCCAAGTGCAGCGCTTCCACCTTGATGGCCTCTATCTCTGCCATCTGGTTAAGCTGGAAATATATATCCAACTTCTCCACCCAAGCCTTCTCCGAACTCTTGGATGATCCGTCAAATGTCAGCAAGTAGAATCTGCCAATAGTGCGCTGGATATCCCCATCATGTGAATGCCTGTTCCCCCTATGATGATTGTGGGGTATGCTATCCTGCTTGAGCTGGAAAAAATCATGAAATGTCAATGCATCTCTGAACTCCTACCCATAGGATTGGTACTCAGCAAAATAATCTCCCATGTGAGCCGGTTCCTGCTCCTATTGTGCTTCTGCCCCAGTATCTGCTGCAAGAAATGTGGGCATCGTGGAACGTGGGGGTGTATGTGATGCCATCTGTTGTGTTGTGAGGTGCTCCTACAAATGATGGGATGTACCCGATCCCTCTCTGGTATAGAAACCTCTTGGGGTTTCATGCTATCTAGGGTCTGTCGTGAGCTTCTGCCCCATCTCCTCTATCCATTTCGACAAGTCATGTACTGACTTGAGGAGAAGTTCTGCAAACTCCTTCCCAGCATCTCTCACCTCTACCATAGGTTCCTTCTCTTCTACGTCCACTACTGGAATGCAGTCACCCTCCCCGTAGGTGATCTCTAACTTTCGCTCTTGATATTTATACTTTCTCCCTCTGTAATAGATGTATTGCTTTCCTTTTGGTGCCATAGACAATATGCTCCATAGGCTGAGCCAAGTCTATGAGCTCTGATACCACCGTAATATTCCAAGTATAAATAAATAGTAATATAAAGCACATAAACAAAGACAAACAACAACTAGAGAGATATCACATGAATAATAACCAATATGGAGAATGTTGAGCCATTTTATTAATACTAAAAGATAGAAATGAGTATAAAGGTGATCAGAATGATGGCACCTTGGCTTGCACTAGGAAAGCGTAGAAATACTCTCAGGATATGACCTGGAATGGCTGCTAACTCAAGACTGCATAATCTCCAGTGCTGCTAGTACTGTTGCTTCTACTACTAGAATGAAAGGATGATTTGGGGTTGTTCCCCTCCTCGGAAAATTATGAAACTCTGGAAATGGCCTCTCCAGACAAAACCCCAAAAATCCTAAAGAGCTTTATGGAAATGGATGACCTCCGAAAATACCTCCCTTAAGGCACTACGCTATCCCCATAGAGAAATGCTGAACCTGAATGCTCTCATGCAAATGATGGCCCCCGTCTCTGTCAAAATGATAGAATATGGATGGGATGATCCCTCTCCAACTCCTCCTGGCTAAATCCCGTGATAAACCCTCAATCCGGAACCACCTCTATCCAAGACTGTGTCCTCCCTCTCACTGACTGGGCGGTCTCTTCCAAAGAATGCTCCCAACTGTGGATGTTGCTATCCTCTCCGGCAAAACAAGATGAAACTCCTCACCAGAGAAAGCACTTGAATTATTCCGGGGCTGAGCTTGGGATCTCCACACGGAGACACCTGGTGTACTGAATAGTACGTGCAGAATTTGCTCAACATCAAGCATGCTCCGCCGGATGCGGCTGCGGAAGCGAGTTAATGAGCCATGGGCTCCTGCGCAGCTCCCAACGCTGCATACCCGCCGCGTCCACATGGCCCATAGCACTACACCTGCTGGCGTTATTAATACGCCTCGATCTGAACAGAGACACAGTTATTACACCTTTGCTCTCGGGTATATGGCGATGGTATTGTTGAACGTTTTCAATATGGAGGGAGAGCAGAACGATGAGAGCCATGGTGGACCTCTGAACCCTCTGAATGCTGTTTGTTCGCCCGGATGTGCCAATTCCAGCTGCAAAAACGCAGACAGGACGCCGCTGCAGCATTTTTGCTTGTCTGGAGACAATCCTGGGCGTTCATTTCTCCAACAGCCCTTTCTGCAGCGCTTCGGCCACATCTGGAGCTACAGTAGTGCTCATTGCAGGTACTTGGTCTCCCTCTGGCCTCAATTTGCATTCTCGGGATAGTTTCTCCTCTGGAAATTGTATTTCTGGTTATACTTCTCCTCCGCCCAGTTGGCATCACCCTGGTATTCTTCTCACCATTCCTCAAGCTCCTCACCTTCTCTTTGGCAGTCCTCGCTTGCACCACCTTTTGTTGGCCATGCCACGCCTCAGGCAGCGCATGCGCTACAGACGAGGCGCGAGTCGAGGCCTTGCTCCTGTCAATCCACCTTCGCCACTCTCTGAACTCAGCTCCTCCTCTGAGGATGATGATATAACGCCCCCGCCTACCTCTCGTGGCAGTGGAGGCAGAGGCAGGGGCAGAGGACGACGAGCTGTGAATTCTGGGCATGCTGGCAGAGGTCAAGGCCGCGCTCGTGCTGCGAATTCTGGTGATTTCCCCTGTCAGCCCTCTCCTGCCTCTGGGCCTCCTGGTCATGACCCTCCTCCTGTCTCTCACGCTCATTCTAGTCAGCCTCCCCCTTCACACTTTTCTGTCCCTCCCAGTCAGCCCAATCCACGAGACAGTAGATTTCGGGGTTCTACTATCCGACAATCTACCCAGAATGCTGAGCTTCGATTCCACTGCACCTCCTTCGACTCCATAATCACCGCCCTCATCTCTGTCTCTCTCCGTGAAGAAATCCCGCACCGTTCTTCCCCCACTCCTCCCACTGACCTTCGCCCCTCTCCCCTTCAACTCACGGAGCTGCGTCCTGAAGCTAACAACAAAGATTTGAAGACTGACAGCCATGCAGGAAAGGAGGACAGTAGCGAGGAGAATGAATATGCATGCAGAATTGAAGAGGAACCTATGTCTTCTGAGCACGAGGGTTAAATTCCCTGGCTCATTCACTTCTGGTTTTTTTGAGTTTTGCTATTTCAACTGCTCTACTGATGGGCAGTATGCTGCTTCTAGATTTTATGTTGCTGTTTACTTTTTATGTATAAACCTCTGGCCGGTTTCCCTTCCAAGGGCGGCCCAGTACATTATGCTTAATGGGTCGGTTTCCCGCTCTGGGCGACCCAGAACAATCAAGAACAGTGCTGACAATCAGTCCCAGCTAGCTGGCTTACACAGCAGCAGCTGCGGTAGTTATGTATCAATATTTTTATAAGTTAATAGATTTAGTATTATTTAGAAAAAAAAAACATCAAGCATGCTCAATGTCAAAAGAAAAATATCAAAGATGCATAATCAGAATGAATACAAATGAGGAGAACCCCTCTATTTTATGCTTGGATATCCTTGCTCTCACCTAGGCCCTACCACCAACTGCATTGTCTCCTTGAGCCACGCTTTCCATCTCTCTCTGTGCTGGCTGGGTCCCATGCTGCCCACGTTGTCCCTTCTCCTATGCTGCCACCTTGGCCTCTAGGCCCCACACTGCCAATTAATCAATGCTCCTCAAGTGACTTTAGGAAATACTTTTTATCCTAAGTGTGAGTAAGTGTCCCCCTTCACCCACTTTATTTCTAACTTAACTTATTATAGTAAAAGTAGCCAAAATTAATATTTCCAATTAGCTATTGCTAATTGGGAATATTACAGGGCCCAACCACTACACCAAAAGACCAACCTGTTAGTGAGGGAGGAATCCTAGGGTGTTAAGGGTGGGGGTCGACCCATCGGAGCATCTGAGGGCGGGGACCCTTGCACAGTACCCCTCATTACACAGACCCCGGACACATGGCTGTGGGCCCTACCCGCACACGAGACATTATAGCCCACCACGCTCCGTGAGTCTCAACCTCAAGACCTCAGCTTTGCTACCACTAAGGCCCAACCACTACACCACAAGACCAACCTGTTAGTGAGGGCGGCATCCCAGGGTGTTAAGGGTGGGGGTCGACCCACCAGAGCATCTGAGGGTGAGGACCCTTGCGCAGTACCCCTCATTATGTAGACCTCGGACACGTGGTTATGGGCCCTACCCACACACGGGACATTACAGCCCACCACGCTCCGCGAGTATCAACCTCAAGACCTTGGCTCTGATACCAATAAGGAACAACCACTACACCAAAAGACCGACCTGTTAGTGAGGGCGTCATCCCAGGGTGTTAAGGGTGGGGGTCAACCCACCAGAGCATCTGAAGGCGGGGACCCTTGCGCAGTACCCCTCATTATGCAGACCCTAGACACGTGGGTGTGATCCCTACCAGTACACGGGACAGTACAGCTTATTACCCTCAAGGTAATGGGTTGGTTGAATCCTCAAAGAATAGCTTGGTTAATATCATTAAAAAAAAATTAGAAGACAACAAAACATCATGGCACAACAAGTTAATTAATGCACTTTGGGCTGACAGATTAACTGCAAAGAAGTCAATTGGCATGTCACCATACCAATTGGTATATGGGATGGATGTTGTTTTTCCATCTTCTTTGGGAGTTCCAGTAATGAATATTATTCAAGAATTGCAGGTTGAGCCAAATGACACACAATGGAGGATTAATTAGACTATTTAGTTGCAGCGGTCAAGGGAAGAAGTCTACATTAAAACTCAACTCATCCAAGAGAATGTCAAAAATATTTTTGATAGGAGAACTAAATATGATGATTTTAATTTGGGTGATAGAGTTTTGAAGTGGGATTTCAAAAGAGAAGAGAAAGGAAAACATGGCAAGTTTGACAATCTTTGGAAGGGACCTTACATCATTTATACTTTCAGAGGACACAATGCATTCTTTCTCAAAGATCTAGATGGAGCAGAAATGTTTGGTTGGCATGTCAATGGCAAGATACTGAAGCATTAATTTTCTTAGAATAACTATTTTTCTTACATCACACCATTGTAAATATCACAGTCTTCATTATTTCTACTGGGTAGCTTATTGACTGAAATTGAAGCCCACATAAAAGGCCCTAAGCTTTGATTGATATGGTACCATAAGTATTCCAACAACAAAAGAAATCAGATGCAGACATTGTTGAAATTAGGACACTCAACGCTACTGATAATGAGTTCTTGACACTTCACATGGAGAAGTGCCATCCCCAGCTAGAGCCACTGTTAGGGTCCTATAATTTATAGGATCTCAAGGTGACTGAGTATTTTGTTTTAGTAATTTTATATTGTAAATAATTTTCAATATGAAAATGATTTCCAAAACTATATATATATATATATATATATATATATATATATATATATATATATATATATATATAATTAAAAGAGGTTATATCTAAAAAATGAATAAAGACAAAAAGACAAAAAGAAAGAAAAGTTGAAAAAGAATAAAAATAAAAAAATATAGAAAAAATAATACTAAAAGTGTTGTAAATTCAAATACTGCTACTGATAGATTTTTTTTCTTTATGTCAACATCAAATAAGATTGTGTGCATCTTGTTTAAAAATGCCACAATGACTAGATATTTATTCAAATCATACAGCTTAGTCATGATTGAAAAATTGTGATTTTTTGTCAAATAGGATAGAGAATAAAGATTTTCCAAACAATTTAATCTTGGTAAATCAATAGTTAGGTAGAAAATGAAATTGATTCAACTGCTCAATCTAAATCAATAGGAGAAATAAGTGATAGAGTAGATTATATTTTTCACAAAAAAAGAGATATGAGTTTGCTAGCCTAAATGCACCCCTAGAGCAAAGAAGTAAAAAACGTTAGTCTAGCAAAGGAATAAAATTTAATGGGTAGGTAGAAATGTTTTGGGGCTTTGAAAAGGATTAAAATTTTTTAAACCTAAGTTATATCTCAAAATGTATTTTGTGCGTAACAGGGAAAAGTGGAAAAATCACTTTATCCTAACTTTAAAGCATTGGGTGCATAAACGAAAAATTGGGCGCATAAATAAAAATATTCGTCACATTGGCTATATATCCAAAGTTTTCACTTTAATACAATGCACTGCTACCCAAAAAATCCATCAAATCACTTGACATTTAAATCCCCCGCATCTACCCACCATCCATCTCACCTGCCTCCCGATCTACGACCCACATTAACCTTCGTCCCCCCCTCTCCATCTGAGCTTTACTACCAGGGGGGAGCTTTACTCTGCTCAATTCTCTATGAATTCTATTTTTTAAATAGGTTTACAGAGCTCCAGTTCAACTCATTAGTTCATTTCCGACCAAAGCAACTACGTCCACCTCAACTCCTTCAACCATTTTTAGAGCTCTGCACATTCTCGGTAAACCTGTTCCCTTCTAAATTCCTTGAATTTCTCTAAAAAAAATTGATAATGCCTCCTCAAAAGAAAAAACCAGGAGGATCCATTTAACCCTTTGATCCACCCTTTTGTAGATTTAGAACATGTCCCCCTAGCTGACAAAGATTACAAGATTAATGAAACTCTATGTGAATTCGAATTATCTGAGATGTACCGTTGGTTAGAGGATAATTATATAGACAAATCGGATGATATCAGACTTTGGGAGTCCAATTTGCCTCACTATATCATCCCCCATACTCACAGTTCCCCTAAGTTCATCTGGAGATGTCAAGCCTTCTATATACCCAGTCAAAGAGACATAATTTCCCCCACTGGTGAAATCCTTTTCACCATCACTGAACAATCACTCGATCAGATGATGCAAGCCCCCTCTGTGGAAAAAAGCACCCCTTTCTCCCTATAATCCCTTAATGATTTATATCAGAAGCTAGTTTTTTCCAAAAGGGATAAAACGTTTGACCTTTTCATAGATGAAGACACTCAGCTACCAAAGAAGAATCATCCATACCCTTCTTCCATCTTCCTTGATAGAGCAAAGAAAATTATAACAGTCATTGCATACCTCCTTAGCTAATATTCTGACCAATGGATAGATGAACCCATTATAGGTTTTCTCTCCATATTTTCCACAAATTTCAAATCATCCATCATCTTCAATTTCAACCAATTCCTAGCAGGCAATATTCATGATCAGTTTGTTAAATTTCAGAAAAAAAAAGTGTTCAAATATTCCTCTGTTTTAGTGTACATGTTTCTGTATTATCAGGCATATAGGTTTAAATTTGCTATGAAAAAACTGGATGAAGATGACAATCAACAATCAATCATCTTCTGGACCACATTGGTAATGAAAGAAAAAAAAGAGATCATACAAATAGTTCATTGAACTGTTTGTACATCTGGCTATGAGCATTTTGAGCAGTACAACTAAACCAAGAATAAATGAAGACATCAAAAGGATTTTGCACTTATCAGATCAAGCCAAGATAACAGATTGGTACTTGTACCAGAATTACACAAACTGAGAGTATATGGATGTGAGCTTCCTCCTTACAAGCTTCCAAAGTTCTTCCCAATGAGTATTTTTGCTCCGAAGTACATTAGAAAGTTGTTGAATGCTAATGAAATCCACTTAGTATCAACAAAGAAGAAGTCCCAGTTTAGAATTAAAACAAAAATTGGGCCATTCATTTGTAATAGCAGTTCAGTAGGTGAGCAAGTAGACAAGATATTGAAGGGAATGAACTTCAACCTAAGCTTTACCTGGTCTTATGATCCTCTGGGAAGTATTTCAAAGTTAAGGGTAGAAAACAAAACTACTCCTTACATACATACCCATAGGCCAAAAATAGAGAAGTACATGGACCAATTGGAATGGGTTGAGAACACTTTGCAGGAAGCTGAGGAGCAACTAGTTTTGACATCAGCATCACCAACTCCTATTCCATGAGAAAAAGCAGGGAAAAGGAAAAGAGAAGAGTCACCTTCAGTGACTAACACTACAAGCAATGAGTTAAAAATAATGTACAGAAAAAGGACAAAGATTTATCGTAAAGCTAATAAAGATAAATATTCAAAACACGAAGTTGTGGTAGTCACTAAGGAAACACCTTCATCTTCTCAAGTTGGTGGCCAATCCACCATTTCTCATACAACTTCTTCAGCTTCACAGGACCAAAAACATGCTATCCAGACAACTAAGGTTTTCTAAGGGGAGAAAGAGAAGACAGTCTTTGATACATTCAGAGAAATAAAATTGAAGAATGAAATCTTGAAGAACAACACCTATAGTCAATTCTGGGAGTAGACTTCCAGTTCTCAAAGTAGTTTGTTGTCAGCATTTGATTATGAGAAAGGTAAAATGTAGATGGCCTTCATAGCCAAACACAAAATTTGATTACGATAAGATTTCTTTTGAGTTTGACATAAAATATATTCATACCATTGATCAAATGGAGATGCACAAGAAAACAGGTGAAATGATCTCCTCTACTTTGACGAACACAACAATGAGTCTCTCTAAGTTGTAGGTTTCTTTTGCCAACATCCACTCACAACTAAAAATGGAGAAATTCTCATCTCTTTCTAAAGATACAAGGATTAAATCCTTAGAAGACTTGGTGGTTAAGATAGGATATGATCCCTCTAATATGAAGGTTGTAGAGGAGATAATAAAAAAAAGGATTATGACATAGCAACATTGAGAAAACAGCTAAAGCTATCAACTACAAAAGAGCTTCTCATTAAGTACATTGAAGAGACAGAGTCCCAAAAGACTGATATGATGAAACTCATCATGGAGAAAAATTCATAGTTGAGAAAAATGGATAAAAAAATGGAAAATATGATTAAAGAAAGGGAGCAAGCTGCAAAATTACCCATGGTTGCATTGGATTTTGTACCTCTTAAAGCCATCCCCACAGCTACAACCTCTACAACACATACAATAGATGGCACAAAGCAGTTGACAAAGGTAGTGGAGAATATGTCTCTTCAGACATTGGAAATCAAGAAACTACAGGATCAATTCAAAGTGTTGCAAGACCAAATATAAAGGAGTGAAGCTTCTCATTGAGTAGAAGCACAAAGAGCTTAGAAATTGATAGAGAGATTGCAGAATTCAAAGAGAGAATCAGCAAGTGGACAGACCTCGGCCCAAGCCAAGGAAATAATCTCGACAGTTTGGTGACACTTCTAGTGGTGAACTTTTAATGACCCTCACCAATGCTCTTTTTGTTACTTTTGGTGACGGTCAAAAAATGCCCGTCATCATTGATCATTCCAATGAGTTTTTGATGATGCTATGTGCCTATTAATATTTTTTTGTCAAAAGATAATGATTTAATACAATTATTATGGAGTATTTTTTATAATATGTCCAAGGCCATAGTGGTTAGGGTTAGTCAATTTTTGTAGAAGTAATTAGTGTGTATCATTTCCCTCAAGTAATGACTAGTCGAATAGAGATTTCCTATGAGTCAACACATGATTCATATCTATTAATTTTATTATCTAGCAAATTCCCTTTAGATAGAGTTCCACTATTGTGTGTAGGAAATATATTATTTAATACATAATCAAGCTTTGACAATTCTATTAATGAGAAAGACCTAACAATCCTCAACAATCTGGGCACACCTTAAATTAATGCTTTGGCACACACTAACATTTCTTAGCACCCCACATGTCTTGGAACATCTTTGTACCTAGAACATACCGTGATGACACTGACGCCCACGCACATGGTGGCATGCGCTAGCACAACATGGAACTCTCCTAGCATGTGTTGGCATACTACATATAGTCCCTAGCATGCCCTAGAACACCTTGGTTGAATGCATTAACATACATTAGCACTTGGTACACAATGCCACTTGGCATGTATTGGGACCTATTATTAGTGTGCCTAGCATGCCCCTTTTCAAAAAGATAAAGTCTTGACTTATTAACCCTCTTAATATTGGTTCTTCCTTTTGTTGCCTTGACACATATTGACATACCATGGCACCCTGCACCACAATATCCTTAGCACCTAGCATGTATTGGCATATCTTGGCACTATTAATTGGCACATGATATAATTAGCACACCCTGGAATTCCCAAGCACACTTTGGGAATTCTTGACATGCCTTGATATTCCATAGCATGCCTTACCAATTCTTAGCATACCTTGTCACTCCCTCCTTGGCATGACAACTAACACTCATTAACACTAGTCTCTGGCACACGTTCCTCATATTCATTAGCTTCCATGAATTTTTACCTAGTGCTCCCTTAATTTTTTTTCCTAGTAATCCTTAACACTCATCAACATGCATTATCACTCTCTAGCACACCTTAGCACTCTTCAACATTCCCTTCCACTTCATAACATGCATAACACTAGTCCCTGACACATATTGGCGCTTGGCATGTGTTGGCGCTTGGAAAGTATTAGCATGTATGGAATATGTTGAGATGCCTTAGTATGATTTGGCATGGTTTAATGCACCCACACTAGTTATATTTTCTACATGGTATCAGAGCAGGAATTTTTTGGACGACGAGTTTGCAGAGAATATCTGAAGATTTTGGTGTAAAATTAAAAAAAAAAAATAGAACATTTGGAATCCTTGTGAAAATCTACCCAAATGGAAAAAAAAAAATCGGTCGAATCAGAGCTCAGATGAGGGAGATATCATCGATTTAAAATCAATTCTTTTTAAAAACTTTTTGTAACGTCAAGACAATTACATTATGCGTGATTCAAGAACCTATATGTACTTGAGGTACCAGATACATGCAAAGCTTTGAGGAGAAAGGCAGAAGTTAGAGACTTGGTGGTTTAGAGGGAGCATAAATTACCTCTCAACATGCATTCTCATGAGAAGCAGTCTCAGAAGGTTGTGGAGTAGCTGCCATAATTGGAGAAGTAGAGAGGAGACCGAGTGGAAGCATCCACTCAAGCAGAGACCACCACGAGGGGGAAATTTTGAGCCAGATAGGAAGAGGGAGCAACCATACTCTGAGGTGTAAGGTGGGGTGATGTGTAGACATAATCCCAAGATAAGAAATTTGGGCAAGGTCCATTGAGATGGCGTGTCTCATGGATCGAACCTGGCTACGAGGAGCCCACAGTACAACAGTAGTAGGAATGATCAATTAGATTGATGTAGTCAGATGTCAACAAGATAGAAATCAGAGTGACAGATGTCAAATACTGGAGCACAAATCAAAGTTAGCAACAGTTCAAAGGGCACGGATGTAGATGTCAGTAGCATCCCAGAGAATCCACTACTAGACAGGTGCAGTAGCTAGCAGCAGCTAGAAGACTCTGATGACAGATGCATTATACTGATTCAGTTGTTCGGAGGCTATTCAGTTTCAGGATTTGCAGGTGCAAACAACACTAGAGAAGTGTAACATGCAGAACATTCCAAAGGTACCGGATGGGGATTGATTGAATTCCTTTCTTGTTGAGAGGGAGTGTTGAAATTTGCAACAAGAAGCAGTGAAATTGGCAAATAGAAAGGACAAAAAAAAATGCACCCACTCCGGTGAGGAATTTTGATGTACCAAGAGTGAGGAATGTGAGGCGTCTAATTTATTTTTCCCTTAAATAAATTGGACAATAAGTTGTAATTTCGTCTCATAACAACTTGTGTCAGTTAACTAAGTCATGATGATTGAGTTAGCTCAAGAAATTCGATTGAAGGTGATCGAGGTGGATATTTTTGGCCACCCGCCTATTCCACTTGGGCCCTCGCCATTGTCTCTTTCAGTTTTTCAGTTTCCTTAATTATAGCACAATTTACTATTTTTGTCAATTTTTCAGGTCCTGAACTTCCAGAGCCGTTTTGAGGCCCCAAACAACATTTTTTGCGCATGAAAGGTTTGGAAATTTCATATAAATTGCATTAGCTGTTGTAGTCCTTGGAGAGATCTTTCTAACGAGGTATCATGTGCGTCAAACGAAGATCATATGACCAAGTTACAACCCCAGGAATTTGGCTGCCCAACTAATCCCAATGGGGCCCATAAACTCTTGGTGTTACATCTCCTCGGGTTAGGGTTTTGGTTGTTTGGGGTTTCCTCTTATTTTTAAATGATAAAAAGACCCTTCATCCTTATTGTAACACAGTTCAAAGGAACATAACTATCAGTTGTATTTACAGAAAATTTCCCATGTGCAATTATAAAGTCATTGGGATGCCATGATGGATTGCGCAATCAAGGAAGGTTGATTTAATTTCTTAATTAATATGGAGATAATTCCATAGGAATTGCGTGAGCAAGGCAGGCTAAAGGAAGACTGAGAATTGGCTAAGTATTAGACGGATTTTGCCTAGATCAGCAAGAGATAATTGGCAGAGAGTTGGAGAATCTCAAGAGAGATTAAGCATTGTATTGTTTCATGATTCCTTGACTTAATACACAATAGAGATAGATGTGTTTTGAGCAGTTGCTTTCCCCAGATACATCTTTTGTTGTGCGATTGATAATTTCTTTCTCTTAATTATATGTGATTGTGCAATCGTGTTTGTAGGAAGGATTCAATATCTTGTTTTAGTACATTACAAGATCAGATTGAATCCCGTTGGTTAGATTTTATACATGAAATAGAAGAGAGGATTGATACGATCTTGTCTTGTGGTGGTTATAAAGATAAACACAAATGGAGGATGTCTTGCACTGTAATTTAGAGCCAAAACAAAAGTAGACGCAGGCGTAATATTGACTGAGCTAACCCTAGTTTGAGGGTTGACATTGAGATCTGAATTTCATGTCAAGATTCAGTCAAAGAAATGCCCAAAATCTATGGATCCATGTGAGCTAGGTTGAGTCTCTTATGGAGGCAAGAGTCGTGGTTTTTTCTATGGGTGGATAGGGTTTGTTCTACAACAATTATAAGTACATAAGTATAGTGCCCTAGTTACCTAGCATGTTTAGTTCATAAGGTATGCCCTTAAGACTGTGAAAAAATTGCGTAGAAGAAGAGCAGTTGTGACCCTTAAAGCGAGGCTTATTTATGAAATATAGACCGCAGATTTGGAAGATGGCTTGCAGATTCAGTATGTGTGGAGATAGCAGATCCAAAGGATGGTGGAACCTGAGCAGAAGATTGAGCATGCAGAAGAAATGTGCCATGTGAAGAATGGATTGAAATGTTGAGGAGTTGATTTGGTGGACTATCCATGGATTTTTAGACAGATATCTGAAGCAACCTATAAAAAATTAGTCAACAGACTATTAGTGGTTGATTTGCGACCCTAGTTTAGTCATCTACAGATTGTTAGAAGGATGATAAGAGGAGCAGTTCAGATTTATTCATATATTGGACAACAAAGATCAAATTTTCGATACACAAGAACAATGATTTTGAGAGGACTCAAACCATTGTTATGTGGAAGATTTGAAGAGCCCTAGATGAAGAAAATATTGTGAGCCCTAGATCAGTAAAAATAATTGACTATGGTTGGGTAGATTGATGCTAGTCCAAGTATAGTTGGAGGGTTGTTAGGTGACTATCAAAGAAGAACCCTAACTCTTGTACTTGTGAAGGACAACAAGATTGGTAGAAGGGCAGGTGTATAGGGCCTAAGGATGTGCATAATTTGAAGGACTAAAGTAGCAGTCAAGTGAGCCAACCAACTAGCCCTATTTCACCATATTGTAGAGGATCAATTCAGTGAGAAGAAGGGCAACCTCCATAGCCCTAGACTTCTCATCTTGGAGCCGTAGTATGGAAAAAGTGGGCATACCAAAGAGTTGTTCAAAAATGGAGTTGTGAACAACTTGTTACCACTCAAACTAGTAGTGGACCTAAAAGGGGTTCCTAAGAGGGAAACAACTAGGACAAGGGAAACAGTGGAGGCCTAGCCCATTGTCACCACAGCTAAGGCTCCTTGCTCTTCACGAAATTTCACCGATGGGAGGAGTCTTGGTAGTTTAGGAAGTCACTCGTATATTATAGGTCAATGAATAGGTGGGAAGTGACCCTAGAATCCCTTTCCCTAAGATAGAATATAGAGTGGGACATGCTTGCATTTTAAGCAAGGGACTTGATCTTCTAGGGAGAGAGGAGGGGGATTGAAGGGTTGAGGGAGAAGAATAAGACTTATAAAGGAAGTTACCAATCCCTAAAATCCTTTGGGAACTTGGATTCCCAAATGGTCCTCGATGAAAGGCCTTTGACACCAAATGGGACCACATGGGGCCAAGTGGACCCAACCTAGGCTCGAGGATGGAATTTAGCAACCAATGATGTTCCTATCTTGGACAATGTGAGGGGAAAGGATTAGGCAATATTTTTTACTTCGATGGGTCAAATTGATCCTACTAGGCTCTAGCCTTGGGAACACCTATGCAAAAATTGATCCTAGAGCTAGGGCTTGAGGTATTTGAAGATTCCATCGTCGAAATTGGCCCAAATTACGAGGAGAGTGAAGGCACCCACCAATGTCGGTGCCTTTAGGAGATCAAAGTTTTCCTCTGGCTATATTCTTGGGAAATTGATGCCCTAGGTGACCTGATGGGGCTAGACCTAGGGAAAAATGGAAAAATGTGAAAAAGGGGGGGGGGGGTGGTGGGGGAAATCATCACCCTTTTTGAGGTACTAGTGAATAATTCACTTGGGGATATGGAGTCAGGGGTGATAATGAACAATAATTCAGTTTCTTGATCATGGAGGCCCAAAAAGTCAACTTCGTCCAATGTTAGAGGAAAACGAAAAGTGACCTTAAAGCATTTATACTTCATACAAGTGGTGAAAATTTATTGAGATAAAATTATTTCTAAGATATTTCATTCATCCAACAATGGCCCATACATTAAATAAGATAAATAGACACATAATTTCACATTTCCATCATGCAGCAATTAACCCTAGTTATAGTGAAATTCAATAGTATGCAACAACAACAAGAATAGCGTTAAATTTTCACTCACAATGTTAGAGAGTATATCCAACCAGCTTCAAATTTGCAAAAGCAAATCTCCAAGATAAAAATAGCCCAAATCCATACATCAAAATGCATCCATCATCCAAAATAGTCCTCCGAGGAAAAATGTGAAGTTCTCTAAAGATAGAGAGATCCCAAATCAAGTGATGATACAAATGAATCCAATTAACTCCGAGAGATCCCAAATCAAGTGATGATACAAATGAATCCAACTAACTCCTATTTATACATTGATTAGGAGTTGATCGAATTAGCTTATGGGCCTACATTAGCCCCTAAACATAAAATATTATGCAAGTAACCCTAAATTTTGGTGGCAATCCCACCAAACTATCTCATACATGGAATAATAAGCCTCATAAGAGGTCAAATGATGTCTTAGGGCCTTCTAGTTGGAGGCATAATGGGGTCCATGAGTGCCATAATGATGCATGGGGCCCATCAAAAGTGTTGGACAAGGGGGTGGCCCCTTGTTCTCCAAACATTAAACTTGTGGTGCTCTCATTAAACTTGTGGACTGAAAGGGTTGTGTGTGGCCACCATCAACAAGTAGGTCAAGTGTTGTCTTGTTCATGATAGATTGGTTGTTAAAGGATTAACACCAATCCCTAGTTTTATTCCTTGTATCAGTGTGATTATAAAGGGTCACGATCCATGGTACAAGAGCTCTAGCCTGTTGTATTGTAGTTTGTAATATAATGAAGAAGGGTTTGCACACTAACACTCCCTGACATGCTCTGGCACTCTAGCATACCTTGGAATTTCCTAACATGTAACCTTGCTACTCCCTCCTTATCACACCTGAAACTCATGACACTCCCTATCAGACACTCTTATTCATTCATTACCAGGCATTTTGAACTAGTTCTCCCTTGTGTTTCCATGGCACTCCCTAGAACGCATTGACACGCCCTAGCATTTGGCACATCCTAGCATGTCGCCCTAGCACTCTAACATTCCTTGGCACTAACTTACATACCTTTAAACTCCCTCCTTAGCACACCTATAACTCGTTGATACTCCCTGTCACACACTCTTATTCATTCATTTCCATGCATTTGACACTAGTGCTCCCTTGTTTTTCCTTGGCACTCCCAAACACTCCGCCCTGGCATGCATTGGCACACCCTGGCACCTGGCACGTTTCCCTGGCCTCTAGCATGCCTTAACACTGCCTAGCATGCCTTGACGTCACTCCCTCCTTAGCACACCTGAAACTCACTTACACTTCCTGTCACAAACTCTTATTCATTCATTTTTAAATATAGTTTTATCTATTATGTTATGATGAAATGTCTAGTGGAATATCCATGATAGTTTACGAATCACCCCAACATATATCCTTTATGCAAGTCATATGATGATATTTCTTCACACTTATTTATCTCTAGTTGTCCCAACACAGTGCAGGTCATCACCACCACCCTTGCAAAATTGAACATGATAGGCTCGTGGTCCTATCTAAGCTTGGAAGAAAAAATCAAAACTTAGTTACACAACATGATGGAAGATTATTATTATTAAGGTTTCCCATGCTTTCTAATCAATAATATCTAGTGGGATTGGAACAAAAACACATTTTGTTCACGATAAATATCCATGATAGTTTACGAATCACCCCAGCATATATCCTTTATGCAAGTCATATGATGATATTTCTTCACGCTTATTTATATCTTGTCCCGACACAGTGCAGGTCATCACCACCACCCTTAAAAAATTGAACATGATAGGCCTGTGGTCCTATCTAAGCTTGGAAGAAAATTTCAAAACTTAGTTACACAACATCATGGAAGATTATTAAAAGGGTTTCCCATGCATTCTAATCAACAATATCTGGTGGGATTGGAATAGCAACAGATTTGTTCACAAGAAATATCAATGATAGTTTACGAATCACACCAACATCTACCCTTTATGCAAGTCATATGATGATATTTCTTCACACTTATTTATCTCTTGTCCCAACACAATGCAGGTCATCACCACCACCCTTGCAAAATTGAACATGATGGGCTCATGGTCCTATCTAAGCTTGGAAGAAAATTTCAAAACTTAGTTACACAACATCATGGAATATTATTAAAAAGGTTTCCCATGCATTCTAATCAACAATATCTAGTGGGATTGGAACAACAACACATTTTGTTCACGAAAAATATCCACGATAGTTTACGAATCAGCCCAACATCTATCCTTTAGGCAAGTCATTTGATGATATTTCTTCACACTTATTTATCTCCTCTCCCAACACAGTGCAGGTCATGATCACCACCACCCTTGCAAAATTGAACATGATAGGCTCGTGGTCCTATCTAAAACTTGGAAGAAAATTTCAAAACTTAGTTACTCAATATCATGGAAGATTACTATAAAGGTTTCCCATGCATTCTAATCAACCATATCTGGTGGGATTGGAACAACAACACATTTTGGTCACGAGAAATTCTAACAAAGATCACAATTGAATTGATAAAAAATAGTGTTTAGAAGACAAGATTCATCCTAAACCACAAAAATAATGGATTCTGGTAATTTCTCCACTCCCTCTTGGATGCCCTTGTGACTTCTTTGATGGTGTTGCACAAGTTATCCCACCTAGCTGCAAAGTGGGCATGGTACTCTTCCTCTCCCAGTCTTATAGCGAGAAAGTAAGGTATACCCAAAGTTAAGGCTCCAAAAACTGAGTTGATTCCATTTCTCTTTGTACACTTCTGGAAATTACATCCATCAAAAGAGTCAAATCCCGATAGATCATGGGGGATTAAAAAATCATGATCAATTGGGTCAATAATTCATGATAGAAAACATCTACCTACATCCCATCCTACAGGATATCACAGATCCCCCCAACTATTTGGACTAGCTATCTTTCATACACATTCTCCAGGAGCTAAACACCACAACACACAAGCTTTCAAAAGAATCTCTCAAACTTCCCATCGATACATTTGTGATACTAGATTCCATCGATAGTATGGAGTATGACCAAATGATTATTCATGTCTAATCTCGAAAAAAAACCCAATGTAGATTGATGCATGCACATTCCAATCATGACAATCAATTTCTACATCTTCTCAAAAGAGAAAACAAGTAAATTTTTTCTTTGTTCACTTTACAACATAAACACCAATTTCACCCACAATGTTAAGATAAGTTGAATGATATGACGGAAAAGGTGGGAGGAGTATTTTGTGGTGTATTGAACAGGACTAGGGGACACACATGTAGCATGGATTGGTAGAAGTGGGATGTCCAAGCATGATTTAATAAGATCTATAATCCACACATTAGAGAATGAGAAGGGGGATTAAGACCTAATTTCATAGGGGCTAGGGGGCCTGGAGGGAAGGTAACAAGAGGAATTGAAAGAGGAACCCCCGATAGTGGTGATAAGGGCATTAGGGGCCCCATTATCACAACGAATAAGCCATTAACCCATAACCACTAAATTCCCTATCCCTTAACCCCGAAGCCATAATCTCTTAACCCTACACTCATAACTCATAAGCCATCAACCCCTTGATGCATTAAACCTTAAGCCATTAACTCCTAACGTAGAATATATGAACCCCCTAAGCACTAACACCTTATTATCTTAACTCATGACCCTTAAACCTTAATCCATAACCCCTAAACACCTTAAAACCCAACCCCTTAACCCCTAACACCTAAATCCCTTAATTATTAAGCCCTTAACCCCTAAATCCCTTTCCCCCAAAGCCCTTGGCCCATAAATTTTAACCCTTGAAGCCCTTCACCACTTAGTATCCAAGGAAAAAAACAACACATCAAACCAACAAAATAACCTCTTAGGAGAATCCTTCACCTCTAACTAAGAATATTGGTACCATTTGAATTTTAGAGAACTAGGTGTTGGTCTCGAGGGTGTGTGTTTGTGGGTAATGCCCTTATGAACATGTATACCAAATGTAGAACAACTGGATAATTTTCAAAACCTCAATAAGAATTGCTCACAATATCTACACTTCATGTTGACATGGAGCTTGTAGTGCTCTCCCACATAAGGAGTTGGCAATGAATAGATCACTCACAATGACGCAACCTCTTCAACCCTAATGCACAAGGAGCTAACCCTTGATACAAATATTTTGTTTGCTAAAAAAACACAATTTTGTCAATGTAGAATACTATACACAAGAGAAAATAAAATGATATTATCCACATCAATGCTTGAAATAGCCTCACGTTTGCCATGAGTGGTGAGCCAAGGGGTGAATGTAGGGCACTATTAAAGTTACATCATGTTTAAATTTCTTTTACATCATGAGATTGTTCTCCATTAGGGTTGATGCATCATCACAAGGGAGCATAACACCTTTTTGTGGGGGAGCGATTAAAGTTGTAACATGATCAAGTGACATACACCTCCAATGTAAATGACATAATTATATGTCTGTGTCAAGTTGTTAAAGAGGTTATTTATAAACAATAAATTTAGTACTTGAACTTCATCTTTTCATGGCCTTGACACTAAGATGGATTTGTACTGGGAACACTTCATGCAAATAAAAGGGGACCTTATTTTTAAACCCTCATACACACTAGAGCACTAGATGTTGCCCTTCAGATCCCCCTTGGTGGTTTCAAAGTGGGTTTACATTCGTGTCTAGTTGAAACTAATGACATCAAGATATTCCTCTTCTCAATAACATATTCTAGCTTTGCCATATACACAACATTGAGTTAGAGGATCACCTCATATGTAGATGCTCCATTTATTATGGATTCAAGGGATGTTCTATTTTCTTTTATCAAGATTTAGATGGTCGTTATCTACTTTCTTTCAATACATGTCTAACTATTTTTATGAGGGAGATCCTTGGATTTAGATCTTTATATAAGACCTTATGTGGCCTTCCCCTTTTGAAATTTTCCAAGGGGGTCACCTCCTTCCATGTTGCCTTGCCTACTTAGGGCCAAAATTGACAAGCCAATATTCAAACTTCTTCAACTATCAAATTGGTGGGGCCTCATACCTCTTATTGAACCCCTTCATGAGACATTATTTCTCCAAAGAGACTGTTGAGGATTTCCTATTGCAAATCACAGGTTGGATGTCATAGGACCTGTTACCCCACTTTCTATATGAGTTTTTAGAGGATAATTTTAAATTTTGATTGACATATCAACCCTTGTGATTCTTGTGACATTAATAATTTTCCAATTAAGATAAACAAATGACTGTATAATTGGTTTGACGGCACCTTACCTTGGCCATCTAGGACACTAGGTGTAGGAAGATGTTGCTTTAGCGATCACTTTAACTTGATATATATGATCCATGTATATATCTCTAATATGTATTATTTTTATTGTGGTCACTTAAAAACTCTATTATAACTCTTAAATGTTTTAGACATAATTCCTATGCTAAATTATTTCATAGTATTTTATAATTTTACTCATAAAAATATGTCACCTTAGTAATTTAAATATATAATAGTGATTTAAGTAATTACTACACATCCTATTTTATTATACCCTTATTTCCCTTGGTCAAATTTTAATTGCATAATTTCATAGCATATTCATTCATTTTAATTACGATGTCCCGCCCTATGATTCCCGCCAGTAGGAAATCAATTATTTAATTCATAAAACTATGTAAACTACTCTGTTTCAATTTTATCAGGTCAGGTTTTTGATCTATCAGTTGTGCAAGTTCATTGAACGAGCTTCAAGCTCTTTTTCTGCACAAGCTTAACCCAACTCGACCCTGACATCAAATGACAAGAAAAAGAATGTATGATGAATCACTTGGCAAGCAGATTACATGGTCATGATATGGTGGCCCACTGTTGATGACGCTCCCAGAATCACCCATCTGGACGATTTTTTGAAGGGGGCTCGCAATTCCTTCTATGGGGGATTTTTTATTCTTCCATGGATTTGGTTCCTCAATTGCTTTTACTTTTGGCCTCTCCTCAGACATCGCTCTTGTTACCTTAAAGTTTGACCAGGTATGTACACACTTTCTCTAAATCCTCCTGAATGAAAATGTAATTTGATTTTTTAGGGTATATGAAATTGCAATGATTTCTGTTTGCTACTCTTCGAAAATGAATCTTAATGAATGTCGTATAAACTCAAGATTTCGATCTTTACTATTTATTGAGGCACCTCTGTTGATAGCGGTAGAACTGTTCCAAAGTGCCATGCACTTTTTCTCCAAGCAGTTCTTCAATATTGAAAGCTTCAAATGTGTTGTAGTTTCTTTTGCCGTAGAATCCCTATCGCTTCTTCTTAGACTGACATGGTAACGCTATTACATGTTCAAAACTTAGACTGACATGGTAACACTATTACATGTTCAAAACCCCAAATTTGGAAGGGAAGCCCACTATGAAGTTCTCATTTTTTCCCTTGATTAACAAGCTTATTTACTCAATTACACTAATGAATCATTGCGTTTGAAGGTGAGGAGACACATTGGATCTTATATAGGATTGCAGGTGGGTTTTCATCTTGGATTTGGTCTCCTTGTATTGGATCCAAGCCCTCCAGAGGATCACAATGGCATTTGTAGGCTGAGCGTTAAGAGCCATGGGCCTCCATTCATGTAAAACATTGATTGCCACACCATGGGCTTCTTCAACACCACCATTTTCTTGTTCGTGCCTCAATTATTTGAGAGGATGATGCACTTGGACCATGTTGCCCCAACTCGCTACACATTGCACCTGACACTTGGCCCAGAGAAGGTTATGTCTTTCCTAGGGAGACATGGGAGGGCATGTGTCATCTTCTAGCCCTCATTGATGGAGCATCGAATTGATTTGATTTTGAGCCAGTTGGAGATCCATGAGACCCATTTTGGAGCCCCAAACCCAAAATAGGGGTCCCAGAGATGTTTTGCAGCATATGACCCTCTTCATCATGATTTTTGAGGTTGCTAATTTTTTAGCATAAGAGGCCTTCACGCTGCCTCTCTAGGCCTCCACGCAGCCTCTCTAGGCCTCCACGCATGCATGACATCAACCTTGCGTGGGCTTTGGAGAGAAATAAAATAATTTTTAAAGCTATCATGTTTGGATTGTAACCATGGGTGGGTTACTTAGCACATTAAGCATGTTAGAGGGGCTTTGTCATATGTAATTTGAACTCATAACATTTGTATAAATAGTTGAGAGTCGAGACCTATTCTCATCTCATACCATCATACTTGGGATTTTCGCATACCTCATTAGAGATTTCAGGCCCGCAATTTGGAGATGATTTGGATGTTTATCAATGAATTTTGATGTTTGGATCATTTTCGCTATCTCTCATGGAGCCTCGAATGTCTTGTTAATGGATGGATATATTTCGCATTGTCTTGTAAGTGCTCTTTAATGATGTATTTATGATTTTCACTAATGTCTAATGCATGGAATATTGTCTCTTGCTAAAATTTTGTCCTAATTATTGAATATTGTTCTAGAATTGTAATCTTGAGAAATTTTGCATGTGTTATTCATTGATGATGTGAAAAGAATGTTCCTAGTGGATACTAAATATATTCAATCCATGAAACTTCATTAACTTGAATTGAAGAGGGTAAATGCTTGAAGGGGTAGTTAGGGCTTCCTCTTTAGGCCTCCTCGAAGGATGATTTGGTCAAATCAAAGTTCCCATGACTTCAACCTCCCAATGGTCTAGGCACTAGTCTTGCCCCTTGGTGATCACTCTTAATTTTTCTCCACAAAATTCCCTTTCTTTCTTTGTCCCTTTAAGGGTAAGGAGGCTCATCTAGGGCTTGGTGCGAATTCCAATAGAGGAGGAATTTTTGAGTTTGTCTTGGATAGAAATCTTCCTTTGTGTCTCCTCTAAAGGTGCTCAAGTTTTGGTGGAATTCCCATAGTGAATTCTCCATAAATTTTGATGCCCTAGTTATCACATCAAGAGGGACACCTAGAGGCTAATCCTTCAACTTAGGGATTCTTTGAAGGCAATCTCTTTAGTTATTGGTGAAGTAAATCATTAATTTCCTTTTCTCTCTCCTACCTTGACCTTGGATGCACATATATATCATGTTAAATTTCAACCCTAGGTCTCGTGTAGTTTATTTTCGAATGGTTTTTTCGTGGAAAGTCTAAATAGCTTCTCCCAAAGATTGCACTTTTGTTGAACCTTTCCATTGAATGAGCTACCTTGCCTCACTTTAAACCTATCATTGATACATATATCACAAGTGAGTTCTACTGGGATTCCTCTTGTCGGTGAAAATCCGAGAAGAGTAGGGGACTTAGTCTATGGTGATAGTGGGCCTATGTCCCACGTGTTGTTGTGCCCTCTAGCTTTTGCCTATTCACAAGGCCTGCTAGTTTGTGCAACAATAGGGCCCTCTAATGCTATATAATTAATGGTAATGTTAAATTCTTAAAGTAAAAGAGAACCTTCTACTTAAATTTTAACATTACTTTTAATTGTTTTATGACGTTTAGGTGATTCCAACCTCATTGGATTTCATATGGAGAAAGTAGAATTTTAGATTCCACTCAAAATCCAATAGACTTAACTATTTTTAGGATTTTAGGATTTGGGGGGATTGCAGTGTTTCCATTTGATTTTGTTGCGTATGAGGGTATGGAGTAAGCATTTAATGAAGAGAACCAAGCCCTCTGTGTACCTTGATGTTAGTGGCATTGATTGTTGAAATCCTCTATCATGACCCTAATAAAAATATACACATAACTCAAACAAAATTTTGATTTTCATTTGACATGTTAAACTTTTTCTATCTTATTTTAATGCTTGACATTGATGATGAGGATCCCTATATAGGCTATGATTTTCATGATATATAGATATTTGTTGTAGCATGCTTTTTTCTTTTTGACACTAGAGGCCATCTAGAGCCTCTTTTTTGATGTAATTTTGGTTCAAAGATCTATTGCACTAAGTGCTATTTTGGTTATATGCTCTCTTGCTATATAAATGAGAACTTTTATATATTTGTGTATAAATGGTTTGGATTCATATGGATGCACATGAATATATATGTTTTTTTTATAAATTTGAATGTTTTATGTATTTTTAGGTTAACCAGTTTTTTGGTTTGATTTTTTTTGATTCCGGACTGACTCTTGGTTTAGGGTTTGACTAGTTCGATGACCGATTCATTGTTGACAACATTTCTTGGGGTTTGTTCGACCAATTTTGTAGAGAACTTTTATCTAAATATTGTCTCTTCATGCCAAAATTTGACCTTGTTTTGCCACTTGGAACCCCCATCCGTCATTGGATCACCTTTGATTGCTATTTTTTGAGTGATGCCTTCATCTTTTGCAAAAATTTCCATGTGGCATTTCATCTATATTTTATTCTGAGCAATTTGAGACCAAGTTGACTTTTTTACTTCGGGGACGAAATGCATTGGGAAACATGATTTGCTGAGAATTGTGAGATTTCCATGTTGAGAAATGTCTGGTAAATACTGCAACAAGGCCAAGGATGCATGTTGACTCTATGATACATGACCATGTGGTTAGAGATATGTACGCACGACATGGGTTGGACTGGCCCCGACAGTTGTAATCACACCTACATAACTAGATGCTCCTATAAACCATGAGTTCCAATGTGATCCACTCCAAGTCTTCCAATCCTATCAAGGACGAAAGGAGGTAAAAGTGGGAACTAAGGGGACCGGCCATGGTCTACCATGATAGGCCTAGAACACCCTAATACAAAAAATCACATGACCTATGAGGCTTTGACTTGTATCCTTGGGCTTACGGTGGCGTTATGCAAAGTGAAGAAATGTCTGTATGTACCCTTGTTGAAATGAGGGGTAACAGTTCCACATGCATCTAAATGGATTAGATCAAGAACCTCTCTTCATTTATGCTAATTTCCTGGGAAAGTGTTCTTCACATGCTTGCTAAGTACAATACCCTTGCACACTCTAGTTTTTTTCAATCTTGAATTTTGGCAATCCTTGCACCATATGCTTGAAGATAGGAAGTGCAACATAGAGTAGGTGACCAAATTGCTTGTGCCATAGCTTGCACAACTTGTCATTGTCATGCACTAAAGCATCATGTTTTATTGGATCGACATGCAGCTTGTAAAGGCGACCTTCTTGCACTCCTTTGGCAAAAAACCGACCATGTTCATGGTTGCCATCTCTAAAGATGATTTCTTGATCATTAATCTCAACCACACCCTTCAGATCTATCATTGATGAAATTGAAAGAATATTTTTAGTCAAACCGTGATCATACTAAACATCGTGTAACTCTAGAACAAGACTTGAAGCCATGCGAAAGGGGACATCCCATTCTGATAATTGGATAAGTGGTATCATTGCTAATGCCACTTTTTCCCATCCTCTGATTCTTGAAGTTTGTAGAAAGCCTTATTGTTGAAGGTCAAGTGTTTGGAGGCTCCATTGTCAACATACCACCCTACCCCATAAATGGTGTTAGTAGAAAGACGCAAAATCATGGAGAAAGTGGTCTTAAGCTTGGATGATAACTCATCCCCTTTGGCTGAAGCTTCTACACTCCTAACAAATTGCTTTTGTTTTTTATTGGCTCTCTTCTTTTGAAAACATTGATATTTATAGTGGCCCATCTTGTAGCACTTGAAGCATTTCACATGACTCAAGTCTTTCTTCTATTGATTTGAAGAACATGATTCTTTATTCTCACCCTTTTGATCCCTCCCAGATTCTGCTTTCTTACCACCTCTGCCCACCTTACGGATGAGAGCTAGGCTTTGAGTTTGGAACTCCTCCACTTTGGTTGCAACTGTCCCTTTTTGGATGAAGCCATCATAAAGCTTTTCGAGTAGTTTTCATGAGCACAGACACCTTGCACAAAGGCTTCCCAGGGTGTAGATAACCATTTTGTGCTATATGCATTAAATCCTCATCCTAAATATTCATCTTGAGAAGAAAGAACTAATCTTTCACCATGCATCCTACTTACCCTGGGAACTCTGTCCTCTCAGAATATACAAAATCATGTAATGCATCTTACCCACATTGAGATATTCACCCTCCAAATATATATCGTGCATGCACCTCCTTGCATTGGGATCTGTGCCTTTGCAATCTGGAATATGCATGGGCCTTGCCTGTGCCTATTAACGACTAATGTGTCCTCATTAATACACCTCCTCATCAAGAACAAAACAATTCTGCACAAGGATCTAAGCTGGCGGGGATCTGCTGATCACATTGCTACTGAAGAGAATGACTTGGAGTAACAAGGTGAAACTAACACTATGCACATTATTTTGGGTTATAATGACATATTTACCTGGTCTACTGTCAGCCTTCAAAGATGGCTAGTCGGATAGAAGCTTAAAAATTTGGGTATCATGCACCATTTTGTTTTCATAAAAGCGAGGCTTTTAATGGTGACCTAATGCAATGCGGAGCTCATCATTTAGTTATTCTAGTGTTTGATACTGCATTAGGGCTAAAACCAACAAAATGGATACTATAAATTGGCAGAATCAGACTTCATTTGCCACAATTTGAATTCCTGATAGTTAGTGTTTGATGGATGACCTTATGTGGGTTGCAATTGTAAGAGTGGTCATCAGACTAATGCTAATGGCGAAAAATATGCCATCAGTCGGACATATTAGACCAGTTCTGCAGCTCTGATTCCAATAGCTAGTTTTGATGAGTATATGTATATAAAACTTGCAGCCCTTGAATAATTGCAGTCCTTGAATACCCTCAAAGAAAAGATGCAAGATGTGAGAAACATTAGAGAAGCACAGCACTAGGGGGGATATGGAATTACTATATGTACTTTGTAATCTGATAGGTGCTCTTATGTGAATCTTATGGAATCTATTTGATTGTCATTGGTACTTGGTAGGCTCATACTTACATTAGCGATGTTATTTCCTAGGAGCATTAGGTTGATATGGCACTGTAGGAGGGCCTCGAAGATGTCGTCTGCAAATTGCTTCGCTGGAATACATGTTTTTACAATGTGTTCTTTTGTTGGAACTTGATACTTGCTTAAATTTCTGCAAACATATGGAGGGGGTTGGCCCTAGAGGCTTTAGTATGATTGTTGTTATAGACTGCCCTTTTTTATTGTTCCTTGATGCATGCATAATCTTGTAGTGACCACTATAGATGTTTATGATATTGGAGTATTAGTTCATATCGTGATTGTTAATAATTAAAGAAAAATAACTTTCTACTTATATTGGAGCCAAAGGCCTAAATAAACCATTCAGCGTGCAGGTTGTTGGATGTAAAGGCTTCATTTAATGGCAAAGGAAAGCACGTACTGTTTATGGTATTTGAATATGCAGATTGTGATCTCAAAAAACACATTGATGCACACCGCCAATGCAATCCCAAGATGTCTCCAAGGTGTATTCAGGTTTGATTTCAATTCTATGGACAAGCCTATTCAGTTCTGATAACACACAAGTGATGAGGGACAGAATTGGAGTGACATGGTTTTTCTCTCATGTTTTATGTTGAGTGAGTGCAGAGCTATATGTTCCAATTATGTAAGGGTATTGCCTATTGTCACAGCCACAGGGTGCTTCACAGGTTCTTTCTCTTTAGATCAATTCCAGTTTCATCCTCTAGTTGTTCGACTTAGAAAATGTATGATTTCTTATTCTACACGTATATGTGTCTGACATGGATCTGAAGCCACAGAATATTTTGGTAGATCAAAAAATGGGGTTGCTGAAAATTGCAGATCTTGGACTTGGAAGAGCTTGCACAGTACCTATTAAGAGCTATACTTTTGAGGTGTGCTTGCCTTTATGCTATTGTCTGCATATTTTTCATGATAGATATTACAGTCGTAAAAAGTTCTATTGGAAAGCATGCACATATTCACAACTCTGTAGGGTCATGCCCATTTTATGCATAATGCGTGCCCTTGACATATGCAATCTATGCTTCTCAATGCATAGTCCAACATAAAATAGAACATATTTCTTAGTTTTTAGCAGTTACATTAAGCATAAGAGAAGTAGGTGTTTGAACTCTCTAAACCTTTCATTTTCAGGTTGTTACTCTTTGGTACAGAGCTCCTGAAGTGCTGTTGGGTGCCAAGCGCTATTCAATGGCATTAGATGTATGGTCTCTTGGTTGCATCTTTGGTATGATATTATTCAATATGCAAATTTTTTATATCAAAAATTAGTTACAGTGTTTGATAACATGGGAATTATTAGAGATTGTTCTTTGTTCCAGCTGAACTATGTAATCTGCAAGCACTTTTTGCTGGAGATTCTCAAATACAGCAGCTTATAAACATATTTAGGTAAGAGCCCAAAGAGTGGCAGGGGCAATTCTGCTCACATCTAAGTAGAGCTCCCAAATATTCATATGATGATTTATGCTTGAAGGATTATCCAGGAAATAGCTTTGGCCAATTAGCAATTCCTTCATATTGGGAGTCGTGGAATAGAAAAACATTTCTACTCAAAATAATAATTTTCCTCTGGTCTATACATGCAAATGCAAGCAGGTTGCTGGGAACTCCTAATGAACAACTATGGCCAGGTGTGACTCAGCTTAGCGACTGGCATGATTTTCCTCAATGGAGGCCTCAAGATCTTTCCAAAGTCGTTTTCAATTTGGATCCAAATGGTGTGGATCTTCTTTCCGTGAGTTTCAAGTTACTTTGTTCTTACATTCATTTAATTTCATTTTTGGTCAAAAATGGTTTTATCATCTAAAGATAACATTTACATTTCACTTTTGAATCTCTTGTTATAGATATTAATGCCTTTAACCGATTATGCATTCACTCTCAAGAGATTTTGGATGAAGTAGCTCTTGAAAGTCAGCAGAATATTCATCCTTGAAAATATTGCACATGTGCAGAAAATGTTGCAGTATGATCCTGCAAAGAGGATCTCGGAAAAAGAAGCACTAGACCATCCATACTAAGACAGTTTAGACAAATCACAGTTTTGACATCAGTTTTTGTCAAAAACCTACATCCATATTATGATTGGAGAATACTATGATGGTGCCTTCCCCGAGGGAAAACTTATAGATCAAGGTGCTTTTAAAGACAGCTTGGCTCCATTCATCCTCCACTCTATTCCATGTGATGGTTTGGTGGTCCAATACACCAAGTTATAATTAATGAGGGGCATAACTGTTGTACTTCACTAATCAAATTACATGAATACTTCAAACAACACCCCAAGCTCTGGCACTTTGCAATCCTATACTTTACTTTCCCAAGCATACAACTAGGAAAAGGAATTCCTCTAAGCATACTAGTGACAAGATCTGGGATCACTTTGTTGTTGAGGTAATGCCATAGTTGCAAAGACCTTTCATTCCATGTAAAGCTTCCTCTTTTGTTTGTGTTTGGTTGCTTGAACAGACCATAGACTTCAAGAATTGGCATTGTGATTTATAATGAGAACAGAGTATGAAATTTATTTGAAGGTTGTGTGTGTTTCTAGAGACCAAACAAATTGCATGGTTGATGCTTAATAACTATCACTTGGAGATTGTTCTTGGGAATTTGATTGTGTAGGGTTGTAGACCATAATATATTCTAGCTATATTCTAGAACATAACATCGTCATTATTTTCAATGATTAAAGTTAAAATCCCTTTTCGTTCCCAATAATATCTTTAGGTTTCTGAGGATAGGTGGCTTATGACGCAAGAAAAACATGAAACTAGGTGAGAACATGAGCCATGTATTATTTTGTTCACATTGCTCTAAAGAAGAAATTTGTCTTGGATGTTGAAACTTGAGATCTATGGAAAATCAAGAGGATAGGATTAGTTCCTATCTGAAATATCACAATAAATCTGCATTAAAAAGAATAAATAAAAATAAAAATTGAAGGATTAGCACATTTGAGATTAGATGGGAAATGGACTGATTTGAACTTTATTACTGTCAGGTAGTCTGTCCAGCCGATGGGACTTGTAACAAGGGTTTCTAGAGTGAAACTTCATGAGTTCTTGCATTGGTGATTTCAGAAGGGAATCTAGTAGGACTGTTGTATAAATCAAAAGGTTAAAGGTCCTGTAGTTTGTCCTCTTTAGGGTGCTTGCTAGACCTGGAATTTGTTATGAGAAACATTGTATATCACTTTCTTAGATGGTTGTAGGTGAAGCATCTAAGAATGGGATGGTTGTCAGTATGGTCATTGTCTAATTTTCACAATCGTAAGCCCCTTTTCTTGATTCATACATTGGCCATTTCTATCTACCAAATTTAAATTTAAGTCATGCAAATTTTTCCTATTCGTTGGTTTTCAATATTCACTTTCAGTTCCACCCCTCAGCAGCCCTACCTATGTCAGCACATGTCTGTTTACAAAGGAATAAGAGATTAGGAAATAGGTATCTTTCCAAACACCCGGTCTGGTGTTTTTGCTAAGGATTCATATACAAAAGTATGAAGCCTTGAATTTGAAGTATTCTTGTACTTTGCTGCCTAACTTTATGTTTTTTGCTGATGCAAGGGATTTGCATTTTTTCTAGAAATTTCCTTTTAGGTTGCCATTGTCTACGTGCTTTAATGAATGCCATCCATTCAACCATTTGCAGTTCTGATTTTCCAGGTCCCAACTATTGTTTGTCAATTTCTGTTAATATTTCCTGCTAGGTTATTTGTTTAATAGCAGATAGTGTTAGATGATGTCACGGATGATAGGAATCTCCACAGTTCGCCATGAGTTCCTAAGGTTCTCCACGAGTGTCTCATACTTTCTGCGTTGTACTGTTTAATCCCAGTCAACTGCCTCATCTTCTGGGTCCTGATTGTGGTTTTCTTTTAGTTTTATTGATTGGATCTACAACCTTTGGGAGAGTTTTGGTACCTCAAATAAATTATTTAATAGTTAATACCTAGTTTGGTGACTGGTCACATTGATGAGAAACTTCACTGAGGTATCCTTCTTCGGTGCTATCACAAATTCACAAATTCCATTAGGAGAAAAACTCATGCATATTACAGGTCACTGTAATACAGATGTACACTGCAGAAGAAGTTGATTTAGATGAGGCTAGTTTCATGGAATGGGAAACTTGTGAAATTAAATTATATTGGTAGAAAAATGGATGTTCTAACTTCTATGTGACAATGGATAATGTCGGAGATGCTGTCGTCGACATGAAATGTACTGGTTATGTAGCTGAGAATGATGTCACAGTTAATGTCTTAGGTGATGTTCTTTAGTATAAGTGCCCTCCTGTATTGATGCCCTTCTTGGCATTAGTGTAGCCTGTAAATGAGACTTCCTGTACAGATGTTCTCTTGTTAAAATTATGATGGCTTTGACAAATATTAATTGCTGCACTTATGACACCTTGTATGGTTGTTTTATCAGTTGCAATAATGATGTCTTGTGCATTCACCATCTCATTCTCCTTAATAATAATGTCTTCAATTGATGTGGTCCTTTCAATTAGGGTGTCTTGAATGGATGCCCTTTTATCTATGAGAATGATGCTTTCTAGGGAGGTTCTCTGAGCTACAATTTCTGCATGGAATTATTTAATGGGAAATAACATGGCTACAAATTCTGCATAGACTGTCAATTGGAGAAAACTCGTGTTCAAATATCCTTGAACCCATCAACCTGGCAATTTACTACCTAGCAGATTACAAATCTGCTGAGGAGGAGGTAGCACCTAAATTATTCACTTCAAAACATATTGTTTTAAATTATTCACTTCAGAACAGAGACCAATCATAAGAATATTCTTATTTTGTGCAGGCCTGCAATCCATGACTGAGGAGGAATTGCAGCAAACAATAAACCACATTGCTCAGAGGCATTCAACAAAATTGGCAGATATTTGGTGTTTTTTTTCAAATTCACCCGACTGTTCAAACGTTGGCTGATTCTTCTTACCTGTATGTTCAAACGCATCTCCCAAAATATATAGCCATCTAGAAGGTAATGACTCTTTGAGCCCTTTGAAAATACACCACATAATAATATCTGCCCAATTGTTTGAGCTGCTTATCAACTCACCAATGTCTGGTCCAAACATGTTTCCTTCAAGGATCAAATTAATTTCCTCTTTTCAAATAGAGTTTAGAAGCATTTGAACAGATTCTGGAGTTGTTGCTTTTGACCATACATTTAAAGGTCTCAAATTGCTTGATTTAAAGGTCTCCTCCTCATATGATGTACTATTTTGAATATTCTATTCTTTGCATATCAAACATTATAAAGCCTCTTGCACACACATCTCTTTTATTTGAACATAATTCCAATAATCATTGCATTCATGAAGAAAGGATATATTCATGTGAAACCCTGTCCAGCTGTTTCTCTTGGCTAATGCCATCACCTACATCCCATAGAGAATCCGACAATTGAATGTCGACTTGACCAAAGGCATTGCTTACTTCCTGCTGAGATTGAACAAGAGAATCGAAATCTCTCCTTCCAGGGGTCATTACTCTGTGCTTTGAACTTGAAGTTTGCCTCTTTTCCCTTCTCTTCTATCCCGAGACTCCAAAAACTTGCTGCAGTCCATCCTTTCTGTCTCCTCTGCCCATTGAAATTTCAAAAGCACTTCATCCTCGCCCTTATATGCTCCTTCAGTTTGAAATCCAAAATCATCATTTCCACTATTCTTGTTTTCTGTATTTACTTCTGTTGAATCTGTATTTTGTGCTAGGTTACGAGTATATTGTTTTAAATTATTCACTTCAGAACAGAGACCAATCATAATAATATTCTTATTTTGTGCAGGCCTGCAATCCATGACTGAGGAGGAATTGACGGCAAACAATAAACCACATTGCTCAGAGACATTCAACAAAATTGGCAGATCTTTGGTGTTTTTTCTCAAATTCACCCGACTGTTCAGACGTTGGCTGATTCTTCTTACCTGTATTTTCAAACCCATCTTCCAAAATATATAGCCATTTAGAAGGTAATGACTCTTTGAGCCCTTTGAAAATACACCACATAATAATCTCTGCCCAATTGTTTGAGCTGCTTATCAACTCACCAATGTTTGGTCCAAACAAGTTTCCTTCAAGGATCAAACTAATTTCCTCTTTTCAAATATAATTTAGAAGCATTTGCACAGATTCTGGAGTTGTTGCTTCTGACCATACATTTAAAGGTCTCAAATTGCTTGATTTATATGTATTTGCACCCATTTGAACTGAAAGCTATATTGTGCAAAGTTGTTTCAAGCTCAAAAGTATTATCCTACCTATAGAAGCCTGAACCCCAATAATCCTTGCAGTGGCCACTTTCACCAAGTAGACTATGTGCTTCATAAACATCATCAAACCTCAAACCTCAATTTCCCTTCCAAGTTTTTCTCTATAACAATTTTTGTGAGTCCTGCTTGCCGGACACCAGTTACAAACTTTCTTTCACTTGAAAATTCACAACAATTGAATTTAAATTAGCCTCACATGGGTTGTATTTCATTTTTAGTATATTTCGCTTGATTATTTCTTTATACAATCTCCCCACTTTTCTTATCCATGTTACGACGTTCCTTTGCACCTCTTGGTGCAATTGCTAGTTATAAGAATATTTAAGATTCTGGATCTATTGATCTGAGATGGATATTGCAATATAAATCTGAAAGATTCATGAGATTACTTCATGTTTGATCAGATTTTTTAATGATAAATGTTATCTTGCAGGAAAATTTCAAAATTTGTAGTCATATTAATTCAGTACATTGATGCAAATTCATACGTTGGTGCGATGTATATGATGGCAATTTCATTTTTTTACAGTTACTTTTAGTTTAATTATATCATTTAGCTCGATGCTTTCCATATATTTAACTAAACCTTTCTTGCTTAACAAGACTTTGTCATTTCCATGTTTTAGTGAAGCTGTTTATGGTTTGATACTCTGATACAAATTTTTTCAACTTACATGCACCCTCGTTCGAAAAAACAAGAGAATTTTGCTTGCCATGACTAAGTTTCTTTGTCATTGTTTAACTTGAAAGTCTTTGGCTAAGAAACTGGTTTCAAGGTTGTAGCATAGCTTGTCATGGAATTGAATTTATATCAAAATGTTAACTTGTAAACTACTTAGTACGGTTTGAAACTTTCATTTAATCCTACTTGGTTGAACTTTGAGCAGGTTTGTTCCATAGACTTGAATATTAAGGAATTTTAGTGTAAGGATTGGTGGCTAAGCAGGCCTCTCAATTTATTCATTTGTTTTATCTAATATAAAATTTACTATTAATTAGAATATAAGCTTTAAATACGTCATAGTCAAGATGGTACTTTGTAGAGTGTCGTAGAATAAAAAAAACACAATTTTCTGGTTCACCGGTTTTCTTGGTTCTTATTCTTTATGTCTCTTTGCAACTTTAGGGGCAATTTCTGATTCAAGTCTAATTCTTTAAAGGGTATAGCTCAATGGAAGGAAACTTTTCTTTACAGTAGGAGAGTTGGTGGTTCGATTCCATAAAATGTTACAGTATTCATATATGGAATGACGAAGATGGGTTTTTGGTGACGGACCCTCTTGGCCATCATGATGAGTTTATGGAAACGAGACTTTTCGACCCTCACCAAAATATGGTGGTGGCGGTCAACGAATGCCTACCATATGTGTGCATCAATAGTGACGACATTAAAGGTCCGTCACCACCTCGTCCGTATTATTTATGTGAAATGATGAGGTCTTTGTTGCCATTATAGTCATTATTAGTGACGGACCTTGATGTACGATCGTTTGTGGTGACGGTCAATGAACGTGCATGTATATATGCACCAATAGTGACGGCACTTAAAAGGTCCGTAAAAAATCGTTCTTTATTCATATGAAATGGTAGCGGTCACTATTCGTCATTGTAATTAATATTCGTAGTGGATAACCGAATGTCACCACAACACATACTTTCGCGCCACCTTTGGTGACGTTCGATTTTTGGTAATGAGCTATTGTCGTCCTGTTGCTCATATGAAATGGTAGCCCGGTCACTATCCATCACTATAAATCATTATTGGTGACGGTGAATGTCACACAACCACTATGCTGATGACACCACCTTTGGTAGCGTTCAATTTTGGTGGCGAGAGCTGTTGTCGAAGTCACCATTGTCATGAAATAGTGAGTGCTCTCGTCACTATAAATTATTATTGGTGACGGACCTTGAATACCACCACAACACCTATACTTTCGGCGACGCCACCTTTGGTGACGTTCGAGTTTTTAGTGACGAAAGGCTCTTTGACCTCACCAATGAGCTTATGGTGACCATTTTTACTTCCTCACCAATGTCCTTTTTTGTATGGTACCTCTTCTATTTAGCAAGCAAAGGAAAGCCCTTCTCTTCTAACGGAGGAGAGATTGATTTAGTATTGAACGAATACCATCACTCCAAACCTTCATTTGAACCAAATCGCCAACTCATTTATCTGTCCATCTTGTTGTATTGATGAAAACTTGTAGATCAGGCAGAAAAAGAGTATTTGTTATTATATTGGGCAGCGAAATTGTTTATTCGGATGATTTTACGAATTTAAAATCGATACGATGATGATGATTTTCAAGTAGAAATTAATCATGCGGGGCAACCTACGTTCGATTGGTGCCTGGGTTTTATCATCAGCAGAAAGTAGAAATCACCCATTTTAGTCCATCACAAAAAGCTTTCACATAATTGGTCATGGTCTTGTTCAAGAGGGTGAAGAAATTTTGAGCAACAAAGAAAATTTTGAGAAAAAGAGCTTTCTCTTGAAAAAGAGGAAACCTTTAAATACTCCCCTACTCAAGAATATAATAACCTCTTCACGGAGTTTAGTTCAACGAATCCAAGCACGAGTTTACAAGAGAGGACAATCTTGCCAAATGGCAGTGAATCCTCTGGATTAGGATAACGAAGGAGATGAGGAAAAACAAATACAAGACTATCTATGTGGATATACCATCTTCCAAGAAGAGACTTCTCCCTTCATTAATAACTCAGGTGTCATCCAAAGAACACGAATGTGTACATATAGAAGCAAGCATATGTTTAGATAAAGAAAATATTTCACTATTTACTATTGTGCGGAGTTAAATATGATGATACTTCCAAATACATCTTTGAAAGATAGTCCTCAAAGGCCCCAGTGTCTTGGGTGAACCAACTACTATTGTGGAGGACCATAAAGAAAGAAGAACACATACACTGCTTTGTTGGTCCTTTGGAAGAGTGTTTGGAGGGTCTGAAAATTTGGCTCAGAATTATCAAACGTGGATCCTTTGCAAAAACCGAAGACATGAAAAAGCATACACCTTCTGATAGCCTTGATATTGAAGGTTAGTCCATGTATTCTGGATACCCTTGAAAAACAACCCAAATTTTTTTCTTCTTTTTGACATTAATAAATTTTGGTTGCATTAGCATTTTTGTATCTTAAGATAATTTAAATACTCAGTTAGAATAGGTTAGATAAGAATGTCAATAAACTCGGTTTTGAGCATGTGGTTAGTTGTTGTTTTCTTCTTTTTGAAGAAAATAAAAAAATACAAAAAATACAAAAACAATGAAAGGAAAGAGGAAGTTGTAGGCAAAGGTACATCCCCATACCAAAAAAGAAATAAATGCGAAAGTGTGCAAGCTCAAATGCCACTCATAAAGACACGCTTCTAGTTAGTGAAGCTGTCTAGTAATGGCTAATTTTAGCTTTAAATTTCTTTGTTGATAGGATAGTGAAAATCGATTTTCCATTGTTTAATCTTGGCTTATCGGTAGATAGTTTTAGGATGAGAAATTAAAGGTTCAAACAAGATAAAAATACGAACCTAAGTTTCCAAAGAGAAAATGACTCAAATATCTCCCTATTTTCTTAGTCAAAAAGATGTAAATCTGATTACAATTAGCTCAAAATATGAACGAGAGAGCAAGGAAGAAACAACTCAAACGAATTCAAAATAGAGCGTAAATAAAAGAAGGCCATGATGAGAAACTTTAATGGATCTTAAGCCTATTACATTTTATTTAATTTTATATAAAAAATAATATCTATGTGTGGCTGTTTTTTTTATGCCATGAATAGCATCAAGTTGAATACATTTAATCTGACATAACATGCTTTTTAAATTTAATTGCTTAAATTTAGAGAATAAAAAATATGTTGGACAGTTTAATCCTTCGAAATAGAATGGGTGAAGAAGCACTTAAAATCATTTGTTTAATACGAGTTGAGAGAAATAGAATAGAATTAAATTGGTTTTATGCTTTTAAAGAATAAAATTTTATGAAAAAAGTTTGCCAAATCCGAGTGCACTCTAATGAAGAGAAAATGTTAGATTAGTAGGATTGGGTAGGTAGAATCTTATAGATGAAAGGTCTATTGTTTTTGTAGGCTATTTGATATGTTTTAGGAGCAAGATCATCCCATTAGGAAGGATAGGTCAATGGATCGAGCACGGAGTCGGCCTCCCGAACATAATGGATGTGGCACGGGTCGACCTCCCCGAGAGGAACATAATGGATGTGGCAGGAGTCGACCTCCGGAAAGTGAAGTCTAAAGTTCTTGATGCCTTCGAAGGCATCATCCCCAAGGGTGGAGCCACTATTGACGATGCTAAAAATTTTTATGCCAAATGCGGCTAAAAACTCTTTCTGGAGCATTGAACAAATTTTGTGACTAAAAAGTGTTGGCTCTTCGAAGACTCTTGAAGGCCTCATGCCTTCTGTCTGTTCTCTACGGCACGCACGGTCGGAAATCCTGTGATTTCCAAAAAGCACGTCTTTTGTCTCGCTTCCCATTCACCTCTCTCTTCCTTTTCGCCTCATTTTCAACCCCTTCTACATTTCCTTGTTCATTTTCATGTTTTTCCACTTTCCCCTTCTTAAAAATCCCTTGGTAAAGATTAAGAACTCCTTCTTTGCCATGCTGCTCGGAACCCCTCTAAACCTTTTAAAATCGTAAAAATCCACATGAAAATCATGTTTTTATGCCTTTGTGAACTTAAACCCCACCGAGCCAGATGTTCGCCCTTCCGCCCGTACGCCCGGCCAGCGGAACAGCGCAACCCTCCAGTGCTTGTCGCGTCACCCGATCACCTTTAGCCACTTCATGCATAAGCCCCTGTCGATTGCCATTCATATACTTGTGACCTGTGGGTCGGTGCCAAGTCGCATTGTAAATTAATATAAACCTTTGGTTATGTTAATTTCCGATTTTACTATATCATAATTTTCCACTGATGCCGGAAATTAAAATCAATCACTTTGTTGATCGTCACAGGATCGATAGGTAAAATCCATCATCCCAATGGTCCCTGCCATCCACTCATCGATTTCAAAACCGCGTGCTATTGATGTGCTTGTAACATTTTGAGCGAGGGGTAGTTTTCCGTCGACGATTCCTCCTTCTTCGACGCATATCCGTGCCTGTTGAAAAGCACCCCCCCCGATAGCATTAGAATTTGTGACAAACGGTGCAATATCACTATACACCCTTCCGATGCGTTGGCCATCCGCTGTTCTCGCTCACCGAAAGATGTCCGACGGTTAAGCTGACCTACGGCTTGACATTCAGGTTCTGTCGTCGGTACGATACGTAGATGTTGTTACATATTTCATCGCCTTCTGATTCATCGCTTGGTCGAACATTTCACGCTTTGACTTTCCATTCTTGCTCTCGACCGTGATCTGCGTGATCGACGGCTGCTGCGACTATAACGATCCTTCTTCTCGACTTCCTTGAATTAATCTCGGCCGTTGGATGATACCATCTAATGTCCACGCTTTCCCCACACGTCCTCGCGGCCAAATAAACCTATGTATCCATGGATTTTATAATGTTTTTTTGTGTCACCAGGTTTTCAAGTGATTTTCACTATATGCAGAAAAATTGAAAGTAGAGGGTGGCGATCTATCCCCCTTTGGTTCCTGGGAGAAATCATTCACGGGTGTTAAATCACAATTTTCATCAGTCATGGATAAGGTACACATTGATGATATTCGACCCTAGTGACCCTACACATCAACAAAAAACCATAGATAAAACCGCAGTCAGAGTATCGGTGCCGAAAGACAAAATGTACGGACAAAAGATCAAGACGAGGTTTTGTGGGGATTGTAATTAAGAATGATTATCAAAAATACAATCCCCGATTAAAAACACGATTTGAATAAAATCTTAAGTGTTTTATCAACAGAAATCTATCAACCAGTGGGGAAAATTGATCCCTCTAGCTACTGTAAGTACTTACTTTTTTGTGCCTCAAAGGATTCATATTTGAGGCCGAATTTAATCAAACAGGATCGGATATTTGTCTCAAACGCGGCCCAAGAGTAAATTTTGCCAAAATAACTTAATGACAGCAAACATTTTTGCAAAAGTTACTTTGACATCACCCAGGCCTCAAAGGTCAAAGAGCTCCCAGAAGCTTAAATATTTATGTAAATAATTTAATATAGAGGACTACTATAGAAATTTATTTATTGAGCCCCTCAAAGGCAAGAAACCATTAAGTCTATATCAATTGTAATTGTAGATCTTTTATCGGATCTCACCTCCTCATCATACTATATATGTACACATGAAGATGAGTGAAGAGATGACGGTTGATTGGGTTCTTTGAACATTGTAATGTAATTGAGCTTGATACTTCTGCTCTTGTAAATAGTGTTCCTGTTACAACCCCTTGGCTCTATTTGTGCTGAATTAGTTAAGATGCACGGATAGTGAAGATGATTGTTGAGCGAAAAATTTGACACAAGTCATAGCGCGGTTTGACATCAATAACAAAGGTACAATTTTCTTGGGATCTCGGTCTATGTCCTTTGGTGAAGAGCCCCTTTATTTGTTATTGTTTTCCTTCTATGTATGTCATATTGTTCACTATTCTGCGATAAAGAATAAAATTTGTAAATTTAGAACCTCTTTTGTATATCGGTAACCTTCTGCGATGAAAAGCTTTGTCTCAATGTTTTCCTCCAATTTGTTTATTTAAGAATGATTTAATACGAGTTTAATCGGTTAGGAATGATGAGTTCCTCTTCCTACTGTTTACTTTAAACATTGTTCTTGAAATATATTTTCCATTTTGTATTAAAGTTATACTAGAAAAGTGATGGTTTGCCCTCTTTCTAGCTTCCTTCTCAGCGATTAAGAAATTCATAGTGTTGGTGAAAGAAGACTAGGTTTAAAAGTACTTTGTCTGATCTTAAGTTAAATTTTTGTATTCTCTTATGTGTTTTCATACTTTACGAAGGTAATTATGTGGATTCTTTTGGATTGTCTGTCAATTAAGCTTCTTTAATACAAACCCGCCCAAGAAGTCAATGGTTAGCCCTGCCCTTGGTTGGTTTTAAACAATTACTTAAGAGGATTTTCTTGTTTGGACTTACTATAAATCCTTTGTGAAATTATTATCGGTTTCCACCTCTCCAACAATTTATTGTTCCCATTCCATCATTTTAATCTCAATAATCTTGTGATGTAGATGACTTGCCCCTTGGATCACTCTTGATGTTGTTGCTTAATTAAAGCCCTGTTATGACTCCATAGCCCAATGGACTAAAAACCAACATTATATCTATCTTTTTAGCCTAGCTGTTCTATTCACTTGAAACTTCTCACCTTTGAAACTCTTTGCACTTAGGACTTTCCACCTCAAACAGTATTCATGCTCAACCATCCAAACAAAAAACAAACCCTTGGCCCTCATAACTAGCCTAATATTATTACCCCAAATTTCAAAGAAAAATCCATCTTTGCACTTATTGGAGAGATCCCTGTCTGGATTCAGGAGGGCTAGATCCTAGAATCCCAAAGTTGGTTGAAACGATGTTGTTTATGTGATCGGAATTTTCCAATATTGCTGATTACAGAACCCTAACAGATACAATGGTAGACATTGGCATTCTGTTTCTTAACAGGTTTTTGGAAGGCGACGAATGCAGGAAGGGAGGGATGCTCTGAATTTTCAACATCAAAGACAATAAAATGATCATATGAAGGATCCAAAATGATCATTGACATTAGTAGAGCTTTTCATCTTCAAGGGCATGACTAGAGGACTTATAGCATTGACATGGTAGCAGGAGATTGCGCCAAGTCATCTACTATACTGTAAGAGTTGGAAACTTTACTAGAAGAAACATTTCGTTGTAATGGTCCCTTGGGGATCTTGGTGTGAACCTCTGCCTTAGGCTGAGGGATATTTAAAGGACCATTGGGTGTCAAAAGAGGCTCTGCAGGACCTGAAGACAAGGTCTTGATAGCAAGCATGGCGGGGGGCTTGTTGTACTGATGAGACCGAGTCTGAAGGTTTAGGTTAGTGGTATTGGGTTGGTCAGAGTTCATCATGAGGATCTGGTAATTAGAGGTACCAGATGGAGGAGGTTGAGCAGTCGCCTGAATTTCAGGGGGTTGGGCAACCACATATCTTGGCTTGGGGAAAGAATGGGTAAACACAGCCAATTGAGTAGGCACATCATTAAGAGGAACCAAAGCAGAGGCTTGTTGTCCTCGAGATGCTACATGAGATTACCACAGTTGACACATCTGAGGTAAAAGGGGACAATCATGGGCATAGTGACCATTGAAAACAAAAAAAAACAAATTCTTATTCGTGTGTAGAGGCATGTTCTTCTTGGGTTGATCACCCTGTTTCTGGGTTGCAATGTTAGATATATTCCCTTGGGGATTTTTTCCTAGATTACCTAGAGCTTGATAAGGCATGGGAGGTGGAGATGATTGCACTAGAGGAGCTGGAGCACCTCGCTACAGACACAGATAATAAGGAGGTTGAGAAACATTGCGGTAAACAGGTTGGGAAAGTGCAGGCAATGGCATCGGAGGAGGGGTTGTGCAAAGGCATGAAGAATTTCGTGTCATAGATACATGCTACTAGGAAGGTGAAAAATTCTAGATTAGTAGGCCCCTCCTAGAGGGAAACCATAACCCATAGTTGGATGATTCTATGGACACGAAAGGGATCCTATCGGAAACTGAGGATGAAGGCCTTGGAGTCTTTGGGATGAAAGCCTTGGGGGCGCAATGATGGAAAGGAGACATAGAACCCAATAAGGAAGAGAGGTAAAGAAGGGTAAGGAGGTGCAGGATCAATTGATTACAATGTTTAGGAAGATAGGTAAACATTGGCAGGGAGGTGTAGGATCAATTGATTACATTGTTTAGGAAGACAGGTAAATAAGGGCAGGGAGGTGCAGGACCAATTGATTACAATGTTTAAGTTTTGGCAACGTGGTGTAAACTAGGCACTCTTCACTTAGGGTGTGCGTATATGTGATAAGCGTGTTAATTTTAATTAAGCGCAGATGTGTGATAATGGAATCGAGAGTAGTCGGAGACGTCTGTTCGTAATATGTCAACTGATCAATAGTGACGATATTTCCATTCTGAGGAAAGCACGTCTTATGGTGAACTATATATGGGACAGTAGACATCACATAAGTGTAGCTATGACCCAATATTATGTTGTATTCTAAGGAGGCATTAATTACTTCAATGTTAACACAAATAGTCTTACCTGCAAGAGTAATAGGACAATTTTGGAACATGCCGAGGGCTGGGAAGAGTGGTCGTCTCAGGCACGGATGGTGATATTGGAAGGGGCTAACTCAAGAGATCTAAGTTGCTTCCAAACAGAAGTGGACATCACACATGTGGATGCCCCCTCGTCAATGATACAATGAGAGACATTGGCATTTTGTATCTTGACAGGTATTTGGAAAGCGAGGGATGCCAGAAGGGGGGATGCTCTGACTTGTCAACGTCGAAGACAATCAAATGATCATTTGAAGGAACCACAACTCCCATTGTAGTTAGTAGAGATTTTTTTTGTGAAGGGCATGACTAGAGGACTTCCAACATTGACATGGTGACATGAGATTGCGCCAAGTCATCTACTATACTGTAAGAGTGGGTAGCTTTACCAGAAGCAGCATTTTGGCATAATGGTCCCTTGGGGATCTTGGTATGAACATCTGCCTCAGGCTGAGGAAAATGTAAAGGACCATTGGGTGTTGAAAGAGGCTGTGTGTGTAGAAATTACCATACACTAAGCATGCATACATCCAGATTCCCCTGATCTCACAATATTTAACTTCTTGCAAAATATAGAATCATTCCACTGTTAATCTTTTGCGGAAAATTAATCGCAAACACATGCGAAGCATAAATAAAAATAATCGCATGTAACACATTTGTTTAACTGGAAAGCCTGAAGCTGAAAACCCCAAATATCATATATTATGTATCATGGAGATCATGTAACAATATGATACAAATCTTAGTACATCAAGCTCTCAGTGCAATCAATCGTCACACACTAACCAGAAGAAATCTGCAAATCCATGCACCAATTTCTTGCCACCTAATAGCCTGCCTCCAATGCGCAATCCAAGCTGATTACAAAGACCAATTTGATGCAATCCCACTCTCCTTGACTGCATTATTATCATTGACATCACAAATGTATATGTAGATGCAATCAATGCATCACTATTAGTCACAACGAATATTCCATCTCACCCTTTCACCTATCTCTCCACTGGGTCTCCATTGGATCTGACATGCACTGTAGTTAACTGTTGTATTGTTCATTTGATTAATGAGTTATTATTTGTAAAATAGTTAACTAATTAATTCACTCTACTCCCACTAGTGTATCATTCAGTTATATTAGATAGAACTAGCTCAACTGAGTCTAACTGAGTTAAACTGAATACAACTCCATGAACTACTCTTCCAACTCTGTCATAACTTTACCACTTCAGTTCTAACTAAGTCCTCCATGCATGAACTCTAGTAAACCCTTAGTAATTGCGTAATTCCTTCAGCCCACTAATTTGAAAAATCTGTATACTTAAATTAGGTCTTCCAAGAGAATAAGTTGATGTTTAGAGTCTGATTATTATTAAGAGCTAATAATAATCGACATGCATCTATTTTTAGATTGACAATCTATAAATAGACTTCACCCAATATTCTAAAAATATAATTTCATCTATTTTTCACATTTGACCAACCATCTACAAATAGCCTCCTGCTACATATAGAATATGCTCACCATGTCTAAAAATAGACATACACCTAAAAATAGCCTGTGTGGGCCCCACCTAGTTTAGGTGATTATTTTCCAACTAGGATCAAGGATGATGTTTCAAGATGCCTCCTTCACTATTTCTTGTTGCAAACTTCAACACTTCCTTTCAACAAGAAAGGATTGTCTTTGCATGTGACATGCATTCACCCTGCAACCTTTGCAAGCACCTGCAACTCTTGCTGCAACACTTTCAAAACTGAAAGGCTCCAAACAAATCAATCAGTCTAATGCATCTATCATCAAAGTATTCAAATTATGCTTATATACTATACATTTCTTTAGGAACCACTGCGATGCTAAACTCTACACCCATGCACTCTGCACTTATTGTCAACTCTGAACGACGCTCCAATATCCGACACTGTCACTTTGATCTCACTACATCAATCCAACTGATCATGCTACTGCTACTCTATGGGCACCTCGTAGCCAAGTTCAATTCATGAGATCCACGCCATCTCAATGAATCCTACCCAGAAATCTCCTCTTGGGATTACCCATGCATGTCGCCCCACCTCTCACCTGGTGGTATAGCTGCATGCACTCCCTCTGCCCATCTGGCACGAAATTTCTCTGCATGAGTGGTTGCTCCCACTCCATGATCCTCATCTTGTGGCTGCTCCACATCCCAACCTTCAATTTTACCTGCATGCAAATCCTGCTCCCTCTCAAGCTTCAATTGCATGTCTTTCTTGCACTTCCCAATAGTAGGAAGCTCCGTAGAAATCCCATCTACATCGAATCTATAAAGATTCTTCTGCATCTCTATTTGTGGCTGCTCCACAAGATTTTGAGACTAATTCTTAGGCTGCATGTTGAGAGGCTCCCTCCCAAACACCAAGTCACTAACCTTTTCTTTGCTTCTCAAAGCTTTACATGTATCTTGTACCTCAGTGGATGTAGATTCTTGGCTCGCGCACAATTTAATTGTCCCGTTGTCACCAAAATTTTCTAACAAAAGAGCTAATTTTAAATCAATGATATCTCCCTCATCCAAGCTCCGATTCGACCGATTTTTTTTTCCAATTTAGGTATTTGTTTACAAAGAATCCAAATATGCTATTTTTTTCTGAAAATTTTGCATCCAAATTTTCATATATTCTCTGCAAACTCGCGCACCCAAATAATTCCTGCTCTCATACCATGTATAAAATTTATAACACAGCTCCAATACCATGTAGAAATTAGTATAAAATAAGCATGCATACATCCATATTCCCCTGATATCACAATATTTAACTTCTTGCAAAATACAAAATCATTCCACTGTTAATATTTTGCAGAAAATTAATTGCAAACACATGTGAAGCATAAATAAAAAGCTTAATGGGAAAGCCTAAACTTGAAAACCACAACTATCATATATTATTTATGATGGAGATCATGTAAAAATTTCATACAAAGCTTAGTACATCAAGCTCTCAGTACAATCAATCGTCACACACTAACAAGAAGGAATCTGCAAATCCATGCACTGATTTCTTGCCACCTGATAACCTGCCTCCACTGCACAATCCAAGCTTATTACAAAGACTAATTCAATGCAATCCCACTTTACTTGACTACGTAATTCTCATTGGCATATCGAATGTATATGTAGATGCAATCAATGCATCACTATTAGTCACAATGGATAGTCCATCTCACCCTTTCACCTATCTCTCCACTGGGTCTCCACTGGATCTTACATGCACTGTAGTTAACTGCTATATTGTTCAGTTGATTAATGACTTATTATTTGTGAATTAATTAACTAATTAATTCAATCCACTCTCACTAGTTTATCATTCAGTTATATTAGATACAACTAGATCAACTGATTCTAACTGAGTCAAACTGAATACAACTCCATGAACTACTCTTCCAACTCTATCATAACTTCTCCACTTCAGTTCTAACTGATTCCTCCATGCATGAACTCCAGTAAACCATTAGGAATTGCATAATTCCTTTAGCCCAATGATTTGACAAATATGTATACTAAAATTAAGTGCTCCAAGAGAATAAGTTGCTATTTAGAGTCTGATTACTATTAAGAGCTAATAATAATCGACATGCATCTATTTTTAGATTGAAGATATATAAATAGACTTCACCCAATATTATAAAAATAGAATTTCATCTATTTTTCACATTTGAACAACCATCTACAAATAGCCTGTGTGGGCCCCACCTAGTTTAGGTGATTATTTATAATATGCTCACCATGTCTAAAAATAGACATACACCTAAAAATAGCCTGTGTGGGCTCCACCTAGTTTAGGTGATTGTTTTCCAACTAGGATCAAGGATGGTGTTTTAGGATGCCTCCTTCACTATTTCTTGTTGCAAACTTCAACACTATGGGACCTAAAGATGAGGGCTCAGTAGAAAACGTAGCGGGGGGATTGTTGTATTGACGACACCAATTCTGAAGGTTGAGGTTAGTGGTATTGGGTTGGTTAGGTCATGAGGATTCTATAATCAGAGGTACCAGATGGAGGAGGATGAGTAACCACCTGACTTTCAAGGGGTTGCGTAGCGACATATCCTTGTTGGGGGAAAGGATGGGTAAACGCAGTTGTTTGAGTAGGCGCAACATTAGGAGGAACCAAAGGAGAGGCTTGTTGTCCTCGAGATGCTACTTGAGATTCCCACAATGGGTGCATCTGAGGTAAAAGGGGACAATCTTGGGCATAATGAACATGGGAAACACAACAAGAACAAGGCTTATTCATGCGAAGATGCATGTTCTGCTTGGGTTGATCACCCTGTTGCTGAGTTTCAGTGTTATATATATTCCCTTAGGGATTGTTTCCTATATTACCTAGAGCTTGATAAGGCATGGGATGTGGAGATAATTGTGTTGAAGGAGCTAGAGAACCTCGTTGCGGATATAGATAATAAGGAGGTTGAGAAAAATTACGGTGAACAGGTTGGGAAAACGCAGGCCCTCACATCGAAGGATGGGGTTGGGAAAAGGTGTGAGGAATTCCGTGTCCTAGATACATGTTGCTAGGAGGGGGAAAAATGCTAAAGGAGAAGGCCCTTCCCTGAGGGAAACCATAACCCACAGGAGGATGAGTGTATGGACGTGAAAGGGATCCTAACAGAAGCTCAGGGTGAAGGCCTTGGAGACTCCAGGATGAAATCCTTGGGGGCACAATGAAGGAAAAGAGACACAGAACCAAATAAGGAAGAGAGGTAAAGAAGGGAAGGGAGGTGCAGGATAAATTGATTACAATGTTTAGGAAAAGAGGTAAACAAGGGTAGTGAGGTGTAGGATCAATTGATTATAATGTTTAGGAGGAGAGGTAAACACGGGTAGGGAGGTACAAGACCAATTGATTACAATTTTTAAGTCTTGGCCACACAGTGTAAAGTAGGCACTCTTCACTTAGGGTGTGTGTGTATGTGATAAGTATGTTAATTTTAATTAATCCCAGACATGTGGAGAGAAAAAAGAAAAAAAAATGTTGTATAACTATAAATAAATCTGAGAATAACAGTAAAGGAAACTGAATGTGACAGTAAAATTAGCAGATAAATATGCATCAAGTTAAACCCAAGGAGGAGGGCTTCCAAACAACTAGTATATGGGTGGGAAAAAACTAGTTAAAACAAACAAAATGGACAATGGATCTAAATTTAGGGGATAGGGATCTAAAGGTCAGATCTACTAGAAAGAGATGCAAAAAAATAAAAAAATCAGAGGGAAAAATGTTGCAAAAAGGGGGGGAAAAGGATACAACCTGAAGGGAAACAGAGGGGACCCTAAAGGAGGACTGAAAAAAAAATAAAAAGAGGTATTTTCGATGGATGAATAAATGATATGAAAATGATCTAAAATTACAGGTTCAGATCTGAAAAATAGTTGAAAACACTAAAATCTCAGAGGACCTGCTTCAGCTAAACTCCTCTCAACAAGGTGGAAGTGTACTAAATCCCTAAGGGGCTTGGTTCCTACTTCGACAAGTAAAACTAAGAAAGTACAGGTCCAAGACAGGTGAAGAGGGAGGTCAAACAACCCTGAATAGTGGCCTAGTCAAAACCCAGAAAAATCACAGAAAAAAGCTTGGAAAAAGGACAAGGTTCTGACCTGTTTTCTACTGAGGTCGCAGTTTTCTGGTAGTTTTCCACTACCTTAGAGTTGAGGTTGCAGATTTTGGCCCAAAAAGTGTGACCTACACTTCTGGTTGTTTCAGGAGAATATTTCAGAAAAAAAATTTCATCTCTACTATGGTAGATACTTGTTACCTATGTAATAGACCCATAAACACACGGAAGTTATAATTTTTAATTTAGGGTTTTAAAGGTCAAAACCAACATCAAGAAATGCAAAATAAGAAGCTGAATAAAAACCCTAGGGTTTGAAGTAGTTGGTAATGTAGGGATCTGAAAAACGACAAGGGTCGTAATTATAAACCCTTGTGGAGTCGCCAGTTGTTAGTATGAATTCTAATAGCAAGCGTACAAAAAAAAAACTCACTTTAGCTGTGCATAAAAAACAACCCTAACATCAAAGATGGTTTTCAATTTCCTTATATATGCAGTTAGTGATCAGAATAAATGCTACAGAAATCCAGATCTATGCAGTTAAAGACATTAAACATCAAATAATAAGAAATATTTTCTCCATGCATCCAATGAACAAGGCAAGAATTTTTAAAGAATTTTTTGTATTATCACACCTGGGAAGGGAAAATAGAAAGAAGTTACCAGTCCTCCTCAATGGGATGGGTTCTTGTATGTCCTCGGTGCTTCATATCTAAGTTCTTTCTCTCTTGATGGTGTAGAAAACCCAGACAAAAATGGAACTCAAAGGGAGCTCACAAGCAAAAAGTAGGAAAATATGACAATGACGGAGGATCGAAGTCAGACTAAAAGTATAGATCCATAGTGATATTTAGGCAACATAAGGTAGTGAATGAATGGAAAAACCCTTCTATTTATGAAAAAATATTGAGTTATTCTAGATGTTGGTGCATAGTTAAAATATTATTAACCAAATCTAGATCCAACTTTTATGAAATATTTTATTATTTTTGTTGGAGGGAAAAAGGATTTGAATTTTCTCAGACTCTTTATTTATAAATAACAAATAAATAAATTATTCATTTATTATTTTAATAATTTGGTTGAGTAATAATTAAATAAATAATGATTTATTCAATTATTTATAAATCATTTAGTCAAATTTAACAAGGAATATTATTTAAATAATGTTTTAAATAATTATTCCTAGAAAATAATAAGATAAATAATGATTTATCTAATTAATTTTCATGTTTTGGGTTAAATATGACCAGGAATATTAATTAAACATTTGTTCAATTAATTATCCCTTGAGTAGAATCAAACAAATAAGAGTTCATTCGATTATTCCTCATGGGGTTTCCTGTTTAGGCCAGAAACAACTTAATAAATTATGGATTACTAAGTTATTTTTCATAGTGAAAGAAATTTTACTATGGTAAAATTGATCTTACAAAGTGTACTTTAGTCCATCTAATAGTAACAAGTTAGATGACCAAAAATTGGTGTAACAGTTGCAATTCTGAGCAGCTCTGGGATGTGGATTGAATGCCAATTTTTGAAGTTTACCTTTAGCAGGTGGTTTAATCACTAAATGAGGGTTAGGTTTATCAATTTGGACTGGTTAGGAAACTGAAGGAGTTGCTACTGGTGTTTGACTAGAAGATTCAATCTCTTTACCAGTTACAGGAATCTTAGATTCACAGCCTTGAAATCGTGTCGCAGCCATGACCTGGGACATCATTAAAATATATGTCGATGAATTGGAGAAAGATACAATCATTTTACTATCTTGAGAGGGAAAAAGATCCTTCAAGATAGTAGGCATGGATTAACCTTAAAAAAATTTGGATACCTTGACCTAATGTGGAAACTCTTTGGTATAGTGATCCTCATACAAAGAAGACAAGGATAATGAGGTTTCAAGTTTTCATCAAATGGTTCAGTTTTTTCTGTTTTCTCTTTATGGGATGTGTTTTTATTTTATTTTTATTCTTCCCTTTATTCTTGTTACCGGATTTAGCTTTAGTCATGGATGATTCTACAACGTGAATTTCGGCAGAAGTTTCAAGGGAAGAATCTCCTTTAGGTGAATCTGGTAGAGTTATTATAGGAGAAGTAGGTTTTGATGATTTATTAACTGTACCAATTTCATCGTCTGTAAAGTGAGAACCAGTAGGAGTTGCAGTAATTTGACCTCAACATCGTAAATCAAGAATTTTTTCATATAGATTACTGGACTGTGTGTATATAAGATCTAAATATTGCGCTTGAGCTATGACCTATTCTTCTGTAACAACACCTCCCTTGGTTACGTCTTCAGTGAGATTTGGAAGTAATGATTTAATGAACCATTCTACCAAGATTTGATTCCGAATGAAAACATTCACTAAACATCGTCTACATCTCCAATTCATCTATGTGATCTAAAATGTATGTAGACGTACTCGTTTTTAATGAAGTTAAATGTTCCATGTCATTGTCATAACAGACTGATCGCTTCAAGTGAGTTACGAAAGATGTTGCTAACATAGTGAAATTATTGAAGATCCACGTGGTAATTCAATATACCACTTCACAGCTAAGCCTATCAATGTGCTATGAAAAAGTATCAATTGAATGGAATCATCGATTAAGGAGTTGGATGCACACTGAATATGATAATTAATCACATGATTTGAGGGGTATTCTCCTGATTTCCTTCAAACTTAGGTATATCACTTGGAAACTTAGTTGGCATCACCGAATAGTACAAAAGATAATAAATTGGATCATTCATGACACGAGACAAAATTTTTAAGTCTAAAGTTGCAATGAATGGTAACCAAAGGTTAGGGTCTTATTGTGCAAAATGATAACCTTGAGGAACAATGCCAGTACCCGGAGGAGGATATCCATGATAACTTGGAATAGCCTGAGAAAATGGGATTGGAGTACCTCCGGGGTATCCAAGGTTATCCGCACCAACCTGAGGTTGAGCTAGTATTTGATATGTATAACCAGGGTACATTTGATTTTTCTATATTGGGTTTTGTCTTGTTGGCCAGTGTTGAAACTGCCCTTGAAATGGTTGACTCCATACAAACTAGCCTATGGTTGGCTTTTTTGAACTCTAGTTGCACCAGGTTGTCCTACAGAGGTTTGAACAGTAGACTAAACTTGAGGTCCATTTTGATGAGCAGTAACTTGAGGGATTTCCTGTGTAATAGATGATGTAGTCGTTTGAGGGATTGTAGCAATAGGGGTTTAAGAAACTCTGCGTATAGGTGTACTTGGTTATCGAACATAATTTTGCACAACAAATTGGATAGGACTATGTGGAGTACTCAGACCAAATTACTGACTACTAGGTACAAATACTTGAGGGGTAATTTGAACTGGAGTCCGAACAGGTTGCTAGAATTAGGTATATCCAAATTTTCGAGTTGGTTTACTAGGTTGATAATGAGGTATTTGTAAAGTATGTTGCAAAGGTTGTTGATTCAACAACAGATTCCACACAATATTAGCGCCTAGGTTAGGAGCTCCCATTAAAGATTATGATGCATAAGGTTTACCATAACCAATTTGAGGTATTGGAACGTAGGTTTGATAATTTGCTGGATAATTTCGAGTAAAAGCTTGACCTCCTTGCAAGGATAGTTTCTCTTGATAAAAATTTTGCCCTTGGATGGGCTACAATCCTTGAACAAGGTACTGTCCTTGAAGAGGTTGTGGTCCTAGAATAGAGTACTGCCCTTGGGGAGCCTGTTGTCCTTGAACAGGATATCTCCCTTGTGGAGGTTGTGGCCCTTGAACAAGATATTTCCCTTGAAGAGATTGTCCTTGAGGATTATACCGCCCCCAGGCAGTAGATTTCTACCTTGAGAACTAGTTTGAGGAATATTTCCGAGCATCATATAGACTTGTTCCATTTCCAAATTTTTGGTAGTAGATTCATAAATACCAGTTGATTGTGTAAAATATTTAAAAGAGGGATATGCTCCTGAGAAAGTACGAGAGAGCGACTGGTATCCAGTAGGAACTGATGGACCACCATAAAAAATGTTTTCGATGATGAATAAAACATGGATGACTCACCTAGCATGCTTGATGAAGAAATGTAACTACCTTTGGGTATATATTAAAATGGAATGTGGCGTGGTGAATAATTGAGACCAACGTTATGTAGAAAATCAGTGGTATGTTGATACCAAGGATTCGGTTTAAGAGGACTATAAGGGTAAATCGGTTCACGATACCTTAGATCTAAATATTCTTGATGCGAAGGAATTTTGATCTCTTATTCCATGTCAGTAATATCTTTGATACTAATCAAGCTAGGAGGAAGATTCTTAGTAATGTGAAGCTTCAATTGAGGTGAATTGGGACAGCCGGGAGTTTGGGCTATGAACTCCAAAGTTGACTCAGACGAAGTAGATTCAGATTTAGGTTCACATAATTTGAGTTCAATGAGTTGAGTATCTGATAACTCACCCATAGCAGACTCAGCTGTGATTACTTCAGAAATATGTAGTTGTTCTTGATTTTTTCCTACTATCTGAAGTTGATTGAATTCGTAATCAGGACGTATTATTACAGATGTTTCCCCTTGTTCAGTAGACCTGGTTCCTGATTGTTGACATATTTAAGATTTAAGCTTTTCCAATTGACTCGGTGTATACTTAGGGGGGTTCCCCTGCATTCTATGAGAGTGTCTTTATAATTCACCCACGGTTGATGTTTTAACACATGTAATAAAAAAATATTTCAATAAAATAAACCTAATGTCACTAAGAAAACAAACGATTTAATCATATGCCTACAAATCTAAGAGACAAACCACACAAAAACAGTATGTTTCCACAGTAAAAACACTAGTTGGTGATGAAATCCAATGTCGTAGAAGTCAATGTGGAAAAAATGGTGGTTGGAATAGTTACCCCGTCAACTTGCTTAATGAAATAGTCTGGTGCAAGTTGCTCCACTATCCCATCTCGAAGTGAAGAGTGCCCTCTGGAAAGTCCAAGTGAGTCTAGCCGACATCTATTCCAAGTACTGTGGGACCTTCCCTCCACCGTCACCTTAAGAAAAATCCTAAATATTATGGCCACTAAGGTCACCAATGAAGACGAATACACCTTGGGAAACATTCTATGATCTGATATACATGCAAGGGAAGAATATCAAGCTAAATCCCTTTCAAAGCTCCTCGACATGGTAAATCCAAGGTTTGCTAACAAGTGACCCCAAACTCCTCGACAATGGTTAATTCGAGGTTTACCGTTGTATTACGTGCAAATCTTCTATCTTCGCCAATGAGATAGGTATGATTTCCTCACAAGGTCCGACATAATCTCATGCTTCACTCTTTTAAGAAGAGCTTCCGAGACTACAAATGCAACAATTGGATTTCCCTACCACAAGATTCAACTTGTTTGTTTTGACTACTTTGGAAGGTTTATTACAACCTATTCCAAAACACTAGCCTAAGCTATATTGGTGGAATAAGCCCTAGAAAATGTAAAAATGTCTAGATTGATTTTATTAGGCGTTGTATTGATTTGGATGTTATTTAAAAAAAAGGCTATGGAGTTGAAACTTTGATGATTTTGTGACCTGACACAAAATACTCTAAATGATGTTAGGAGAATGTTAAGATATTTTTTGAATTAAAAAAAAAAATTTCCTCATTTATTAACAACATATTTTTTGAAAAGAAGACAATTTCATTAAGAACTAAATTTCAAATATGATCAATTTCTCTTTTCGAATGAAATTATATTGACAACCAAGTCAAAAAATACAATTTTGATAAACAATCAATTCCAAAAGAAAATAATTCCTAAAAAACCCGAAAAAATATAAATTTCAAAATCAAAACAAAATTCTAATTCTGAATCCTAATTTGGCTACTTATGAATGTTTTTTAGATGAGTTTTCTTATTTGTTTTCAGACTAAGAATGTTTCTACTTATCCTAGCAGAAATGAAATCATCCAAGAGTGTTTGGTGTTGAATGAGGCTCCAATGATCTAGAAGCTTTTCTAGATTTGCAAATGAATAAGAAACATATATTCCTAAAAGTAAGGTTGGCTAAACTCTTGATGGTTTAAGAAGAAAAAATCAAAAAATCAGTGAGATGAGGGAAATGAAGGTATCTTCCATGTAGAGCAATAGTGAACTAGGGAAAACCCTAACTTGTAAAGTGCAAACATGATGATAAATCACACAAGACTCAAAATTGCTAAAAAGGAGTTCTCACATAGGATCTAAAAACTAGAATGAATCAGGGAAAACTTGAAGAATTTGGTTATCCGGCTCAGAAAGAGAGATTTTTTTTTTCAAAATTTTCCAGGGGGTGTGCAGCCTATTATTTGACAACAATGCACATGCGCACTGGATTGAACTAAAAAGTCGCGCAGGTTGCCACTCTGTCTTCGAAAGAAAACTGTGCGGGTATAGATA